>CM060655.1:44786826-44934326 GCA_030686955.1 Odontamblyopus rebecca
CACACCTGCCACCACACCTGCCACCTCACCCACCACACCTGCCACCTCACCCACCACACCTGCCACCACACCCACCACACCTGCCACCACACCCACCACACCTGCCACCACACCTGCCACCACACCCACCACACCTGCCACCACACCCACACCTGCCACCACACCCACCACACCTGCCACCACACCTGCCACACCCACCACACCTGCCACCACACCTGCCACACCCACCACACCCGCCACCACACCCACCACACCTGCCACCACACCCACCACACCTGCCACCACACCTGCCACCACACCCACCACACCTGCCACCACACCCACACCTGCCACCACACCCACCACACCTGCCACCACACCTCACCTGCCACACCCACCACACCTGCCACCACACCCACCACACCTGCCACCACACCTGCCACCACACCTGCCACCACACCTGCCACCACACCTGCCACCACACCTTCCTAAGTCCTGTGTGACAGGCGCTGCCACCATGTGACGTGAGCTCTGTGGTTCTCAGTAAACTCCCGTACGACGTGACGCCGGAACAGGCCATGGCCCATGAGGAGGTGCGAACCCGCCTGGAGAACTCCATCCGGAACATGAAGAACCTCACGGACAAGTTCCTGTCGGCCATCACCACCTCCGTGGACAAGATCCCGTGAGTGTGTGTGTGTGTGTGTGAGTGTGTGTGTGTGTGAGAGTGTGTGTGTGTGCGTGTGTGTGTGTGTGAGTGTGAGTGTGTGTGTGAGTGTGTGAGTGTGTGTGTGTGAGTGTGTGAGTGTGTGTGTGAGAGTGTGTGTGTGAGTGTGTGAGTGTGTGTGTGTGTGTGTGTGAGTGAGTGAGTGTGTGTGTTTGTGTGTGTGTGTGAGAGTGTGTTTAGTGTGTTTAGCGTGTGTTTAGCATGTTCTTTGTGTTTAGCGTGTTCCGTGTGTTTAGCGTGTTCCGTGTGTTTAGCGTGTTCCGTGTGTTTAGCGTGTTCCATATGTTTAGCGTGTTCCGTGTGTTTAGCGTGTTCCGTATGTTTAGCGTGTTCCGTGTGTTTAGCGTGTTCCGTATGTTTAGCGTGTTCTGTGTGTTTAGCATGTGTTTAACGTGTGTTTAGCGTGTTCCGTGTGTTCTGTGTTTAGCGTGTTCTGTGTGTTAAGCATGTTCCGTGTGTTTAGTGTGTTCCGTATGTTTAGCATGGTCCGTGTGTTCTGTGTTTAGCGTGTTCTGTGTGTTAAGCATGTTCCGTGTGTTTAGCGTGTTCCGTATGTTTAGCATGTTCCGTGTGTTTAGCGTGTTTAGCGTGTTCTGTATGTTTAGCGTATCCTGTATATTTAGCGTGTTCCGTGTGTTTAGCGTGTGTTTAGCATGTTCTGTGTGTTTAGCGCGTGTTTAGCGTGTTCCGTGTGTTTAGCGTGTTCCATATATTTAGCGTGTTCCGTGTGTTTAGCGTGTTGCGTGTTTAGCATGTTCCGTATGTTTAGTGTGTTCCATGTGTTTAGTGTGTTCCGTGTGTTTAGCGTGTTCCGTATGTTTAGCGTGTTCTGTGTGTTTAGCGTTTGTTTAACGTGTGTTTAGCGTGTTCCGTGTGTTTAGCGTGTGTTTAGCGTGTTCTGTGTGTTTAGCGTGTGTTTAGCGTGTTCCGTGTGTTTAGCGTGTTCCGTATGTTTAGCGTGTTCCGTGTGTTTAGCGTGTGTTTAGCGTGTTCCGTGTGTTTAGCGTGTTCCGTGTTTAGCGTGTTCCGTGTGTTTAGCGTGTTCCGTATGTTTAGCGTGTTCCGTGTTTAGCGTGTGTTTAGCGTGTTCCGTGTGTTTAGCGTGTTCCGTGTGTTTAGCGTGTGTTTAGCGTGTTCCGTGTGTTTAGCGTGTTCCGTATGTTTAGCATGTTCCGTGTGTTTAGCCTGTTCCGTATGTTTAGCGTGTTCCGTGTGTTTAGCGTGTGTTTAGTGTGTTCCGTGTGTTTAGCGTGTTCCGTGTGTTTAGCGTGTTCCGTATGTTTAGCGTGTTCCGTGTGTTTAGCGTGTTCCGTGTGTTTAGCGTGTGTTTAGCGTGTTCCGTGTGTTTAGCGTGTTCCGTGTGTTTAGCGTGTGTTTAGCGTGTTCCGTGTGTTTAGCGTGTTCCGTATGTTTAGCATGTTCCGTGTGTTTAGCGTGTTCCGTATGTTTAGCGTGTTCCGTGTGTTTAGCGTGTGTTTAGTGTGTTCCGTATGTTTAGCGTGTTCCGTGTGTTTAGTGTGTTCCGTGTGTTTAGCGTGTTCCGTGTGTTTAGCGTGTTCCGTATGTTTAGCGTGTTCCGTGTGTTTAGCGTGTTCCGTGTGTTTAGCGTGTTCCGTGTGTTTAGCGTGTTCCGTGTGTTTAGCGTGTTCTTGTTGCCGTAGATACGGGATGAGGTTCATCTCTAAAGTTCTCAAAGATTCTCTCCACGAGAAGTTTCCAGACGCCACAGAAGACGAACTACTGCAGGTGAGTCCAGGACAGAGCTGAAACATCTGAAACACCTGAAACACCTGAAACACCTGAAACACTGAAACATCTGAAACATCTGAAACATCTGAAAAAGTGTTTCGGGTGTTTGTGTTTCAGTTGTTTCAGGTGTTTCAGGTGTTTCGTGTTTCAGGTGTTTCAATGTTTCAGGTGTTTCAGGTGTTTCAATGTTTCAGGTGTTTCAATGTTTCAGATGTTTCAGGTGTTTCATGTTTCAGGTGTTTCAGTGTTTCAGGTGTTTCAATGTTTCAGATGTTTCAGGTGTTTCAGATGTTTCAGTGTTTCAGATGTTTCAGTGATTCAGGTGTTTCAGTATTTCAGGTGTTTCAGTTGTTTCAGGTGTTTCAGATGTTTCAGGTGTTTCAATGTTTCAGATGTTTCAGGTGTTTCAGTGTTTCAGATGTTTCAGGTGTTTCAGTGTTTCAGATGTTTCAGTGTTTCAGGTGTTTCAGTGTTTCAGTTGTTTCAGGTGTTTCAGATGTTTCAGGTGTTTCAGATGTTTCAGTGTTTCAGATGGTTCAGTGTTTCAGGTGTTTCAGTTGTTTCAGATGTTTCAGTGTTTCAGGTGTTTCAGGTGTTTCAGGTGTTTCAGATGTTTCAGGTGTTTCAGGTGTTTCAGATGTTTCAGGTGTTTCAGATGTTTCAGGTGTTTCAATGTTTCAGATGTTTCAGTGTTTCAGGTGTTTCAGTGTTTCGGGGCAGTGGGGATGTTTCACCTCGGGGCAGTGGGGATGTTTCACCTCGGGGCAGTGGGGATGTTTCACCTCGGGGCAGTGGGGATGTTTCACCTCGGGGCAGTGGGGATGTTTCTCCTCGGGGCAGTGGGGATGTTTCACCTCGGGGCAGTGGGGATGTTTCACCTCGGGGCAGTGGGGATGTTTCACCTCGGGGCAGTGGGGATGTTTCACCTCGGGGCAGTGGGGATGTTTCACCTCGGGGCAGTGGGGATGTTTCACCTCGGGGCAGTGGGGATGTTTCACCTCGGGGCAGTGGGGATGTTTCACCCTTCTCACTCTGTTTCTGCTTTATTTCCTTTCCTCTGGTGGCTCCAGTCTCTTCGTTTCTCCTCTTCCTGTTTCTGCTCGAGGTGAGAATCTTTTTCTCTTTTTCTGCTTTTTCAAAACTGAAGTTTAAACATTTTCATGGTGCAAACACGAACAGCAGTAACAGTACTAGTATTTGCAGTAGTATTTGCAGTAGTATTTGCAGTAGTATCTGCAGTAGTATCTGTATTTGTCCCTCAGATCGTGGGGAACCTGCTCTATTATCGCTACATGAACCCTGCGGTCGTGGCTCCCGACGCCTTCGACATCATCGAGGTGTCGGCGGGCGGAGCTCTGAGCACCGAGCAGCGCCGCAACCTGGGCTCTGTCGCCAAGATGCTCCAACACGCCGCCTCCAGCAGGATGTTCTACGGCGACAACGCCCACCTGACGCCCATCAACGAGTACCTGAGCGCCGCACACGCCAAGTACAGGTGAGGACCAGGACTAGACCAGGACTAAACCAGGACCAGACCACCTGACGCCCATCAACGAGTACCTGAGCGCCGCACACGCCAAGTACAGGTGAGGACCAGGACTAGACCAGGACTAAACCAGGACCAGACCACCTGACGCCCATCAACGAGTACCTGAGCGCCGCACACGCCAAGTACAGGTGAGGACCAGGACTAGACCAGGACTAAACCAGGACCAGACCACCTGACGCCCATCAACGAGTACCTGAGCGCCGCACACGCCAAGTACAGGTGAGGACCAGGACTAGACCAGGACTAAACCAGGACCAGACCACCTGACGCCCATCAACGAGTACCTGAGCGCCGCACACGCCAAGTACAGGTGAGGACCAGGACTAGACCAGGACTAAACCAGGACCAGACCACCTGACGCCCATCAACGAGTACCTGAGCGCCGCACATGCCAAGTACAGGTGAGGACCAGGACTAGACCAGGACTAAACCAGGACCAGACCACCTGACGCCCATCAACGAGTACCTGAGCGCCGCACACGCCAAGTACAGGTGAGGACCAGGACTAGACCAGGACTAAACCAGGACCAGACCACCTGACGCCCATCAACGAGTACCTGAGCGCCGCACACGCCAAGTACAGGTGAGGACCAGGACTAGACCAGGACTAAACCAGGACCAGACCACCTGACGCCCATCAACGAGTACCTGAGCGCCGCACACGCCAAGTACAGGTGTGTAATAGTGTGTGTGTGTGTGTGTGTGTGTGTGTGTGTGTGTCTAATAGTGTGTTGTGTGTGTAATAGAGTGTGTGTACAGTGTAATATGCGTGTGTGTGTGTGTGTGCATGAAAGGTGCGCGCAACAGTGTCTGTGTAATAGTGTGTTGGGTGTGTGCATTGTGTGTGTACAGTGTGTTGTGTGTATCTGTGTGTGTCGGCACGGTGTATTGTGTCAGGTGTGTACCAGTGCACATTGTGCAGACCAGTGTGACAGTATTGTGTGTGTCCACATTAGGTGTATTGTGTGTGTAATAGTGTGTGTGCGCATGTGTAGTGCGGTGTGTGTGTAATAGTGCTGTCATGCGTGTGATCATGGTGGCGCGGTCATTGTGCTGTGTGTGTAATAGTGTGCATGTGCGGTGCCAGTGTGTGCGTATCGAGTGTCCAGGTTGTGTGTGACCATGCGCATCGTGTTGTACAGTGCACAGTAATAGTGTGCATGAGCGTGTCAGTATGTGCACGTGGCATCAGCGTGTACTGCGTGTGTCGTCAGTGCGTTGCAGGCCAGGTGTGTGCGCACATGTGTTATCATGTGCATCCAGGTGTGCGGCAGCAACGTGTGTTGTGACCAGGTATGCACAGTGTGTAATAATGCCGTGCACAGCGTGCGCTAATCATGTGCGCAATGCGCAGCGTTACAATCAGAGTGCGCGCACAGTGCGTTATGCGTAGCGCAGGCACAGCGCGTACCAGTGCATCATGTGCGCATTAACCACGTGCCAGGCAGGCGCGCAATTGAGCGCGCGCGTCAGCGCATTATGCGTGCGGCAGCGTGCGCACGCGCGCGTACAGCGCAATTGCGTAACACTGCGTGCAGCATCGCGCGTGCGCAGGTGCGTGCGTAACTGCGCGCACCATCGCGTACGTGCGCACTGCGCCGCAACAGCGCGTGCACATCAACTGGTGCGTGCAACATGCGCACGCCATGCGCGTCAGTGCGCACTGCAGCGCGCAACACACAGGCGTCAGGTGCGCATATTGCGCGCGTGCGCATCGCGTGTCGCGGCACTGCGCGCCAGCGCATCATCACTGCGTGCGCAACAGCGCGCGTCAGTGCGCGGTGACCACGTCAGGCGCCACCGGTGCGCGTAACAGGCACGCAGGCAGCGCAGCGCAATCAGGCGCTGGTGCGCGCACAACAGGCAAAAATGCGCGTACCAGGTGGTGCGTGACGCAACAGCGTCATGCGCACCAGCGTGCGTGCAACAGCGCGTCAGGCGGTGATCAAACGTGCGAACAGCGGTCATTGCGTGACCAGGTGCGCACAGGCGGCGCGTAACCAGGTGCGTGAACAGGCGTCAGGCAATAGGCGCGCGCGTGTTAACAGCGCGCGCTGGTGCGCAGGCGCGCGTCAGGCGCGGCAGGCATCAGTTGCAGGCACAGTTGGTGCGATCCCGCGCAACAGGTATTGCGCGCGCAGACCGAGTGCGTAATATGCGTGTAACCAGCGCGTCATGCGCAGCGCGTGCGTTAACTGCGCATCGAGCGCGTCATCCAGGTGCGCACGACCGTCATGCGCGTACAGCGCGCTGTGCGCAGGCGTTAACAGCGCGTAATAGCGCGGCGTTAACGAGCGCGCCAGCGTGCATCAGCGTTAACAGCCAGCGGCATCAGGTGGCAGACCAGGCGCATCGGTGCGCGCATCATGCGCGCGGTGACCATGCGTGCGTGCACAGCGCGCACTGGTGCGCGCGCATCATGCGCGCGCAGTGTTTGTTGGCAAAGGCGCACCAGTGGCGCGCAACAGCGTCATGCATGCGTGCGCACCAGCGCGTTACATCGCGTGCGCGCATCTGATCTGCGCGGTGCGCAGTATGCGCATCAGCGCACCAGCGTGAGCGCGCATCAGGCAGGTGCGCACGCGCAACAGCGCGCACTGCGGTGCGTTAATCAGGTACCGGCGCAATCAGCGCGCCAGGCGCACTGCGTGCGCACCGAGCGCGCGCACTGCGCGCACCAGTGCGTAATTGAGCGCGTAATGCGTATCGCGCGTGCAGCCGATCAGGCGTATCGCGCGTTAATCAGCGCGCGTCAGGCGCATCATGCGCGCGGCATCAGCGCGCGTGCATCAGGCGCGCTGCGGCACTGCGCGCAATACATGCGTGCGCACAGCGCGCGTATCACGCGCGCACGTATGCGCACGCGCATCAGCGCGCTCGCATCGGTGCGCATCGCAGGTGCGGCGTAATCGCGCGCATCAGCGTGCGCCGCGGCAGATCAGGTCGGTCGTAACAGTGAATTGCGCGCGCATCAGCGCGCGTGCAGATCAAGGCGCACAGCGCATCAGCGCGTCAGGCATCACCGCGCGTATCAGGTTATCAGGCAGCCTGCGCGGCATCATGCGCGCGGTGACCGCTCACTGCGCGCGTTAATCGAGCGCGCGCTTCGCGCGTGATCGCGGTAACAGCATCAGCGGCAACAGCGCGCAACCGCGCGTAATCGCCATCGCGCAGACACCAGGCGTGCGCATCAGCGCGGCACATGCAGTACGCTGGCAGCGCAGCGCGTAACAGGCGCGATCATGGCGCGATCGCGCTTGGTCAGGCAGATCATGCGCAGCGCAAGGACCAGCGCGCAGTAACACGCGCAGTGACGGTGGCGTCAGGCAGATAGCGCAGCGCATCAGCGTCAGGCACAGCAGACCGAAGGCGCAGGCATCATTAACGCGCGCAGTGCAGCAATCAGCGCGCGTCGCGGCAGACAGCGCGCGTATCGCGCGCGGTTGTACGGCAACAGCAATCGCGTGTGCAGCAGTGTGGCGCCAGTGGCACAGGTGACCGCGCGTTAATTCATCACGCGCCTGCGTACCTGCGCGCGCAGTAACAGCGTGCGTCAGGCACAGCGCGCGCGCATCATACTGCGTGCAGGTACCAGTGCGTTGCGTGCGTGTCAGGCATCGTGCGTGTACAGCGTGTGTGCGCGTGCAGATAGTGCGTAGCAGACGCGTACGGCAGAGTGCGTGCGTGCGTCATCAGCGCGCGCATGCTGCAGTGTATTGTGCAGTGTAATAAGTGCAAGGCAGCAGCGTGTGTAATCAGCGTGCTAACAGGTGCGTACAGTGTGCGCACAGGTAGGTCAGGCGTAGACCGCGCAGGCATCATGCGCCGTGTGAGTGCGGCATAGCAGCGTATTAGGCAGTGCGCGGTTCGTAATTACTGCGCGTCAGTGGTACTGCGTACCAGTGCGTCATGCGATCAGTGCAGAATGTACGTGTGTAATTGTGCCAGTGTCGCAGGCGCTCTTCCTTCACACCTGTGAGGTTCCGTCTCTGGAGGAAAAGTTTAACGTGGATCAATATTCGGACCTTGTGACCGTCACAAAACCTGTGATTTACATTTCCATCAGTGAGATCGTGAACACACACACGGTAACACACACACACACTATACACACACACACACACACACTGTACACACACACACACACACTATACACACACACACACACACACACACACACACTATACACACACACACACGGTAACACACACACTGTACACACACACACACTATACACACACACACACGGTAACACACACACTGTACACACACACACACGGTAACACACACACTGTACACACACACACACACACTGTACACACACACACACACACTATACACACACACACACGGTAACACACACACTATACACACACACACACGGTAACACACACACTGTACACACACACACACACACTATACACACACACACACTGTAACACACACACTGTACACACACACACACGGTAACACACACACTGTACACACACACACACACACTGTACACACACACACACACACACTACACACACACACACACACTATACACACACACACACGGTAACACACACACACTATACACACACACACACACACACACACGGTAACACACACACTGTACACACACACACACGGTAACACACACACTGTACACACACACACACGGTAACACACACACTATACACACACACACACGGTAACACACACACACACTATACACACACACACAATATACACACACTCACTATACACACACACACCCTTTAACACACACACTATACACACACACACACGGTAACACACACACACACTATACACACACGGTAACACACACACTGTACACACACACACACACACACACACTATACACACACACACACGGTAACACACACACTGTACACACACACACACACACTATACACACACACACACGGTAACACACACACACACACACACTATACACACACTATACACACACACACTATACACACACGGTAACACACACACTATACACACACACACACGGTAACACACACACACACACTATACACACACTATACACACACACACACTATACACACACTATACACACACACAATATACACACACTATAACACACACACTATACACACACTATACACACACACACACACACTATACACACATTATACCCACACACACACTATACACACACACACTAAACACAAACTCTCCACACACACACTATACACACACGGTAACACACACACTATACACACACACACACTATACACACACACACTATACACACACACACTATACACACACACTCTATACACACACACACTATACACACACGGTAACACACACACTATACACACACGGTAACACACACACTATACACACACGGTAACACACACACTATACACACACACACGGTAACACACACACACACACAGTATACACACACACACACTATACACACACTATACACACACACACTATACACACACGGTAACACACACACTATACACACACACACACTATACACACACACACTATACACACACACACTATACACACACACACTATACACACACGGTAACACACACACTATACACACACGGTAACACACACACTATACACACACACACGGTAACACACATACACACACACTATACACACACACACACTATACACACACTATACACACACACTATACACACAATACACACACTATACACACACTATACACACACACACTATACACACACACTATACACATACACGGTAACACACACACACACACGGTAACACACACACTATACACACACACACGGTAACACACACACACACACACTATTACACACACACAATACACACAACACACACTATTACACACACACAATACACACAACACACACTATTACACACACACAATACACACAACACACACTATTACACACACAACACACAATTACACACACACTATTACACACACACAATACACACAACACACACTATTACACACACACAATACACACATGACACACAATACACACACAACACACACTATTACACACACACAATACACACACACACACAATACACACATGACACACAATACACACACAACACACACTATTACACACACACAATACACACAACACACTATTACACACACACAACACACTATTACACACACACAATACACACACTATACACACACACTATACACACACACACACACACTATACACACACTATACACACACACTATACACACACTATACACACACTATACACACACACACACACTATACACACTATACACACACTATACACACACACACACACACACTATACACACACTATACACACACTATACACACACACTATACACACACTATACACACACTATACACACACACTATACACACACACACACACTATACACACACTATACACACACTATACACACACACACTATACACACACACTATACACACACACTATACACACACACTATACACACACACTATACACACACACACTATACACACACTATACACACACACTATACACACACTATACACACACACTATACACACACACACACACACACACTATACACACACACTATACACACACACACACACACTATACACACACTATACACACACACACTATACACACACACTACACACACACACTATACACACACACTATACACACACACTATACACACACACTATACACACACACACTATACACACACACACTATACACACACTATACACACACACACACACACACTATACACACACACACTATACACACACTATACACACACTAGACACACACTATACACACACTATACACACTATACACACACTATACACACATTATACACACACTACACACACGTGTTCTCATGTTCTCCTCATGTTCTCGTGTTCTCATGTTCTCCTCATGTTCTTATGTTCTCATGTTCTCCTCATGTTCTCCTCGTCTTCTCATGTTCTCCTCGTGTTCTTGTGTTCTCCTCATGTTCTTATGTTCTCCTCATGTTCTCCTCGTGTTGTCCTCGTGTTCTTGTGTTCTCGTGTTCTCCTCATGTTCTCCTCATGTTGTTCTCGTGTTCTCCTCGTGTTCTTGTGTTCTCGTGTTCTCCTCATGTTCTCCTCATGTTCTCCTCGTGTTCTCCTCGTGTTCTTGTGTTCTCGTGTTCTCCTCATGTTCTCCTTGTGTTGTCCTCGTGTTCTCCTCACGTTCTTGTGTTCTCGTGTTCTCCTCGTGTTCTCCTCATGTTCTCCTCGTGTTCTCGTGTTCTCGTGTTTTCCTCATGTTCTTGTGTTCTTCTCGTGTTCTCATGTTCTCGTGTTTTCCTCATGTTCTCGTGTTTTCCTCGTGTTCTCCGAGTTCTTTTCATGTTCTCGTGTTCTCCTCATGTTCACCTCATGTTCTCCTCGTGTTCTCCTCGTGTTCTCCTCGTGTTCTCCTCATGTTCTCCTCGTGTTCTCATGTTCTCCTCCTGTTCTCCTCGTGTTCTCCTCATGTTCTCCTCATGTTCTCGTGTTCTCCTCGCGTTCTTGTGTTCTCCTTGTGTTCTCCTTGTGTTCTCCTCATGTTCTCGTGTTCTCCTCGAGTTCTTGTGTTCTCCTTGTGTTCTCCTCGTGTTCTCCTCGTGTTCTTGTGTTCTCCTCGTGTTCTCTTCGTGTTCTCCTCATGTTCTCGTGTTTTCCTCATGTTCTTGTGTTCTCCTCGTGTTCTCCGAGTTCTTTTCATGTTCTCGTGTTCTCCTCATGTTCACCTCATGTTCTCCTCGTGTTCTCCTCGTGTTCTCCTCATGTTCTCCTCGTGTTCTCATGTTCTCCTCCTGTTCTCCTCCTGTTCTCCTCGTGTTCTCCTCATGTTCTTGTGTTCTCCTCGTGTTCTCCTCGTGCTCTACTCGTGTTCTCCTCGTGTTCTCATGTTCTCTTCGTGTTCTCCTCATGTTCTCCTCATGTTCTCGTGTTCTCCTCGCGTTCTTGTGTTCTCCTTGTGTTCTCCTTGTGTTCTCCTCATGTTCTCCTCATGTTCTCGTGTTCTCCTCGAGTTCTTGTGTTCTCCTTGTGTTCTCCTCATGTTCTCCTCGTGTTCTCGTGTTCTTGTGTTCTCCTCGTGTTCTCCTCGTGTTCTCCTTGTGTTCTTCTCATGTTCTCCTCATGTTCTCGTGTTCTCCTCGTGTTCTCCTCATGTTCTCCTTGTGTTTTCCTCGCGTTCTTGTGTTCTCCTCGTGTTCTTCTCGTGTTCTCCTCATGTTCTCGTGTTCTCCTCGTGTTCTCCTCATGTTCTTGTGTTCTCCTCGTGTTCTCCTCGTGTTCTTGTGTTTTCCTCGTGTTCTCGTGTTCTCATGTTCTCGCGTTCTCCCCATGTTCTTGTGTTCTCCTCATGTTCTCCTCGTGTTCTCCTTATGTTCTCGTGTTCTCCTCATGTTCTCCTCCTGTTCTCCTCCTGTTCTCCTCGTGTTTTCCTCATGTTCTTGTGTTCTCCTCGTGTTCTCCTCGTGTTCTCCTTGTGTTCTCCTCGTGTTTTCCTCATGTTGTCGTGTTCTCCTCATGTTCTCATGTTCTCCTCATGTTCCTCTTGTGTTCTCCTCATGTTCTCCTCCTGTTCTCCTCGTGTTCTCCTCGTGTTTTCCTCATGTTCTTGTGTTCTCCTCGTGTTCTCCTCGTGTTCTCCTCGTGTTCTCGTATTCTCATGTTCTCCTCATGTTCTCCTCATTTTCTCCTCGTGTTCTCCTCGTGTTCTCGTGTTCTCATGTTCTCCTCATGTTTTCCTCATGTTCTCGTGTTCTCCTCATGTTCTCCTCATGTTCTCGTGTTCTCATGTTTTCCTCATGTTCTCATGTTCTACTCGTGTTCTCCTTGTGTTCTCGTGTTCTCCTTGTGTTCTCATGTTCTCCTCGTGTTCTTGTGTTCTCCTCGTGTTCTCTTTGTGTTTTCCTCGCGTTCTTGTGTTCTCCTCGTGTTCTCCTCATGTTCTCCTCATGTTCTCCTCGTGTTCTTCTTGTGTTCTCCTCATGTTCTCCTCGTGTTCTCCTCGTGTTCTCCTCGTGTTTTCCTCATGTTCTCGTGTTCTCCTCATGTTCTCATGTTCTCCTCATGTTCTCCTTGTGTTCTCCTCATGTTCTCCTCCTGTTCTCCTCGTGTTCTCCTCATGTTCTCCTCATGTTCTCCTCATGTTCTTCTTGTGTTCTCCTCATGTTCTCCTCGTGTTCTCCTCGTGTTCTCCTCGTGTTTTCCTCATGTTCTCGTGTTCTCCTCATGTTCTCATGTTCTCCTCATGTTCTCCTTGTGTTCTCCTCATGTTCTCCTCCTGTTCTCCTCGTGTTCTCCTCGTGTTTTCCTCATGTTCTTGTGTTCTCCTTGTGTTCTCCTTGTGTCCTCCTCGTGTTCTCCTCGTGTTCTCGTATTCTCATGTTCTCCTCATGTTCTCCTCATGTTCTCCTCGTGTTCTCCTCGTGTTCTCGTGTTCTCCTCATGTTCTCCTCATGTTTTCCTCATGTTCTCGTGTTCTCCTCATGTTCTCCTCATGTTCTCGTGTTCTCATGTTTTCCTCGTGTTCTCATGTTCTCCTCGTGTTCTCCTTGTGTTCTCGTGTTCTCCTTGTGTTCTCCTCATGTTCTCCTTGTGTTCTTGTGTTCTCCTCGTGTTCTCCTTGTGTTTTCCTCGCGTTCTTGTGTTCTCCTCGTGTTCTCCTCGTGTTCTCCTCGTGTTCTCCTCATGTTCTCCTCATGTTCTCCTCATGTTCTTGTGTTCTCCTCGTGTTCTCCTCATGTTCTCCTCATGTTCTCCTCATGTTCTCCTCATTTTCTCCTCGTGTTCTCCTCGTGTTCTCGTGTTCTCCTCATGTTCTCCTCATGTTCTCCTCATGTTCTCGTGTTCTCATGTTTTCCTCATGTTCTCATGTTCTCCTCGTGTTCTCCTTGTGTTCTCGTGTTCTCCTCGTGTTCTCCTCATGTTCTCCTCATGTTCTCCTCATGTTCTTGTGTTCTCCTCATGTTCTCCTCATGTTCTCCTCATGTTCTCCTCATGTTCTCCTCATTTTCTCCTCGTGTTCTCCTCGTGTTCTCGTGTTCTCCTCATGTTCTCCTCATGTTCTCGTGTTCTCATGTTTTCCTCATGTTCTCCTGTTCTCCTCGTGTTCTCCTTGTGTTCTCGTGTTCTCCTTGTGTTCTCCTCATGTTCTCCTCGTGTTCTTGTGTTCTCCTCGTGTTCTCCTTGTGTTTTCCTCGCGTTCTTGTGTTCTCCTCGTGTTCTCGTGTTCTCCTCGTGTTCTCCTCATGTTCTCCTCATGTTCTCCTCATGTTCTCCTCATGTTCTTGTGTTCTCCTCATGTTCTCCTCGAGTTCTCCTCATGTTCTCGTGTTCTCCTCAGCTGCTCCTGGACCACGCTGACGCCATCGCTCCGGACCATAATGACCCAATCCATGAGCTTCTGGAGGACCTGGGGGAGGTTCCCACGGTGGAGGCGTTGCTCGGTAACGACTCGGGTCTGGGTTGGGGCGGGGCCATAGTCCGTGTATCTGAGTGGACTAAGCTAACCCATTAGCCGCTAACCCGTCAGCCGCTAACCCGTTAGCCGCTAACCCGTTAGCCGCCGCGTGCCAAACAGGAAGTGCTCCAGGAGGCTCTTGGGGCTCCTTCACATTAGGATCTTCTCGTCCCTCTGTCTGTACCTGCTGCTCTGAGCCTCGTCATTCTGGACTTAAACTGTTCGTCTGAAGCCGCCACACAGGATCCTGAACTTTTCATTTCTCTGTTTTGTTCCTAAATCAAGATCTGAACATAAATAACGGACCAATCAGACGCCTTCATTCCCCGAGGCCCCTCCCCCTAGTGTTAGCAACAGGTTTGATTGACAGCTCGTTTCGTTGCTAAGTAAGTTCCCTTCCCGCTTTCCCCCGAGTGACGATTTCTGAAATAAAATGACAAAATATCTCAAACAGTCACAATATCTAATGTGACTAGAATCTGAACGAGCAGAATTTAACGAGCAGAAAGTAAAGAGAATTTGGTTAAATTGTGACTCTGTTGTTGTTCGTACGGAACAGAACAAACAACATAAATCAGTGACTTAAACTCTTTAAAGCTCAAAGTTTCTTCTTCTTGTGCAGAATCAGGTAAATCCAGTGTCCTGCAGGTGCAGAGTATCACATCCATAGTCCGTATATATGATGCATCAGCTCTGCCAGGAGGAGGCGCCACATTTAACCTCCTCACTCATGATTGGCTCTTGTGTTGCTATGATACTCGCGGGAGGATTTCCAAATATGGACCTGGCTCCAGATTCGCTCCTGTAACCGTGTACCAGATAAACTCTCTGTGGTTGGGCGGGGAAATGTTCCGCAGTGTCTTTACGGTCCTGTGTTCCAGGGGAGGCGCCGCTCGCCCCCGACGACCCGAACCGCGACCTCCTGGGAAAGACCGAAGTGTCGCTGACGCTGACCAACAAGTTCAACGTGAGCGCGGACGGAAACGCCGAGACTGACGCCAAAACCCTGCTGCTCAAGTACAGAACCCGACCAGAACCAGGACCCGACCAGAACCTGACCAGAACCGACCAGAATCCGACCAGAACCCACCAGAACCTGTCCAGGATCAGACCAGAACCCGACCAGACCAGACCAAACCCTGACCAGAACCCACCAGAACCTGTCCAGGACCAGACCAGAACTCGACCAGGACCAGACCCCGACCAGAACCTGACCAGAACCAACCAGAACCCAACCAGAACCCACCAGACCAGAACCCAACCAGGACCAGACCAGACCAAACCCTGACCAGAACCCACCAGAACCTGTCCAGGACCAGACCAGAACCCACTAGAACCAGACCAGACCAGAACCTGACCAGAACCTGACCAGAACCTGACCAGGACCAGACCAGAACCCACTAGAACCCGACCAGAACCTGACCAGGACCTTAGACCTGATCTTGGGACTAACCTGGTGTTTTTTTCCAGCACCAAGAGGCTCATCGTGGACGTGATCCGGTTCCAGCCCGGAGAGACTCTGACCGAGATCCTGGAGTCCACCGCCTCCCCAGAACAGGTACTGAACCAGGACCGAACCAGGTCTGAACCAGGTCTGAACCAGGACTAAACCAGGGCTAAACCAGGACTAAATCAGGTCTAAACCAGGTCTGAACCAGGTCTGAACCAGGACTAAACCAGGACTAAACCAGGACTAAACCAGATCTGAACCAGGTCTGAACCAGGACTAAACCAGGACTAAACCAGGACTAACCCGGTCTGTCCCTCAGGAGGCGGAGTACCAGAGGGCCATGCAGAGGAGAGCTCTGAGAGACGCTCAGGCCCAGGACCAGACCCAGGACCAGACCCAGGACCAGACCCAGGACCAGACCCAGACCAAACGGGACCAGGACGACTCTCTGTCTCTCCAGGGCAAAAAGGAGAAGATCCGGCACAACCTGCAGGTCCTGACGGAGCTCGGCAAAGTGCAGCCGCAGAACCGCTACCAGGACCTGATCAACGACATCACCAAGGTGAGACGCACCGCCCCGTCGCCGCGGCAACGCACCACAAAAAAAAACACAGACAAAACACAGGATGAATGCAGGGTTGAAAAGTTGGGGTGGGGGATTATAATAATAATATTAATAATACATTTTATTTGAAAGCGCCTTTCAGGACACCCAAGAACACTGTACAAGACAAAGTTAAAAACATATTTACAGATAAAACAGAGATACAAACCTGGATCATGGAGAGAGGGACTGTTATGTGGAGAGAGAGACTGTTATGTGGAGAGAGGGACTGTTATGAGGAGAGAGGGACTGTTATGTGGAGAGAGGGACTGTTATGTGGAGAGAGAGACTGTTATGTGGAGAGAGAGACTGTTATGAGGAGAGAGGGACTGTTATGTGGAGAGAGGGACTGTTATGTGGAGAGAGGGACTGTTATGTGGAGAGAGAGACTGTTATGTGGAGAGAGACTGTTATGTGGAGAGAGAGACTGTTATGTGGAGAGAGGGACTGTTATGTGGAGAGAGAGACTGTTATGTGGAGAGAGAGACTGTTATGTGGAGAGAGAGACTGTTATGTGGAGAGAGAGACTGTTATGTGGAGAGAGAGACTGTTATGTGGAGAGAGAGACTGTTATGTGGAGAGAGGGACTGTTATGTGGAGAGAGGGACTGTTATGTGGAGAGAGGGACTGTTATGTGGAGAGAGGGACTGTTATGTGGAGAGAGAGACTGTTATGTGGAGAGAGAGACTGTTATGTGGAGAGAGAGACTGTTATGTGGAGAGAGAGACTGTTATGTGGAGAGAGGGACTGTTATGTGGAGAGAGAGACTGTTATGTGGAGAGAGAGACTGTTATGTGGAGAGAGAGACTGTCATCCATCTTCTCCCACTAATCAAACAAAAACCACCCAACGTCACCACACCACCACGTCACCACACCACCACGTCACCACACCACCACGTCACCACCCCACCACACCACCACGTCACCACACCACCACATCACCACACCGCCACGTCGCCACGTCACCACCTCACCACCATGTCACCACACCACCTCACCACACCACCACGTCGCCACGTCGTCACGTCACCACCTCACCACATCACCACGTCACCACATCACCACACCACCACGTCACCACGTCGCCACACCACCACGTCACTAAGTCACCACACCACCACGTCACCACACCACCACGTCACCACACCACCACGTCACCACACCACGACGTCACCACATCACCACACCACCACGTCACCACATCACCACACCACCACGTCACCACGTCACCACGTCACCACGTCACCACACCACCACGTCACCACGTCACCACGTCACCACGTCACCACACCACCACGTCACCACGTCACCACACCACCACGTCACCACACCACCACGTCACCACACCACCACGTCACCACACCACCACACCACCACGTCACCACACCACCACGTCACCACACCACCACACCACCACGTCACCACACCACCACGTCACCACACCACCACGTCACCACACCACCACACCACCACGTCACCACACCACCACGTCACCACACCACCACGTCACCACACCACCACACCACCACGTCACCACACCACCACACCACCACGTCACCACACCACCACACCACCACGTCACCACACCACCACGTCACCACGTCGCCACACCACCACGTCACCACACCACCACGTCACCACACCACCACACCGCCACGTCGCCACGTCACCACCTCACCACACCGCCACGTCACCACGTCACCACACCACCATGTCACCACACCACCACATCACCACCTCACCACACCACCACGTCGCCACGTCACCACCTCACCACACCACCACGTCACCACACCACCACGTCGCCACACCACCACGTCACTAAGTCACCACACCACCACGTCACCACACCACCACGTCACCACACCACCACGTCACCACGTCACCACGTCACCACACCACCACGTCACCACGTCACCACACCACGACGTCACCACATCACCACACCACCACGTCACCACACCACCACGTCACCACACCACCACATCACCACACCACCACGTCACCACACCACCACGTCACCACACCACCACGTCACCACGTCACCACGTCACCACACCACCACACCACCACGTCACCACGTCACCACACCACCACGTCACCACCACGTCACCACACCACCACGTCACCACACCACCACGTCACCACACCACCACGTCACCACACCACCACGTCACCACGTCACCACGCCACCACGCCACCACACCACCACGTCACCACACCACCACGTCACCACGTCACCACACCACCACGTCACTAAGTCACCACACCACCACGTCACCACACCACCACGTCACCACACCACCACGTCACCACACCACCACACCACCACGTCACCACACCACCACGTCACCACACCACCACGTCACCACGTCACCACACCACCACGTCACCACACCACCACGTCACCACACCACCACGTCACCACACCACCACGTCACCACACCACCACGTCACCACACCACCACGTCACCACACCACCACGTCACCACACCACCACGCCACCACGTCACCACGTCACCACACCACCACGTCACCACCCCACCACACCACCACGTCACCGCGTCACCACACCACCACGTCACCACGTCACCACCTCACCACACCACCACGTCGCCACGTCACCACCTCACCACACCACCACGTCACCACACCACCACGTCACCACACCACCACACCACCACGTCACCACACCACCACGTCACCACATCACCACGTCACCACACCACCACGTCACCACACCACCACGTCACCACACCACCACGTCACCACGCCACCACGTCACCACACCACCACACCACCACGTCACCACACCACCAAGTCACCACGTCACCACACCACCACATCACCACGTCACACCACCACGTCACCACACCACCACGTCACCACCACACCACCACGTCACCACCTCACCACACCACCACGTCGCCACGTCACCACCTCACCACACCACCACGTCACCACACCACCACGTCACCACACCACCACGTCACCACACCACCACGTCACCACACTACCACACCACCACGTCACCACACCACCACGTCACCACACCACCACACCACCACTTCACCACGTCACCACTCTACCACTCCACCACGTCACCACACCACCACGTCACCACACCACCACGTCACCACGTCACCACACCACCACACCACCACGTCACCACACCACCACGTCACCACGTCACCACACCACCACGTCACCACACCACCACGTCACCACACCACCACGTCACCACACCACCACGTCACCACACCACCACGTCACCACACCACCACGTCACCACACCACCACACCACCACGTCACCACGTCACTACGCCACCACACCACCATGTCACCACACCACCACGTCACTAAGTCACCACACCACCACGTCACCACACCACCACGTCACCACACCACCACGTCACCACATCACCACGTCACTACACCACCACATCACCACGTCACCACACCACCACGTCAACACACCACCACGTCACCACACCACCACGTCACCACGTCACCACACCACCACGTCACCACACCACCACACCACCACGTCACCACGTCACTACGCCACCACACCACCATGTCACCACACCACCACGTCACTAAGTCACCACACCACCACGTCACCACACCACCACGTCACCACACCACCACATCACCACGTCACTACACCACCACATCACCACGTCACCACACCACCACGTCACCACGTCACCACACCACCACGTCACCACGTCGCCACACCACCACGTCACCACGTCACCACACCACCACGTCACCACGTCACCACGTCACCACACCACCACACTGCCACGTCGCCACGTCACCACACCGCCACGTCACCACGTCACCACACCACCACGTCACCACACCACCAATCACCACACCACCACGTCACCACACCACCACACACCCACGTCACACCACCACGTCAACACACCACCACGCCAACACCACACCTCCACGTCACCACGTCTCCACCTCACCACCTCACCACACCACCACGCCGCCACGTCACCACCACCTCACCACACCACCACACCACCACCCCCCCACTCCACCACCCCACCACGTCACCACCACACCACCACACCACGTCCCCACGTCACCACGCCACCACGTCACCACGTCACCACACCACCACGTCACCACACCACCACGTCACCACACCACAACACCACCACATCACCACGTCACCACACCACCACGTCACCACACTACCACACCACCACGTCACCACACCACCACGTCACCCACCACGTCACCACGTCACCACACCACCACGTCACCACGCCACCACACCACCACGTCACCACGCCACCACACCACCACGTCACCACACCACCACGTCACCACGTCACCACACCACCACGTCACCACACCACCACGTCACCACACCACCACGTCACCACACCACCACGTCACCACACCACCACGTCACCACACCACCACGTCACCACACCACCACACCACCACGTCACCACGTCACTACGCCACCACACCACCATGTCACCACACCACCACGTCACTAAGTCACCACACCACCACGACACCACACCACCACGTCACCACACCACCACGGCACCACAGCACCACGTCACTACACCACCACATCACCACGTCACCACACCACCACGCCAACACACCACCACGTCACCACTCCACCACGACACCACGTCACCTCTCCACCACGTCACCACACCACCACACCACCACGTCACTACGCCACCACACCACCATGTCACCACACCACCACGTCACTAAGTCACCACACCACCACGTCACCACACCACCACGTCACCACACCACCACATCACCACGTCACTACACCACCACATCACCACGTCACCACACCACCACGTCACCACGTCACCACACCACCACGTCACCACGTCGCCACACCACCACGTCACCACGTCACCACACCACCACGTCACCACGTCACCACACCACCACACTGCCACGTCGCCACGTCACCACACCGCCACGTCACCACGTCACCACACCACCACGTCACCACACCACCAATCACCACACCACCACGTCACCACACCACCACACACCCACGTCACACCACCACGTCACCACACCACCACGCCACCACCACACCGCCACGTCACCACGTCGCCACGTCACCACCTCACCACACCACCACGTCGCCACGTCACCACCTCACCACACCACCACGTCACCACACCACCACGTCACCACACCACCACGTCACCACACCACCACACCACCACGTCACCACGCCACCACGTCACCACGTCACCACACCACCACGTCACCACACCACCACGTCACCACACCACCACACCACCACATCACCACGTCGCCACGCCACCACGTCACCACGTGACCACACCACACCACCACGTCACCACACCACCACGTCACCACGCCACCACGTCACCACACCACCACGTCACCACACCACCACGTCACCACGTCACCACACCACCACGTCACCACGTCACCACACCACCACGTCACCACATCACCACACCACCACGTCACCACACCACCACGTCGCCACACCACCACGTCACCACACCACCACGTCACCACACCACCACGTCACCACGTCACCACGTCACCACGTCACCACACCACCACGTCACCACGTCGCCACGTCACCACGTCACCACACCACCAAGTCACCACACCACCACGTCACCACGTCACCACACCACCACGTCACCACACCACCACGTCACCACACCACCACGTCACCACGTCACCACCACGTCACCACACCACCACGTCACCACACCACCACGTCACCACACCACCACGTCACCACGTCACCACACCACCACGTCACCACACCACCACGTCACCACACCACCACGTCACCACGCCACCACACCACCACGTCACCACGGTAACGCACCATCCTGTCGCCGAAGTGAGCGGAACCAGACCGACGACAAGATGGAGCCACGGCAAAAACCAGAAAACAAAACTGACCTGGTGTGACCCGGTCTGACCTGGTGTGACCCGGTCTTTCCCGGTCTGCCCCGGTGTGACCCGGTGTGACCCGGTCTGACCCGGTCTGACCCGGTCTGTCCCGGTCTGTCCCGGTGTGACCCGGTCTGACCCGGTCTGACCCGGTGTGACCCGGTGTGTGCAGGACATCCGGAACCAGCGGCGGTACCGTCAGAGGAGGAAGGCGGAGCTCGTGCGTCTGCAGCAAACGAACTCGGCCCTGAACTCCAAGACCAAATTCTACCACGTCCAGATCGACCAGTACCACCAGTACATCCGGACCTGCATGGACAACCTGAGCAAGGGGAAGTACGTCCGAGACCGAGACCGGGACTGGACTGGACCGAGACCGGGACCGGGACTGGGACTGGACCAGGACTGGACCGGGACTGGACCGGGACTGGAACGGGGCTGGACTGGACTGGGACTGGGACTGGGACTGGGACTGGACCAGGACTGGACCGGGACTGGACCGGGGCTGGGACTGGACCGGGACTGGACTGGGACTGGGACTGGGACTGGGACTGGGACTGGACCGGGGCAGGACCGGGGCTGGACCGGGACTGGACTGGGACTGGACTGGACCGGGACTGGACCGGGACTGGACCGGGACTGGACCGGGACTGGACTGGGACTGGACCGGGGCTGGACCGGGACTGGACCGGGACTGGACCGGGTCTAAACCGGGTCTAACCTCTCTTGTTTTTCAGAGTGTCTCATGCGAAGGCGAAGAAAAGCAAACAAGTTTCTCACAAATATTCAGCGTCTCGACTCCATGAGAAAGGAGTTCTGATCTCCATAGAAGATCTGCAGCCGAGCCAGTGAGACCAGGACCAGGACCAGACCAGAGACCAGAGACCAGAGACCAGAGACCAGAGACCAGAGACCAGAGACCAGACCAGAGACCAGGACCAGACCAGAGACCAGAGACCAGAGACCAGAGACCAGAGACCAGAGACCAGAGACCAGAGACCAGACCAGAGACCAGGACCAGACCAGAGACCAGAGACCAGAGACCAGAGACCAGAGACCAGGACCAGAGACCAGGACCAGGACCGAGACCAGAGACCAGAGACCAGAGACCGGGACCGGGACCGGGACCAGACCAGAGACCAGAGACCAGAGACCAGAGACCAGAGACCAGAGACCAGGACCAGAGACCAGGACCAGAGACCAGGACCAGACCAGGACCAGACCAGAGACCAGGACCAGAGACCAGAGACCAGAGACCAGGACCAGACCAGAGACCAGAGACCAGAGACCAGAGACCAGAGACCAGACCAGAGACCAGGACCAGACCAGAGACCAGAGACCAGAGACCAGAGACCAGAGACCAGAGACCAGGACCAGAGACCAGGACCAGAGACCAGGACCAGAGACCAGGACCAGGACCGAGACCAGAGACCAGAGACCGGGACCGGGACCGGGACCAGACCAGAGACCAGAGACCAGAGACCAGGACCAGAGACCAGGACCAGAGACCAGGACCAGACCAGGACCAGACCAGAGACCAGGACCAGAGACCAGAGACCAGACCAGGACCAGGACCAGACCAGAGACCAGAGACCAGAGACCAGAGACCAGAGACCAGGACCAGACCAGAGACCAGAGACCAGAGACCAGGACCGGACCGGACCAGAGACCAGAGACCAGAGACCAGAGACCAGAGACCAGGGCCAGGACCAGAGGCCAGAGGCCAGAGACCAGAGACCAGGGCCAGGGCCAGGACCAGGACCAGGACCAGACCAGGACTGAGACCAGGACCAGACCAGAGACCAGGACCAGAGACCAGGACCAGAGACCAGGACCAGGACGACCAGGACCAGGACCAGACCAGAGACCAGGACCAGGACCAGGACCAGGACTGAGACCAGAGACCAGAGACCAGAGACCAGGACCAGACCAGAGACCAGAGACCAGAGACCAGGACCAGAGACCAGGACCAGACCAGGACCAGGACCAGGACCAGACCAGAGACCAGGACCAGGACCAGGACCAGGACTGAGACCAGAGACCAGAGACCAGGACCAGGACCAGACCAGAGACCAGAGACCAGAGACCAGAGACCAGAGACCAGAGACCAGGGCCAGGACCAGAGGCCAGAGACCAGAGGCCAGAGACCAGAGACCAGAGGCCAGGGCCAGGACCAGGACCAGACCAGGACTGAGACCAGGACCAGACCAGAGACCAGGACCAGAGACCAGGACCAGAGACCAGGACCAGGACCAGGACCAGACCAGAGACCAGGACCAGGACCAGGACCAGGACTGAGACCAGAGACCAGAGACCAGGACCAGGACCAGAGACCAGAGACCAGGACCAGAGACCAGGACCAGACCAGGACCAGGACCAGGACCAGACCAGAGACCAGGACCGAGACCCGAGACCCGAGACCAGGACCAGGACCAGACCAGAGACCAGAGACCAGGACCTGAGACCAGAGACCAGGACCAGAGACCAGGACCAGACCAGGACCAGAGACCAGAGACCAGAGACCAGGACCAGGACCAGAACCAGAGACCAGGACCAGGACCGAGACCAGAGACCAGAGACCAGGACCAGGACCAGGACCAGGACCAGACCAGAGACCAGAGACCAGAGACCAGAGACCAGGACCGGACCAGAGACCAGAGACCAGAGACCAGGGCCAGGACCAGAGGCCAGAGACCAGAGACCAGAGGCCAGGGCCAGGACCAGGACCAGGACCAGGACCAGACCAGGACTGAGACCAGGACCAGAGACCAGGACCAGGACCAGAGACCAGGACCAGAGACCAGAGACCAGGACCAGGACCAGACCAGACCAGGACTAAACCAGAACTGAACCAGGACTGTGAGTGTTTTCTGTTCCACCTCGTGATGTCATCGTGTGGTGATACAGGAAGTGCTCCACACACCTTCACTAGAATCACCTGGATCGTATCGG
The DNA here is from genome assembly GCA_030686955.1 of Odontamblyopus rebecca. Lineage (NCBI taxonomy): Eukaryota > Metazoa > Chordata > Actinopteri > Gobiiformes > Gobiidae > Odontamblyopus > Odontamblyopus rebecca. The sequence continues at coordinate 44,812,315 of CM060655.1, forward strand.
TATCGGTCCCTGTTTAATCTGTGGTGTTTTTCAGGTTTAAAAACGTGATCTTCGAGATCTCGCGCTCTGAGGCCGTCGGAGTCTTCGACGTCAAAGCAAAACTTATGGGAGTTCACCTGGAGACCGTCCAGCTGGAGTACCAGGTGAGTCCGGGTTTAGACCCGGTTTAGGCCTGGTTTAGACCCAGTTTAGACCCGGTTCTGACCTGGTTTAGACCCGGTTTAGACCCTGTTCTGACCTGGTTTAGACCTGGTTTAGACCTGGTTTAGACCCGGTTTAGACCCGGTTTAGACCCTGTTCTGACCTGGTTTAGACCCGGTTTAGACCTGGTTCTGACCTGGTTTAGACCTGGTTTAGACCCGGTTCTGACCTGGTTTAGACCTGGTTTAGACCCGGTTTAGACCCTGTTTTGGCCTGGTTTAGACCTGGTTTAGTCCCGGTTCTCACCTGGTTTAGACCCGGTTTAGACCCTGTTCTGACCTGGTTTAGACCTGGTTTAGACCCGGTTTAGACCCTGTTCTGACCTGGTTTAGACCTGGTTTAGTCCCAGTTCTGACCTGGTTTAGACCTGGTTTAGACCCGGTTCTGACCTAGTTTAGACCTGGTTTAGACCCGGTTTAGTCCCAGTTCTGACCCGGTTCTGCTCTGGTCCAGGACCTGCTGCAGCTGCAGTACGAGGGAGTGGCCGTGATGAAGCTGTTCGGCCGAGCGACCATCAACGTGAACCTCCTGATCTTCCTCCTCAACAAGAAGTTCTACGGAAAATAAACCCGCCGCCATTTACACTGTTACACCTCTGTTCTCCTCTGTTCTCCTCTGTTCTCCTCTGTTCTCCTCTGTTCTGTTCTCCTCTGTTACACCTCTGTTCTCCTCTGTTCTCCTCTGTTCTGTTCTCCTCTGTTACACCTCTGTTCTCCTCTGTTCTCCTCTGTTCTGTTCTCCTCTGTTACACCTCTGTTCTCCTCTGTTCTTCTCTGTTCTCCTCTGTTCTTCTCTGTTCTCCTCTGTTACACCTCTGTTCTCCTCTGTTCTCCTCTGTTCCCTTCTGTTCTCCTCTGTTCTCCTCTGTTCCCTTCTGTTCTCCTCTGTTACACCTCTGTTACACCTCTGTTCTCCTCTGTTCTCCTCTGTTCTCCTCTGTTCCCTTCTGTTCTCCTCTGTTCTCCTCTGTTCTCCTCTGTTCTCCGCTGTTCTCTGTTCTCTTCTGTTCTCTTCTGTTCTGTTCTGTTCTGTTCTGCTTGGTTTGGTTCTGTTCAACTGAGAAACAATAAAGTTTTATCTAACGCTGCGAGGCCTCCGTTCTTTCAGACAAACCTCAAACCTCCTGATTTAGTCCTGGTTTAGTCCTTCTCCAGATCGTTCCGCAGACAGACGCTCCAGGTTCTTCTCCAGATCGTTCCGCAGACAGAATCGCTCCAGGTTCTTCTCCAGATCGTTCCGCAGACAGAATCGCTCCAGGTTCTTCTCCAGAACGTTCAGCAGACAGAGACGCTCCAGGTTCTTCTCCAGATCGTTCCGCAGACAGAGACGCTCCAGGTTCTTCTCCAGATCCTTCCGCAGACAGACGCTCCAGGTTCTTCTCCAGAACGTTCAGCAGACAGAGACGCTCCAGGTTCTTCTCCAGATCGTTCCGCAGACAGAGACGCTCCAGGTTCTTCTCCAGATCGTTCCGCAGACAGAGACGCTCCAGGTTCTTCTCCAGAATGTTCCGCAGACAGAGACGCTCCAGGTTCTTCTCCAGAACGTTCCGCAGACAGACGCTCCAGGTTCTTCTCCAGATCGTTCCGCAGACACAGACGCTCCAGGTTCTTCTCCAGATCGTTCCGCAGACACAGACGCTCCAGGTTCTTCTCCAGATCGTTCCGCAGACAGAGACGCTCCAGGTTCTTCTCCAGATCGTTCCGCAGACAGAGACGCTCCAGGTTCTTCTCCAGATCGTTCCGCAGACAGAGACGCTCCAGGTTCTTCTCCAGATCGTTCCGCAGACAGAGACGCTCCAGGTTCTTCTCCAGATCGTTACGCAGACAGAGACGCTCCAGGTTCTTCTCCAGATCTTTCCGCAGACAGAGACGCTCCAGGTTCTTCTCCAGATCTTTCCGCAGACAGAGACGCTCCAGGTTCTTCTCCAGATCTTTCCGCAGACAGAGACGCTCCAGGTTCTTCTCCAGATCTTTCCGCAGACAGAGACGCTCCAGGTTCTTCTCCAGATCTTTCCGCAGACAGAGACGCTCCAGGTTCTTCTCCAGATCTTTCTGCAGACAGAGACGCTCCAGGTTCTTCTCCAGATCTTTCCGCAGACAGAGACGCTCCAGGTTCTTCTCCAGATCTTTCCGCAGACAGAGACGCTCCAGGTTCTTCTCCAGATCTTTCCGCAGACAGAGACGCTCCAGGTTCTTCTCCAGATCTTTCCGCAGAGAGAGACGCTCCAGGTTCTTCTCCAGAACGTTCCGCAGACACAGACGCTCCAGGTTCTTCTCCAGAATGTTCTGCAGACAGACACATCATGTATATACACCAGACAAGACCCAAGGTATAGGCTGTGCCTGAGACAGTCCAGCACATAACTGCAGGTGTCAGATGCTGCAGGGAAACATGGAGCGACATAACCAAGTAGCGGCACAGTGTACAGAAACATCTGTGCAGAGTACGGGCTGGAAACCCCAGGATCAAGGTGGGAAACGCCTCCAAAGGTTGTGGAGAATGAGCCAAGATCCTGTGGGACTTCAGATACAGACTGACAGACGCTGATGAACCAGACATAGTGGTTCTGGAGCTGGAGGACAGAGCCGTGGAGGTGACATTGCAATACTGAGCGATGGTAATGTCAGGAAAAAGGAACAGGAGAAACTAGAGAAATCCCAGGGGCTGAAGGAAGAGCTGGAGAGGCCTGAAGGTGAAGGCATCAGTGGAGCCTGTGGTGGTCGGACACTCGGGGCCGTGACCCCCAAACTGGAGGAGCTACAGCAGAACCAGGAAGGACAACAGACATGAAGGACAGAAAAGATAAGATATCCTTTATTTGTCCCACAATGGGGAAATTTCAGTGTTGCAACGCACAGTAAAGAGAACAGAAAGAAACAGTAGCAGCAGTAGAAACACAGTTAAGTTAAAAATAGACAAACACTATAAAGATCTATAAAGAAAAGGATTATAAAACTATGTATCATATAAATTGCTATCTTAAAACTATATATACAATAAATTACTATCTTACATTATTGCACAGGGTCCCAGTATTGCACAGGGTCCCAGTATTGCACAGGGTCCCAGTATTGCACAGGCAGCAGAGTTAGCAGTGTTCACTGTAAAGTCTGACAGCAGCAGGAAGGAAAGACCTGCGGAACCTTCACACAGCGAAGGTGGATCAGTCTGTCACTGAAGACAGGACCTGAAGAGGGTGAGACTCCAGGTCCAGAGCACAGGACCTGAAGAGGGTGAGACTCCAGGTCCAGAGCACAGGACCTGAAGAGGGTGAGACTCCAGGTCCAGAGCACAGGACCTGAAGAGGGTGAGACTCCAGGTCCAGAGCACAGGACCTGAAGAGGGTGAGACTCCAGGTCCAGAGCACAGGACCTGAAGAGGGTGAGACTCCAGGTCCAGAGCACAGGACCTGAAGAGGGTGAGACTCCAGGTCCAGAGCACAGGACCTGAAGAGGGTGAGACTCCAGGTCCAGAGCACAGGACCTGAAGAGGGTGAGACTCCAGGTCCAGAGCACAGGACCTGAAGAGGGTGAGACTCCAGGTCCAGAGCACAGGACCTGAAGAGGGTGAGACTCCAGGTCCAGAGCACAGGACCTGAAGAGGGTGAGACTCCAGGTCCAGAGCACAGGACCTGAAGAGGGTGAGACTCCAGGTCCAGAGCACAGGGCCTGAAGAGGGTGAGACTCCAGGTCCAGAGCACAGGGCCTGAAGAGGGTGAGACTCCAGGTCCAGAGCACAGGGCCTGAAGAGGGTGAGACTCAGGTCCAGAGCACAGGACCTGAAGAGGGTGAGACTCCAGGTCCAGAGCACAGGACCTGAAGAGGGTGAGACTCCAGGTCCAGAGCACAGGGCCTGAAGAGGGTGAGACTCCAGGTCCAGAGCACAGGACCTGAAGAGGGTGAGACTCCAGGTCCAGAGCACAGGACCTGAAGAGGGTGAGACTCCAGGTCCAGAGCACAGGGCCTGAAGAGGGTGAGACTCCAGGTCCAGAGCACAGGACCTGAAGAGGGTGAGACTCCAGGTCCAGAGCAGACAGGTCCTGAAGAGGGTGAGACTCCAGGTCCAGAGCACAGGGCCTGAAGAGGGGGAGACTCCAGGTCCAGAGCACAGGGCCTGAAGAGGGTGAGACTCCAGGTCCAGAGCACAGGGCCCTGAAGAGGGTGAGACTCCAGGTCCAGAGCAGACAGGCCCTGAAGAGGGTGAGACTCCAGGTCCAGAGCAAACAGGGCCCTGAAGAGGGTGAGACTCCAGGTCCAGAGCACAGGGCCTGAAGAGGGTGAGACTCCAGGACCAGAGCAGACAGGGCCCTGAAGAGGGTGAGACTCCAGGTCCAGAGCACACGGGCCCTGAAGAGGGTGAGACTCCCGGACCAGAGCCAACAGGGCCCTGAAGAGGGTGAGACTCCAGGTCCAGAGCACAGGGCCTGAAGAGGGTGAGACTCCAGGTCCAGAGCAGACAGGGCCCTGAAGAGGGTGAGACTCCAGGTCCAGAGCACAGGGCCTGAAGAGGGTGAGACTCCAGGACCAGAGCACAGGGCCTGAAGAGGGTGAGACTCCAGGTCCAGAGCACAGGGCCCTGAAGAGGGTGAGACTCCAGGTCCAGAGCACAGGGCCCTGAAGAGGGTGAGACTCCAGGACCAGAGCAGACAGGCCCTGAAGAGGGTGAGACTCCAGGTCCAGAGCACAGGGCCCTGAAGAGGGTGAGACTCCAGGACCAGAGCAGACAGGCCCTGAAGAGGGTGAGACTCCAGGACCAGAGCACAGGGCCTGAAGAGGGTGAGACTCCAGGTCCAGAGCAGACAGGGCCTGAAGAGGGTGAGACTCCAGGTCCAGAGCACAGGGCCTGAAGAGGGTGAGACTCCAGGTCCAGAGCAGACAGGGCCCTGAAGAGGGTGAGACTCCAGGACCAGAGCACAGGGCCTGAAGAGGGTGAGACTCCAGGTCCAGAGCACAGGGCCCTGAAGAGGGTGAGACTCCAGGTCCAGAGCAGACAGGCCCTGAAGAGGGTGAGACTCCAGGTCCAGAGCACAGGACCTGAAGAGGGTGAGACTCCAGGTCCAGAGCAGACAGGCCCTGAAGAGGGTGAGACTCCAGGTCCAGAGCACAGGGCCTGAAGAGGGTGAGACTCCAGGTCCAGAGCACAGGGCCTGAAGAGGGTGAGACTCCAGGTCCAGAGCACAGGGCCTGAAGAGGGTGAGACTCCAGGTCCAGAGCACAGGGCCTGAAGAGGGTGAGACTCCAGGACCAGAGCACAGGGCCTGAAGAGGGTGAGACTCCAGGTCCAGAGCACAGGGCCCTGAAGAGGGTGAGACTCCAGGTCCAGAGCAGACAGGCCCTGAAGAGGGTGAGACTCCAGGTCCAGAGCAAACAGGGCCCTGAAGAGGGTGAGACTCCAGGTCCAGAGCAAACAGGCCCTGAAGAGGGTGAGACTCCAGGTCCAGAGCACAGGGCCCTGAAGGGGGTGAGACTCCAGGTCCAGAGCAGACAGGGCCTGAAGAGGGTGAGACTCCAGGTCCAGAGCAGACAGGGCCTGAAGAGGGTGAGACTCCAGGTCCAGAGCACAGGGCCTGAAGAGGGTGAGACTCCAGGTCCAGAGCACAGGGCCTGAAGAGGGTGAGACTCCAGGTCCAGAGCAGACAGGGCCCTGAAGAGGGTGAGACTCCAGGTCCAGAGCAGACAGGCCCTGAAGAGGGTGAGACTCCAGGTCCAGAGCACAGGGCCTGAAGAGGGTGAGACTCCAGGTCCAGAGCACAGGGCCTGAAGAGGGTGAGACTCCAGGACCAGAGCACAGGGCCTGAAGAGGGGGAGACTCCAGGTCCAGAGCACAGGGCCTGAAGAGGGTGAGACTCCAGGTCCAGAGCACAGGGCCTGAAGAGGGTGAGACTCCAGGTCCAGAGCAGACAGGGCCATGAAGAGGGGGAGACTCCAGGTCCAGAGCAGACAGGGCCTGAAGAGGGGGAGACTCCAGGTCCAGAGCAGACAGGGCCCTGAAGAGGGTGAGACTCCAGGTCCAGAGCACAGGGCCTGAAGAGGGTGAGACTCCAGGTCCAGCATAGAAGTGAATCTGGTCAGGACCCTTCTGTTCTCCACCTCCTGCACTGAGTCCAAGGCACAGCCCAGGACAGAGCTGGACTTCCTGATGACTTTGTCCAGTCTCCTCTTGTCCCTCTCTGTGATGCTGCTGCTCCAGCAGACCACACCGTACAGGATGGCTGATGCCACCACAGAGTCGTAGAAGGTCCTCAGGAGGGGCCCCTTCACTCCAAAGGACCTGAGTCTCCTCAGGAGGTGGAGCTCTGGCCCTTCCTGTACAGTGCATCTGTGTGGTGAGTCCAGTCCAGTTTGTTGTTCAGATGAACACCCAGGTACTTGTATGAGTCACTCTCTCAATGTCCCTTCCCTGGATGTTCACTGGTGGGGGGGCAGTGGAGCGGCGTCTGCGGAAGTCCACCACCATCTCCTTGGTCTTCCCGGCGTTGATGAGAAGGTGGTTCCGCTGACACCAGTCCACAAAGTCCTGCGTTAGTCCCCTGTACTCTGCGCCATCGTCGTCCATGATGAGTCCGATAATGGCAGAGTCATCAGAGAACAAAAGAACAGGAACAGTAAAGATACTAAATAACTCTGAAGCTCCCAGGCCTCTTTATTTATATATATATATCTATATATATATATATATATATATATATATATATAAAACCTGGAGCCTGTGGAAATCTGAGGCGTGACCTGGTGTCGTGAAAAGGCTTTTCAGGAAATGTTTGATTGTTTTTTATTGTTTTACATTTGTGTATGAAAAGCGCTTTATAAATAAAGTTTGACATGTCGGGATGTTTTTGCTTTAGGCTGAAGTGAAGGTGTGTGTCCCTGCAGATTTATACTAAACCACTGATTCCCAGTTTCATACAGAAATGTCAAAGTTCTCCACATTTCTGACCAATGTGATCCCCACAACAGTAACGGTTGAATGTGTGAGGTGAATATTTTGTCCTTTGTTTAGCTAAAATACTGAAACCCTGCGACACCAGTCCCTCAGATTATGACCCACCCAAGTGAAGAATGGACAATGTGACTTGCGCTTTTCACACTTTTATTTATACCAACCATCCCAACGACAAAATGTGTCCCAGTTTTGAATTCTGAAAATGTGGTCACTGTAGGTCTGCACACTCTTTAGGAAACACGGGCACCGTAGGTCTGCACACTCTTTAGGAAACACGGGGACCGTAGGTCTGCACACTCTTTAGGAAACACGGGGACCGTAGGTCTGCACACTCTTTAGGAAACACGGGCACCGTAGGTCTGCACACTCTTTAGGAAACACGGGGACCGTATGTCTGCACACTCTTTAGGAAACACGGGGACCGTAGGTCTGCACACTCTTTAGGAAACACGGGGACCGTAGGTCTGCACACTCTTTAGGAAACACGGGGACCGTAGGTCTGCACACTCTTTAGGAAACACGGGGACCGTAGGTCTGCACACTCTTTAGGAAACACGGGGACCGTAGGTCTGCACACTCTTTAGGAAACACGGGCACCGTAGGTCTGCACACTCTTTAGGAAACACGGGCACCGTAGGTCTGCACACTCTTTAGGAAACACGGGGACCGTAGGTCTGCACACTCTTTAGGAAACACGGGCACCGTAGGTCTGCACACTCTTTAGGAAACACGGGCACCGTAGGTCTGCACACTCTTTAGGAAACACGGGCACCGTAGGTCTGCACACTCTTTAGGAAACACGGGCACCGTAGGTCTGCACACTCTTTAGGAAACACGGGGACCGTAGGTCTGCACACTCTTTAGGAAACACGGGGACCGTAGGTCTGCACACTCTTTAGGAAACACGGGCACCGTAGGTCTGCACACTCTTTAGGAAACACGGGCACCGTAGGTCTGCACACTCTTTAGGAAACACGGGCACCGTAGGTCTGCACACTCTTTAGGAAACACGGGGACCGTAGGTCTGCACACTCTTTAGGAAACACGGGGACCGTAGGTCTGCACACTCTTTAGGAAACACGGGCACCGTAGGTCTGCACACTCTTTAGGAAACACGGGGACCGTAGGTCTGCACACTCTTTAGGAAACACGGGCACCGTAGGTCTGCACACTCTTTAGGAAACACGGGCACCGTAGGTCTGCACACTCTTTAGGAAACACGGTCTAAATGAATAAACGCGGTTTGTTCCGCGGAGGTGTGCGCTGTGTCTCCCTCTGGCGGGCAGCGGCGGCCGCGCACTGTTTTTCCTAAAGCTGAAACTCATCTGTGCGGCTCTGCACAAACCCGCACAAACCCGCACGAACCCGAGGAAACCCGCTCATCCGGACCCGCTCACACCCACAGGACTCACGCAGAGGGACACGGCACCGGACCGCCGGTTTCACGCCTGTTTCAGGCCGGTTTCACGCGTGTTTCACGCACTTTTCACGGTTTTTCCTCCGGACTCGCACTCGGGGGTTGTCGGTAAACTTCGGGCTGCTTCGGAAGGACACTTGTTGAGAGTCAAACGGGCGCTTTTTATTTTAGAGCTTCAGTTTTACACTCACAGAGTTTTTCCCCGTATTTAAATCTTCCGTTTCCTGTCGTTGGCAAAAGAATGAAGCATTAATGTGCAAATATTATGTAAAAGTGGAAGGTTAAGTGTCGGAGTTGGAGCTGGGCTGGTTTGGACACAACACTGAGTGTTTTTAGTGACATTTGTGTGTTTTTATAGTTAAACGTGAGCCCGGAGTGTGTCAGTGTGTGTGTTTATGTGTGTTTGTGTCACTGCTGCAGAAAAATTCAAGAGAAATCACAGCTAGCCTTTAGCCTTTAGCCCTTAGCCTAGCATAAACAGCTTTGACAGCTGAACTTTTGAGACATAAACAAACCATTAAAAATGAAATTAATCTTCAACAGCCCTGGGATATTAGTAACGACGCATATATACGGAAATTCTTATTTGGGGAAATGTTAAACGAGTTTAAAGAAACTCTTTGTTTGTATAAATGTTTGACATTTTAAGTTTCTAAAGATTCCCTTCAACTTAGCATCGTTAGCTGTGGCTTGCTAACTATTTCTGAACGTATTTCCTGATTTAAAGCTTGAGGTGTGTGTGTTCAGGCTGTGAGGGACATGGGGACATGAAAAAGACCCTTTTATTTAAAGTTTTAGTGGATAAAAGCTTGAGCACAGCTCTCGGAGCAGGAGTTGAAGCCCGTTAGCTGCGTTAGCTCCGGAGCCGCTCCGTGCCTGAGCTCAGCGGGGACAGGGAGCCTGTGTGTCCGCCTCTGATGGGCTCCGGGGCGGACTGTGAGCTGTGAACCCCCGGGCCCCCAGACTTCAACCCTCCCGCGGCTGAAGAGCGACCCCCGGCCCCTGCACCATGTCGGGCCCGGGCCCCGGAGGCTCCAACCCGCGGAAGTTCAGCGAGAAGATCGCGCTGCACAACCAGAAGCAGGCGGAGGAGACCCAGGCCTTCGAGCAGCTCATGACCGACCTGACCATGTCCCGGGTACGGCTCCCCGCACAGCCCCGCACACAGTCCCCCGCACAGCCCCCTGCACAGTGTCGCACACAGTCCCCCGCACAGCCCCCTGCACAGTGTCGCACACAGCCCCCCGCACAGCCCCCTGCACAGTGTCGCACACAGTCCCCCGCACAGCCCCGAGCCTGGACCACATCTGTATAACACCTGTAGACTAGGGCCCACACTCACCCCTGAACCCCCCACACACCTGAGCTCAGCTGGAGCTCAGACTGTGTAATGTCTGTGCTGTGAATGAAGGGTAAAGGTTTAAACAGGATTAAACCAGGTCTAAACTGTGGCATCATGGATTAGCCGGAGCAGACCGAGTGATGAATATAAAATATGATCTAAACTCACCTGTCAGTGCAGTACCACCAGGATCCCACAGGAAAACGTCTCACCCTAACGTTATTTAAACAGCTTAACTCGTACTTAACCTCCCCAAATGAAACTAGAGTCATGTCGTTACAGGAGGATTATCCCCAAACCATGAAGTACCAAACCACTGTGGTCAATGCGCCTTCATCCCACTGTTGTCTGTCTGATTCTCCCTCCTGCTGTTGTGTCCTTGGGCCATGCACTTCCCCGTGTTAGCTTCATCTCTTAAACATGGATCGCCTGTTTCTTAAACCTGATCCTGGTCTTTCTGTTTGGTGCAGGTGCAGTTTCAGAAAGTGCAGCAGCTGCGTCTGTCTCAGTCCAGAGGCCAATACTATGGAGGCTCCCTGCCCAACGTCAACCAGATCTGCAACACGGCAGCAGAAAACCAGGTACGGCTACAGACACACGCTAACATGTGCCTACCTGATCTGTAACACGCGTACGGCTACAGACACGCGCTAACATGTGCCTACTTGATCTGTAACACGCGTACGGCTACAGACACACACTAACATGTGCCTACCTGATCTGTAACACACGTACGGCTACAGACACACGCTAACATGTGCCTACCTGAACTGTAACACACGTACGGCTACAGACACACGCTAACATGTGCCTACCTGAACTGTAACACGCGTACGGCTACAGACACACACTAACATCTGCCTACCTGATCTGTAACACGCGTACGGCTACAGACACACGCTAACATGTGCCTACTTGATCTGTAACACGCGTACGGCTACAGACACACGCTAACATGTGCCTACCTGATCTGTAACACGCGTACGGCTACAGACACACACTAACATGTGCCTACCTGATCTGTAACACGCGTACGGCTACAGACACACGCTAACATGTGCCTACTTGATCTGTAACACGCGTACGGCTACAGACACACGCTAACATGTGCCTACCTGATCTGTAACACACGTACGGCTACAGACACACGCTAACATGTGCCTACCTGAACTGTAACACACGTACGGCTACAGACACACGCTAACATGTGCCTACCTGATCTGTAACACGTGTACGGCTACAGACACACGCTAACATGTGCCTACTTGATCTGTAACACGCATACAGCTACAGACACACGCTAACATGTGCCTACTTTATCTGTAACACGTGTACGGCTACAGACACACGCTAACGTGTGCCTACCTGATCTGTAACACGCGTACGGCTACAGACACACGCTAACATGTGCCTACCTGATCTGTAACACACGTATGGCTACAGACACACGCTAACATGTGCCTACCTGATCTGTAACACGCGTACGGCTACAGACACACGCTAACATGTGCCTACCTGATCTGTAACACGCGTACGGCTACAGACACACGCTAACATGTGCCTACCTGATCTGTAACACGCGTACGGCTACAGACACACGCTAACATGTGCCTACCTGATCTGTAACACGCGTACGGCTACAGACACACGCTAACATGTGCCTACTTGATCTGTAACACGCATACAGCTACAGACACACGCTAACATGTGCCTACTTTATCTGTAACACGCGTACGGCTACAGACACACGCTAACGTGTGCCTACCTGATCTGTAACACGCGTACAGCTACAGACACATGCTAACATGTGCCTACCTGATCTGTAACACGCGTACGGCTACAGACACATGCTAACATGTGCCTACTTGATCTGTAACACGCGTACGGCTACAGACACACGCTAACATGAGCCTACCTGATCTGTAACACGCGTACAGCTACAGACACACGCTAACATGTGCCTACCTGATCTGTAACACGCGTACAGCTACAGACACACGCTAACATGTGCCTACTTGATCTGTAACACGCATACAGCTACAGACACACACCAACATGTGCCTACCTGAACTGTAACACGCGTACAGCTACAGACACACACTAACATGTGCCTACCTGATCTGTAACACATGTACGGCTACAGACACACACTAACATGTGCCTACCTGATCTGTAACACATGTACGGCTACAGACACACACTAACATGTGCCTACCTGATCTGTAACACATGTACGGCTACAGACACACGCTAACATGTGCCTACCTGATCTGTAACACGCGTACGGCTACAGACACACGCTAACATGTGCCTACCTGATCTGTAACACATGTACGGCTACAGACACACGCTAACATGTGCCTACCTGATCTGTAACACATGTACGGCTACAGACACACGCTAACATGTGCCTACCTGATCTGTAACACGCGTACGGCTACAGACACACGCTAACATGTGCCTACCTGATCTGTAACACATGTACGGCTACAGACACACGCTAACATGTGCCTACCTGATCTGTAACACATGTACGGCTACAGACACACGCTAACATGTGCCTACCTGATCTGTAACACATGTACGGCTACAGACACACGCTAACATGTGCCTACCTGATCTGTAACACGCGTACGGCTACAGACACACGCTAACATGTGCCTACCTGATCTGTAACACGCGTACGGCTACAGACACACGCTAACATGTGCCTACCTGATCTGTAACACATGTACGGCTACAGACACACGCTAACATGTGCCTACCTGATCTGTAACACATGTACGGCTACAGACACACGCTAACATGTGCCTACCTGATCTGTAACACATGTACGGCTACAGACACACGCTAACATGTGCCTACCTGATCTGTAACACGCGTATGGCTACAGACACACGCTAACATGTGCCTACCTGATCTGTAACACATGTACGGCTACAGACACACGCTAACATGTGCCTACCTGATCTGTAACACATGTACGGCTACAGACACACGCTAACATGTGCCTACCTGAACTGTAACACATGTACGGCTACAGACACACGCTAACATGTGCCTACCTGAACTGTAACGTTAGTAAGTAGAATAAAGGAGTCAGATGTGAGATCTTCAGTGGGTTCTGTCTCTCTTTTTTTGATATTCTTGTCTCTTCTGTCTGCAGGCAGCTTTCCCTCAGGCTCTGGACCCCCGGGGGACACGACATCACGGTTTGGTGGAGCGTGTGCACAGACCCCGGGTCAACTCTCCGCACACTCACCGCCGCAGCGCCGACAAGCACAGACACATATCCTTCCCCTGCAGAGAACAGGCCAGGTCAGGGACATAATGACAAAATATAAGAGCTCTGTATTTTCTGTTTTATTAGATGTAATGAGATTTTTACAGGCTGAATTCGAACTTTTCCTCATATGAAGCGGCTCAAGAAATAAGCTGCACTGTGGGATCGGTGTTTTAACATGGCAAATGTCTCTGATCTGGCCAAGATTTAAACATTTAGACTAGGTTATTCATCTTGTTTCAGATTTGTTTTACACTTACTGGACCAGAGACGCTTCATTCTAGTCTCGAGGTTGTTTATTTTAAGATAACTAATTAAAATGATCTTTGACAGATCATTTCACTACTTTCAAGTCATTTTCTGACAGATTTAAGTGTTTAGATCTCACACGGTTTCCCCCTGAGTCTTGAGAAAAGAGAGCGCAGCATAAAGGGACTGTTGTGATTTTGTTCACAGTTCCTCATTTCCAGAGTGTTGGAGACGTGTGGAGACACTTGTTTAAATCTTCCTCCAGTCCTTGTATTTGCAGAGGTGCTGGTGCTGGGCTAGTGCAGGTCAATGGCCACAGTCGTCCTGCCACTAAAAACAGTCTGACCCACTCCACAGACCCGAGGAAACTATTAGAACTGCAGACTGTCCCTGTGAACGTCTGTGTCACAGAATCATTTTAGAGTCAAACCGGCCGCTGCGTTTGAAGGATTTGTGTCTGAGCATCAGTGAGTTGTGGATAGAAGCTCTGCAGCGGCGACTGATATATGAGAAAATAGTGCCTCAACATGCGACGATTCAGGCGATGGAAGGTTACAGGATTTCTGCAGTGTCTTGAAAAGTCTTAAAAGCATTGAGTTTATGAATTTGGAAATAATACCTTAAAAAGACCTGAAAAAGTCTTGTATTTCTATATCTGGGTCTTTGTGCAGTAACTTCTCCGTATCACATTTCTCCTCAAAAGTTTAAATTGTCAAATTCCATTATTTGGTTAAATATCATCTCCTAAGTAAAGAGCGGAGGGATGAATAATCGAGAACGTGACGCAGCCCCGGGTCCAAATCCTCTGAACACGACACTGAAGATCTCACTCTGCAGAACCACGAGAAACAAACTGAGCAGATGAGAGAAACCAAAGACCATCGACGAACACAAAGTTTGACTAACGTCGTTCTGTCGTTTTTTTAACGTTGGTTTGACGTTCCCCAGCGACACTTTTCATGCTGGAGTCACGAGGAAGAGGCTCTACTCCCCAGATTCATTTGGTTGAGAAATGAATGAACAAACACACAACACAAACTCAAGATTTCAGTTTTTCTTTGCCCTTAGATCCATGAAACAGGTCGTGAAACAGGTGTTAAGTTGTTATATAAATGGCCTTAAAAAGACGGAACGCGCGGTTAGTTTTATTTCAGACATGATTCTGTGGACACACACGTTCACACGGACATCTGTCACTGAAGCAGTAAGAGAAACAGTTGTGTTTCCAGAGTAACATACTGTTACTGCCATGAGGCGACTTTTGGAGGTCATTTTAAAGATGCACGGTGTAACTTGGTCCTTTTAAATACTTTTAATTACAGATAACTCCAGGATTATAATACTCGCATCCCGAATTTCGAACTTCCATCATCGCGCAGTGTTTGCCGGGAAAGGCCCTCGGAAAAAGTGAGCATCAAACCGCCATGTTTGATTTCCCAGTGGAAGCGCGACTGTAAAAGTGTCACTGTTTAAACCTTTTGAACCACATCGACTCTTGCTTTACCTTATAGTTTCTGTACATTTGGTTCTATTTTGATCCCGAGGCAGCAAATACCCGAGCAACAAGTTCGGCTTCCATCCATCCATCTTCTTCCGCTTATCTGGGGCCGGGTTGCGGGGGCCTCAGTCTAAGCAGGGGCTCCCAAGCTTCCTTCTCCCCAGCCACTTCCTCCAGCTCCTCCTGGACCCTGAGGTTCCCAGGCCGAGAGACATAGTTCCTCCAGCGTGTCCTGGGTCTTCCCCGGGGCCTCCTACCGGTGGGACATGAACACCTCCCGAGGGAGGCGTCCAGGAGGCATCCGGACCAGATGCCCTCCCCTCAGCTGCTCCTCTCGACGTGGAGGAGCAGCGACTCTACTCCGAGCTCCTCCCGTGTGACCGAGCTCCTCACCCTATCTCTAAGGGAGCGCCCGGCCACTCTGCGAAGGAAACTCATTTCGGCCGCTTGTATCCGCGATCTCGTTCTTTCGGTCATTACCCAGAGCTCATGACCATAGGTGAGGGGAGGAACGTGACTGAGGTAAATCGAGAGCTTCGCCTTTCGGCTCAGCTCCTCTTCACCACAACGGTCCGATACAGCGACTGCATCACTGCCGACGCTGCACCGATCCACCTGTCAATCTCACGCTCCATCCTCCCCTCACTGTGAACAAGACCCCGAGATACTTGAACTCCTCCACTTGAGGCAGAGACTCCCCACCCACCCGGAGAGGGCAATCCACCTTTTTCCGGTCCAGAACCATGGCCTCGGATTTGGAACAGCTGATTCTCATCCCAGCCGCTTCACACTCGGCTGCAAACCGCCCCAGTGCTGCAGGTCCTGGTTCGATGAAGCCAACAGGACAACATCATCCACAAAAAGCAGAGATGAGATCCTGTGGTCCCTGAACTGGACCCCCTCCGGCCCCTGGCTGCGCCTAGAAATTCTGTCCATAAATACAATGAACAGAACCGGTGACAAAGGGCAGCCCTGGCGGAGTCCAACATGCACCGGGAACAGGTCTGACTTACTGCCGGCAATGCGAACACAGCTCCTGCTCCGGTCATACAGGGACCGGACAGCCCTTAGCAAAGGGCCCCGGACCCCATACTCCTGGAGCACCCCCCACAGGGCACCACGAGGGACACGGTCGAATGCCTTCTCCAGGTCCACAAAGCACATGTGGACTGGTTGGGCAAACTCCCATGAACCCTCGAGCACCCGATGGAGGGTGTAGAGCTGGTCCAGTGTTCCACGACCAGGCCGAAAACCACACTGCTCCTCTTGGATCTGAGGTTCGACTATCGGCCGAACTCTCCTCTCCAGCACCCTGGCATAGACTTTACCGGGGAGGCTGAGGAGTGTGATTCCCCTGTAGTTGGAACACACCCTCCGGTCCGACTTTTTATACAGAGGGACCCCCACCCCGGTCTGCCAGTCCAGAGGTACTGTTCCCAACCGATGTTGTAGAGGCTTTTCTGCCAGTAATTTTCAAGTTTCTTTTTCTGAGGTCATTTTTCAGAGCATCGACTTTCCAAACTTCAGCGACGCTCACGAATGTGGGTTCTTCGCTTCAGACTCAGTGACAGTTGCTCCGACTCGGGTTCTGACGGCTCATTTTTCCACAAAGAAGGAAAGTTGAGGTATTAAACTTATCAAAGAAAAACAGTGACTTATTTGATCTTTATATTAAAATATCGAAACCAGAAATCAACAGCGACATGGTTTAAAAAGACTTGAAAACAGCGACACCTACGCACCACTGGGAAATCAAACATGCCGGTTTGATGCTCACTTTTTCCGACGGCCTTTCCCGGCAAACACTGCGCGATGACGGAAGTTCGAAATTCGGGATGCGAGTATTGGGCACATCTTTAAACAGATTGAACTGTGATAATCTTGGTTTTCCGTGTGACCGGCGCAGAGCAGCAGCCCCTCGCCGGTCTGCCCCGGGCCGAGTGTGATTCCTCTGAACTTTTGTCCCTTAACCTGGTTCCACTGCGACAACTCGTCTCCGTACGGTCAAGTCTACCTGTCCCCGCCCCCTGACCACACCTGGAGAAGGTAAACGCCCCTCACCTGTCACATATCACATGGTTCAGTCCTGGTTTAGTCCTGGTTTAGTCCTGGTTCAGTCCCTGGTTCAGTCCCTGGTTCAGTCCTGCTTTAGTCCTGGTTTAGTCCTGATTCAGTACCTGGTTCAGTCCTGCTTTAGTCCTGGTTCAGTCCTGCTTTAGTCCTGGTTTAGTCCTGATTCAGTACCTGGTTCAGTCCTGCTTTAGTCCTGGTTCAGTCCTTCTTTAGTCCTGGTTCAGTCCTGGTTCAGCACTGGTTTAGTCCTGGTTTAGTCCTGGTTCAGTCCTGGTTCAGTCCTGGTTCAGTCCTGGTTTAGTCCTGGTTCAGTCCTGGTTCAGTCCTGGTTCAGTCCTGGTTCGGTCCTGGTTTGGTCCTGGTTCGGTCCTGGTTCAGTCCTGGGTCAGTCCTGGTTCAGTCCTTGTTTAGTCCTGGTTCAGTCCTGGTTTAGTCCTGGTTCAGTCCTGGTTTAGTCCTGGTTTAGTCCTGGTTCAGTCCTGGTTCAGTCCTGGTTCAGTCCTGGTTCGGTCCTGGTTCGGTCCTGGTTCGGTCCTGGTTCGGTCCTGGTTCGGTCCTGGTTCAGTCCTGGTTCAGTCCTGGTTCAGTCCTTGTTTAGTCCTGGTTCAGTCCTGGTTCAGTCCTGGTTCAGTCCTGGTTTAGTCCTGGTTCAGTCCTGGTTCAGTCCTGGTTCAGTCCTGGTTCAGTCCTGGTTTAGTCCTGGTTCAGTCCTGGTTCAGTCCTGGTTCAGTCCGGGTTCAGTCCTGGTTCAGTCCTGGTTCAGTCCGGGTTCAGTCCGGGTTCAGTCCGGGTTCAGTCCGGGTTCAGTCCGGATCGGTTCTCACGCCCCTCAGACCCTCAGACCCTCAGACCCTCGGCTCTTTGGTTCTCACGGACTTTGGTCCATAAATGTCGTCCTGAGTCTCCAGAGGCTGAACTCGGTCTGAGCTAAAACTGCATCGGACACAGCTCAGGATCCAGATCTAAACCAGGACTACAGCCGGTCCTGACCAGGATTTGGCTTTATAAATCCCCGTGTTCGTAAGGCTTTAGTTTAAAGACTAAAGCTTTTAATTCTGCTTCAATATGAACTTTCGACTTCTGCTTTTCCTTCGTTGCAATGTTCCAGTGTGTGGCTTTATTCTCTGGGTCTGAGTCTGTACTGCCCAGTCTCCGGGTCTCAGACCTGAGAGGGCACCGTGACGTGGCTCAGACCTGTGACCTTCTGGTAACGTGGCTCAGGAGGCTCAGACCTGTGACCTTCTGGTAACGTGGCACAGACCTGTGACCTTCTGGTAACGTGGCACAGACCTGTGACCTTCTGGTAACGTGGCACAGACCTGTGACCTTCTGGTAACGTGGCTCAGGAGGCTCAGACCTGTGACCTTCTGGTAACGTGGCACAGACCTGTGACCTTCTGGTAACGTGGCACAGACCTGTGACCTTCTGGTAACGTGGCACAGACCTGTGACCTTCTGGTAACGTGGCACAGACCTGTGACCTTCTGGTAACGTGGCTCAGGAGGCTCAGACCTGTGACCTTCTGGTAACGTGGCTTCTCTGTGTTAAAGGGACCCTGGCTTTTCATGGATGGACGACAAAAGACCTGGATTTAGATTAATGTCTCAGCTCAACAGGTGACGCGTCCACCACCTCTGCCCTCTGTCCTGCAGGAGGCGCTCTGTCCTGCAGGGGGCGCTCTGTCCTGCAGGGGGCGCTCTGTCCTGCAGGAGGCATTCTGTCCTGCAGGAGGCATTCTGTCCTGCAGGAGGCATTCTGTCCTGCAGGAGGCGCTCTGTCCTGCAGGGGGCGCTCTGTCCTGCAGGAGGCATTCTGTCCTGCAGGAGGCATTCTGTCCTGCAGGAGGCCCTCTGTCCTGCAGGGGGCGCTCTGTCCTGCAGGAGGCATTCTGTCCTGCAGGGGGCGCTCTGTCCTGCAGGAGGCATTCTGTCCTGCAGGGGGCGCTCTGTCCTGCAGGGGGCGCTCTGTCCTGCAGGGGGCGCTCTGTCCTGCAGGAGGCATTCTGTCCTGCAGGAGGCATTCTGTCCTGCAGGAGGCGCTCTGTCCTGCAGGAGGCGCTCTGTCCTGCAGGAGGCGCTCTGTCCTGCAGGAGGCATTCTGTCCTGCAGGAGGCGCTCTGTCCTGCAGGGGGCGCTCTGTCCTGCAGGGGGCGCTCTGTCCTGCAGGAGGCCCTCTGTCCTGCAGGGGGCGCTCTGTCCTGCAGGAGGCGCTCTGTCCTGCAGGGGGCGCTCTGTCCTGCAGGGGGCGCTCTGTCCTGCAGGGGGCGCTCTGTCCTGCAGGAGGCGCTCTGTCCTGCAGGAGGCGCTCTGTCCTGCAGGAGGCGCTCTGTCCTGCAGGAGGCGCTCTGTCCTGCAGGGGGCGCTCTGTCCTGCAGGAGGCGCTCTGTCCTGCAGGGGGCGCTCTGTCCTGCAGGAGGCATTCTGTCCTGCAGGAGGCGCTCTGTCCTGCAGGGGGCGCTCTGTCCTGCAGGAGGCATTCTGTCCTGCAGGAGGCATTCTGTCCTGCAGGAGGCATTCTGTCCTGCAGGAGGCGCTCTGTCCTGCAGGGGGCGCTCTGTCCTGCAGGAGGCATTCTGTCCTGCAGGAGGCATTCTGTCCTGCAGGGGGCGCTCTGTCCTGCAGGAGGCCCTCTGTCCTGCAGGAGGCCCTCTGTCCTGCAGGGGGCGCTCTGTCCTGCAGGGGCCGCTCTGTGGGGCCAGCTCTGTTTGGGGCTCAGATCTCAGATGTTCTGAGGGGTTCTTGGGGCAGTTTGGGGCTCAGATCTCAGATGTTCTGAGGGGTTCTTGGGGCAGTTTGGGGCTCAGATCTCAGATGTTCTGGGGGGTTCTTGGGGCAGTTTGGGGCTCAGATCTCATGTTCTGGGGGGTTCTTGGGGCAGTTTGGGGCTCAGATCTCATGTTCTGGGGGGTTCTTGGGGCAGTTTGGGGCTCAGATCTCAGATGTTCTGGGGGGTTCTTGGGGCAGTTTGGGGCTCAGATCTCAGATGTTCTGAGGGGTTCTTGGGGCAGTTTGGGGCTCAGATCTCAGATGTTCTGGGGGGTTCTTGGGGCAGTTTGGGGCTCAGATCTCATGTTCGGGGGGGTTCTTGGGGCAGTTTGGGGCTCAGATCTCAGATGTTCTGGGGGGTTCTTGGGGCAGTTTGGGGCTCAGATCTCAGATGTTCTGGGGGGTTCTTGGGGCAGTTTGGGGCTCAGATCTCAGATGTTCTGGGGGTTCTTGGGAGCAGTTTGGGGCTCCAGATCTCAGCTGTCCTGGGGGGTTCTTGGGGCAGTTGGGGGCTCAGATCTCAGATGTTCTGGGGGGTTCTTGGGGCAGTTTGGGGCTCAGATCTCAGATGTTCTGGGGGGTTCTTGGGGCAGTTTGGGGCTCAGATCTCAGATGTTCTGGGGGGTTCTTGGGGCAGTTTGGGGCTCAGATCTCAGATGTTCTGGGGGGTTCTTGGGGCAGTTTGGGGCTGGGCTCAGATCTCAGATGTTCTGGGGGGTTCTTGGGGCAGTTTGGGGCTCAGATCTCAGATGGTCTGGGGGGTCGTTGGGGCAGTTTGGGGCTCAGATCTCAGATGTTCTCGGGGGTTCTTGGGGCAGTTTGGGGCTCAGATCTCAGATGTTCTGGGGGGTTCTTGGGGCAGTTTGGGGCTCAGATCTCAGATGTTCTGCGGGGTTCTTGGGGCAGTTTGGGGCTCAGATCTCAGATGTTCTGGGGGGTTCTTGGGGCAGTTTGGGGCTCAGATCTCAGATGTTCTGGGGGGTTCTTGGGGCAGTTTGGGGCTCAGATCTCAGATGTTCTGGGGGGTTCTTGGAGCAGTTTGGGGCTCAGATCTCAGATGTTCTGGGGGGTTCTTGGGGCAGTTTGGGGCTCAGATCTCAGATGTTCTCGGGGGTTCTTGGGGCAGTTTGGGGCTCAGATCTCAGATGTTCTGGGGGGTTCTTGGGGCAGTTTGGGGCTCAGATCTCAGATGTTCTGGGGGGTTCTTGGGGCAGTTTGGGGCTCAGATCTCAGATGTTCTCGGGGTTCTTGGGGCAGTTTGGGGCTCAGATCTCAGATGTTCTGGGGGGTTCTTGGGGCAGTTTGGGGCTCAGATCTCAGATGTTCTGGGGGGTTCTTGGGGCAGTTTGGGGCTCAGATCTCAGATGTTCTGGGGGGTTCTTGGGGCAGTTTGGGGCTCAGATCTCAGATGTTCTGGGGGGTTCTTGGGGCAGTTTGGGGCTCAGATCTCAGATGTTCTGGGGGGTTCTTGGGGCAGTTTGGGGCTCAGATCTCAGATGTTCTGGGGGGTTCTTGGGGCAGTTTGGGGCTCAGATCTCAGATGTTCTGGGGGGTTCTTGGGGCAGTTTGGGGCTCAGATCTCAGATGTTCTGGGGGCTTCTTGGGGCAGTTTGGGCTCAGATCTCAGATGTTCTGGGGGGTTCTTTGGAGACAGAGCTGGTCTCACCGGGTTTCACTTTTCTCTCGATAAACTTGAACGTTCCTCTGGCAGGTTCGGCTCAGGGTCACTTCAGTAAAACACAACAGAACTTTGGCAAAACGGCCCAAGTGTCGCTGTAGGTCTGTGAAGCTTCAGTTAATGGTTTTCTGTGGTTCTGTGTGTAAATGTGTGTGTAAATGTGTGTGTAAATGTGTAAATGTGTGTGTAAATGTGTGTAAATGTGTGTGTAAATGTGTAAATGTGTGTGTAAATGTGTGTGTAAATGTGTAAATGTGTGTGTAAATGTGTGTAAATGTGTAAATGTGTGTGTAAATGTGTAAATGTGTGTGTAAATGTGTGTGTAAATGTGTAAATGTGTGTGTAAATGTGTAAATGTGTGTGTAAATGTGTGTGTAAATGTGTAAATGTGTGTGTAAATGTGTGTAAATGTGTAAATGTGTGTGTAAATGTGTAAATGTGTGTGTAAATGTGTGTGTAAATGTTTTTTACACATTTACACACACATTTACACATTTACGCACACACTTACTCACACATTTACACATTTCCGCACACATATAAACGCATTTACACACATTTACCACAGAAAAACATTAACTGAAGCTCCACAGACCTACAGCTGTGGAAAAGGTCCATAAAATCACAACCTATTTATTATTTATATTTAAAAATGTTCTGTCCTGGTTGGAAATCATGACACTGGGGAAACCGTCACTGTTTCCAACCGTGACGTCCCAGAGATTCTGATGTGACAAATACGAACGTACGGAAATTGTGTGATAAAATAGAACAGCTCCAGACCTTTTCTTCACAAATTGCCTCTTGGTTTGTGTAAAACTATAATTTTTATCACAGCAGATTGAGTGAAAATTAACCTGTCAAAGGCACTTTCCGTCTTTTCTTCCTCTGAAATCGTCCCCTGTGTTTCCCGTCAGCTGGGGGCGCTGTGGGCTGCACTAACACTTTCTCCTTCCTCCATTTAATCAGCAGGAAACTGTTTATGTCGCACTCCTGACGCCTCCACACTCACTTCTCTCGTTTCTCTCACTTTGTGAATGTTTCCAGGACGAACTCTGACTCTGCGCTTCACACCAGCGTCATGAACCCCCCGGACGCTTTTGGACCCAACCAGTCCCGGACCCAGAGCCGGGCCCCTCAGAGGAACAGTAAGAGCTGTTTAAATCAGAGCTGTTCTCCAGACTGTTCTCCTCAGATGTTTCTCCAGGTTCTAGTTGTTTCTCCAGGTTCTAGTTGTTTCTCCAGGTTCTAGTTGTTTCTCCAGGTTCTAGTCGTTTCTCCTCAGATGTTTCTCCAGGTTCTAGTTGTTTCTCCAGGTTCTAGTTGTTTCTCCAGGTTCTAGTCGTTTCTCCTCAGATGTTTCTCCAGGTTCTAGTTGTTTCTCCAGGTTCTAGTTGTTTCTCCAGGTTCTAGTCGTTTCTCCTCAGATGTTTCTCCAGGTTCTAGTCGTTTCTCCCCAGATGTTTCTCCAGGTTCTAGTTGTTTCTCCAAGTTCTAGTCGTTTCTCCAGGTTCTAGTCGTTTCTCCTCAGATGTTTCTCCAGGTTCTAGTTGTTTCTCCCCAGATGTTTCTCCAGGTTCTAGTTGTTTCTCCAGGTTCTAGTCGTTTCTCCTCAGATGTTTCTCCAGGTTCTAGTCGTTTCTCCTCAGATGTTTCTCCAGGTTCTAGTCGTTTCTCCCCAGATGTTTCTCCAGGTTCTAGTCATTTCTCCAGGTTCTAGTTGTTTCTTCTCAGATGTTTCTCCAGGTTCTAGTCGTTTCTCCCCAGATGTTTCTCCAGGTTCTAGTCATTTCTCCAGGTTCTAGTTGTTTCTTCTCAGATGTTTCTCCAGGTTCTAGTCGTTTCTCCAGGTTCTAGTCGTTTCTCCCCAGATGTTTCTCCAGGTTCTAGTCATTTCTCCAGGTTCTAGTTGTTTCTTCTCAGATGTTTCTCCAGGTTCTAGTCGTTTCTCCCCAGATGTTTCTCCAGGTTCTAGTCATTTCTCCAGGTTCTAGTTGTTTCTTCTCAGATGTTTCTCCAGGTTCTAGTCGTTTCTCCAGGTTCTAGTCCTTTCTCTTCAGATGTTTCTCAAGGTTATAGTAGTTTCTCCAGGTTCTAGTCGTTTCTCCTCAGATGTTTCTCCAGGTTCTAGTCGTTTCTCCAGGTTCTAGTTGTTTCTTCTCAGATGTTTCTCCAGGTTCTAGTCGTTTCTCCAGGTTCTAGTCCTTTCTCCTCAGATGTTTCTCCAGGTCCTAGTCGTTTCTCCTCAGATGTTTCTCCAGGTTCTAGTCGTTTCTCCTCAGATGTTTCTCCAGGTTCTAGTCGTTTCTCCTCAGATGTTTCTCCAGGTTCTAGTCGTTTCTCCTCAGATGTTTCTCCAGGTTCTAGTCGTTTCTCCTCAGATGTTTCTCCAGGTTCTCGTCGTTTCTCTTCAGATGTTCCTCGTTTCTTCTCTCTGACCCTCTGAACTTGTATTTGGACTGATTCATGTTTGAGGAATCTTTAACCTCTTCTTTTCAACACTCTTTTATGACGTGGTTTTAGATCTCAGGACAGACGGTCCACAGGGGTCAGAGGTCAGGGCTGTAGACACACACAGGTCTATAGAGCTGCTGAAGGGCCAGTCCCATTTCTAATCTCTATGATATTGAAATAACATCTGTGTAGCATCGACGCAATTCAGCCACAACTTTATTTCCACGTATCAACCGATCACTCGAGTCACAAATATCGTGACACTGCTCAGCGTAGGGATTTTTCCGTGTGCATTTTATGAAGAAAATGAGCATTACGCACTGGGACAACGTTAAACTTAAGACAATACAGCGGTTATCGCACATTTTAAACCATAAATAATGGAGAGAATACAAGAAAAGTCTTCGTTTGGAGGAGTGTAAAGCCCGACCCCTCTGACATAACGGGACCTGGGACACCCCGAAACCTACAGGCGAATGCACGAACCGGAGGAGCAGGGGTTAGGGCTGAAATGGGATTCAGCCTTAAACTGCATTGGTTTGACCCTCCCGGTGACCTAACCCTAACCCGTCTGTCTTTCTTTCTTTCTTTGTTTATTTGGACAGTGCATATTAATGAATGTATAATTTGTACAAAATCACACAAATTGGTGTAAATATCCCAGATTTAGCTCAGTTTTTCCATCCGTAGTCTCAGACCTAAAATATAACAATCATTAGACAATATATGACAGACATAAAACAAATGATTATATATATACAATAGTGATACATGACACAATAGATTTATAATAAAATTCATCAGTTCATTCAGTCCCCGTCCTGCTCTCTTCCAGTTTAAACGTGTCGTCCTCCTGCAGATAAACACGTCCAGGCTCTTCTCAGGCTCAGGTTATGCTCAGAACCTCCAGAGTTCCTCCCTGAGCTGCAGATGCTGCACTAGCACCGGGGTTTAGGGCGTTCAGATCAGACAGAGACGCTTTAGGTTTACACACGCTGCATTCAGAGAGCGTCTCACAGGTTTATCAGAGGTTTATGAGAGTCTGACTCAGCTTCTGTGGCGAAACCTGCTCTGAACCTGATGGTTTTGTGTTTCAGCGAGTTTGAACGAGGCCGAGGACGGAGCCGCAGACGGTGAGTTTCACACACGAGTCTGTGTGTGTGTGTGTGTGTGTATAGGGTGTATAGTGTGTGTGTGTGTGTGTGTGTGTGTCTGTGTCTGTAGTGTGTGTGTGTGTGTAGTGTGTGTGTGTATAGTGTGTGTATAGTGTGTGTGTGTAGTGTGTGTGTGTGTCTGTTGTGTGTGTGTGTGTGTGTAGTGTGTGTGTATAGTGAGTGTGTAGTGTGTGTGTGTGTAGTGTGTGTATAGTGTGTGTGTGTCTAGTGTGTGTGTGTATAGTGTGTGTGTGTAGTGTGTGTGTGTCTGTAGTGTGTGTGTGTATAGTGTGTGTATAGTGTGTGTGTGTGTAGTGTGTGTGTGTGTCTGTAGTGTGTGTATAGTGAGTGTGTGTGTGAAGTGTGTGTATAGTGTGTGTGTGTGTGTAGTGTGTGTGTGTAGTGTGTGTGTATAGTGAGTGTGTAGTGTGTATAGTGTGTGTGTAGTGTGTGTGTATATAGTGTGTGTGCGTAGTGTGTGTGTATAGTGTGTGTATATTGTGTGTGTGTGTGTAGTGTGTGTGTGTCTGTAGTGTGTGTGTGTGTGTATAGTGAGTGTGTAGTGTGTGTGTGAAGTGTGTGTATAGTGTGTGTGTGTGTGTCTGTAGTGTGTGTGTGTGTGTGTAGTGTGTGTGTGTTGTGTAGTGTGTATAGTGTGTGTGTAGTGTGTGTGTGTATATAGTGTGTGTGTGTATAGTGTGTGTGTATAGTGTGTGTGTAGTGTGTGTGTATAGTGTGTGTATATTGTGTGTGTGTGTGTAGTGTGTGTGTGGTGTGTGTAGAGTGTGTGGTGTGTGTGTGTAGTGTGTGTGGTGTGTGTGTAGTGTGTGTAGTGTGTGTGTGGTGTGTGTATAGTGTGCGTGTAGTGTGTGTATATTGTGTGTATAGTGTGTGTGTAGTGTGTGTATGGTGTGTGTAGAGTGTGTGGTGTGTGTGTGGTGTGTGTGTAGTGTGTGTGTGTAGTGTGTGTGTGTGTGTAGTGTGGTGTATGTGTGTCGTGTGTGTGTGTGGTGTAACCTCTGGTCTCTTGTGCTTCAGTTTTCTCGTTCCCGTCGCTCTCTGAAGACGCCATGATGGGGACGCGACCACTGCCCAAACAGCTGTGGGACGCAAAGGTGAAGCCTGACCTATGACATCACACTGATGACGTCACACTGATGACGTCACACTGATGACGTCACACTGATGACGTCACACTGATGACGTCACACTGATGACGCCACACTGATGACGCCACACTGATGACGCCACACTGATGACGCCACACTGATGACGTCACACTGATGACGCCACACTGATGACGTCACACTGATGACGTCACTAATGACGTCGTACTAATGACGTCACTAATGACGTCACACTAATGACATCACACTAATGACGTCGCACTAATGACGTCGCACTAATGACGTCACACTAATGACGTCACTAATGACGTCGCACTAATGACGTCGTACTAATGACGTCGTACTAATGACGTCACACTAATGACATCACACTAATGACGTCACTAATGACATCACACTAATGACGTCACACTAATGACGTCACACTAATGACGTCACTAATGACGTCGCACTAATGACGTCACGAATGACGTCACACTAATGACGTCACTAATGACGTCGCACTAATGACATCACACTAATGACGTCACACTGATGACGTCACACTGATGACGCCACACTGATGACGCCACACTGATGACGCCACACTGATGACGTCACACTGATGACGCCACACTGATGACGTCACACTGATGACGTCACACTGATGACGTCACACTGATGACGTCACACTGATGACGTCACACTGATGACGCCACACTGATGACGTCACACTGATGACGTCACACTGATGACGTCACACTGATGAGAATTTTTTCCAAAAGTTTGTCACAGTTTACATAGAAACACATTTTTGTGACTCTTTAAACCTGATTTAAACAAATAAAAGTGTCGTCCTTATGCCTCTGCTGTACTCAGAGCTAAATGTTGTTTTTCAGGTGCAGTCTTTGAGTTCGAGACCCGAATCCTGTGAAGTGCCTGGGATCAAGTAAGGCCTGGTCTCATGACACGCTTTAACACACTTTAACACGCTTTAACACGCTTTAACACGCTTTAACACGCATTAACACACTTTAACATGCTTTAACAGGCTTTAACACGCTTTAACAGGCTTTAACACGCTTTAACATGCTTTAACATGCTTTAACACGCTTTAACACGCTTTAACACGCTTTAACACGCTTTAACACGCTTTAACACGCTTTAACATGCTTTAACACGCTTTAACACGCTGTAAGTCTCTTTAACACGCTTTAATACATTTTAACTCACTTTAATACGCTTTAACACGCTTTAACACGCTTTAACACGCTTTAACACGCTTTAACACGCTTTAACTCGCTTTAACAGGCTTTAACACGCTTTAACACGCTTTAACACGCTTTAACATGCTTTAACATGCTTTAACACGCTTTAACACGCTTTAACACGCTTTAACATGCTTTAACACGCTTTAACACGCTGTAAGTCTCTTTAACACGCTTTAATACATTTTAACTCACTTTAATACGCTTTAACACGCTTTAATACGCTTTAACACGCTTTAACATGCTTTAACACGCTTTAACACGCTTTAACACGCTTTAACACGCTGTAAGTCTCTTTCACACACTTTAACTCGCTTTAACTCGCTTTAATATGTTTTAACACGCTTTAACACGTTTTAACCTCATAACACCCATCTGCCCGCGGGCGATTATACAACACTAAAGTCATGTCAGATATTCAGCCAAATTATTTTTCCACTATTGATATATCGTTTGAAAGCTTAATTCCTCAGTAAAACAACCGTATCATTCATTTTATGCTGCACAGCCCAAAGAACAAGATATAAGAAAATAATGGATGAAGGTCAGGGGTTCGATCCCCGGGTCGCCCGGGCCTTCCTGTGTGCAGTTTGCATGTTCTCCCCATGTCTGGAAGAGTTTCCTCCGGTTTCCCCCATCAACTCAAAACATGCAGCACCTGAACTAACATCAAGGCCCATGAGGTCCCCCCTCCTGTGGCTCCTCAGAGGGGTTCAGGGGGGTCCGGGCCCCTGCGACCCAGCCGGATAAAGTGGGAGAAGATCGATAATGAACACAAGATTCTTTTGTTTTTCTTCAGTATTTTCCCGTCTCCGGACCAGAACGTGGGCGTCCCTCAGTACCAGCCCTGCCCCAACTCCTCTCTGGGGTCTGGACCTGGACCTGGACCAAGGCCTGGACCCGGGCCTGGACCCGGGCCTGGACTCGGGTCTGGACTCGGGCCTGGACTCGGGCCTGGATTTGGATCTGGATTCGTGTCTGGTATGAATACTGGAGGTTCTCTCCCAGACCTGACTAACCTGCAGTTTCCTCCTCCGCTCTCCACTCCCATCGACTCAGACGAGAACTACACCAACCACCTGCCCCACGCCATGATGCAGATGGGTAAGAACTGGGACTGGACCGGGACTGGACCGGGACTGGGATGGGACTAAACCAGAGCTAAACCAGGTTCCTTATGTCCTCAGGTTTGTCGTCGTCCCTCAGTAACCCCTCCCTCTGCTCATCTCCACGGCGACGCCCTGCCCCCATCAGCCCTCTGACGCTGTCGCCGGAGCAACAGAGAGGAGCCCCGCCCCTTTCCCAGGTAACACCGCCCCTTTTACCAAAAACGTGATCCAGCTCCAGGTGACCTCAGAGTCCAGGAATCTAGACTAGACCAGTGCTAGACCAGTGCTAGACCAGTGCTAGACCAGTGCTAGACCAGTACTAGACCAGTACTAGACCAGTACTAGATCAGGACTAGACCAGTACTAGATCAGGACTAGATCAGGACTAGACCAGGACTAGACCAGAACTAGACCAGAACTAGACCAGGACTAACCCCTAAAATGTGCCTGCTGCCCATGTACAGTTCAGGTCTCCCTCAGGTCTGTAGCCCGTTGGGTTCTGGTTCTGATTGTGTTTGTTCTTTTTCAGGGTGTTCCTCTGGACCCCTCGCTCCCCCGAGAGCCCCCTCCGCCCTACCCCCATTACCCACAATCCCACAGTGCCCCCGGACAGCAGTCTCCACTGAACAGCCCCCTCCAGCAGGGGGCGACACTGACCAGCCCCTCTGCCCAGAACCCCCAGAACCCCCAGAACCTCCAGAACCTGCAGACCCGGCAACACCAGAACCATAGCCAGGGTCGGTCTCACCTGGACTACAGCCCCGCTCAGGTGCACTGCTCTAACAGGCCTCAGGCCTCAGACCTTCAGGGCATCCGGCTTTCACAAAGGGGCTGGCGTTGGGAGGAGCTGGGAGGAGTTGGGAGGAGTTGGGAGGCGTTGGGAGGAGTTGGGAGGCGTTGGGAGGAGTTGGGAGGAGTGGGGAGGAGTGGGGAGGAGTGGGGAGGCGTTGGGAGGAGTGGGGAGGAGTTGGGAGGAGTGGGGAGGAGTTGGGAGGAGTGGGGAGGAGTGGGGAGGCGTTGGGAGGAGTGGGGAGGAGTTGGGAGGAGTTGGGAGGAGTGGGGAGGCGTTGGGAGGAGTGGGGAGGAGTTGGGAGGAGTGGGGAGGAGTTGGGAGGAGTTGGGAGGAGTTGGGAGGAGTTGGGAGGCGTTGGGAGGAGTTGGGAGGCGTTGGGAGGAGTGGGGAGGAGTTGGGAGGCGTTGGGAGGCGTTGGGAGGAGTGGGGAGGCGTTGGGAGGAGTGGGGAGGCGTTGGGAGGCGTTGGGAGGAGTGGGGAGGCGTTGGGAGGAGTGGGGAGGAGTTGGGAGGAGTTGGGAGGCGTTGGGAGGGTAGAGGCGTTGGGAGGAGGAAGTAGAGCGTTGGGGAAGTGGGTAGAAGGCGGGTTGGGAGGAAGTGGGGGACGTTGGGAGGGTATGAGGGAGAAAGGTGAGGAGGAAAGTGGGGGGAGGAGTTGGGAGGAAGTGGGGAAGGAAGTTAGGAAGGAAGTTGGGAAGCGTGGGGAAGGGATTAGAGGGCGTTAGGAAAGCGTTGGGAGGAAGTGAGAGGCGTTAGGAGCGTTAGAGGAAGGAAGTGAGGAAGGAAAGTTGGGAGGAAGTTAGGAAAGCGTGGGGGAGAGGTTGAGAGGAGTGGGGGAGGAAGTGAGGAAGGGATTGGG
Organism: Odontamblyopus rebecca; assembly: GCA_030686955.1. NCBI lineage: Eukaryota > Metazoa > Chordata > Actinopteri > Gobiiformes > Gobiidae > Odontamblyopus > Odontamblyopus rebecca. The sequence continues at coordinate 44,842,504 of CM060655.1, forward strand.
AGGAAGTAGAGGGGCGTTAGGAGGAAGGTTGGGAAAGGAAGTTAGGAAAGCGTTAGGAAGGAGATTAGGAAAGCGTTAGGAAGGAAGTTAGAGACGTTAGGAAGGAAGTGAGGAAGGAATTAGAGGAAGCGTGGGGAAGGATTAGGAAAACGTTAGGAAGCGTTAGGAGAACGTTAGGAAAAGTAGGAAAAGCGTTAGGAAGGAAATGTAGAGAAAGCGTTAGGAAAGTGAGAAGGAGTTGGGAAGGCGTTGGGAGGAAAGTGGGAAGCGTTGGGGAAGAAAGTGGGAAGCGTTGGGGCGTTAAGAGCGTTAACTGCAGCGTTGGGAGGAAGTGGGGAAGGAAAAGAATTAGGAAAGCGTGAGAGGAGATTAGGAAGGAGGAAGTTAGGGCGTTGAGAAAGTGTTAGGAAGAATGAGGCGTTAGGAAGGAAATTAGGAAAAGTTGAGAGGCGTTAGGGCGACGTTAGGAAGAAGTAAAGCGATAGGAAAAGTGAGAGAGCGATGAAGGAAAGTAAAGGAAGAAATTAGGAAGCGATACAGGAAGGAAGTGAGGAAGCGATGAGAAGGAAGCTAAAGCGATAGGAAAGATTAAGCGGAAAAATTAGGAAGCGTTCTGGAAAAATGGGGAAGAATTAGGAAGCGATAAAGAAGCGTGATGCGGAAAAAGTAGGAAATGAAGCGTTAGGAAAGCGATGGAAAAAGTAAAGGAAAAGGTTAGAGAAGCGATTAGGAAGTAAAGTAAAAGGCGATGGACGTTAGGGCGATGGAAGAAAGTAAAGAAAAGGAAAAGCGTTAAACGTTAGGAAGAAGTTGAGAGCGATAGAAAAAAGTAAAGGGAAGAAAGGGTCGGAAAGCGTAAGGAAAGTGGGGAGGAGTTGGGAGGAGATTGGGGAGCGTGAGGGGAGGATTAGGAAAAGTGGGGAGGAAGTGAGGGGAGATTGGAGGAGGAAGTGAGGCGTTGAGAAGGGAGGAAGTTGGGAAGGAAGATTGGGAAGCGGTGAGAGCGTTGGGGAAGGAAAGTGGCGAGCGTGAGAGGCGTGCGAGAGGCGATGGGAAGGAGAGAGCGTTAGGAGGATTGAGAGGAAACGTTAGGGCGTTAGGAGGAGAGTTAGGAAGGAAGTAAGGAAAGGCGTTAGGAGGAAAGTTGGGAAAATGAGTGGGAAGAAGTTGAGGAAGACGGTAAAGGAAAGCATTAGGAAGAAGTAAAGGAGAGCGTTGAGGCGTTAGGAAGAGATGCATGGAAAGCGATGGGAAGGAATTAGGAAGCGTAAAGGATAAAGGGAATCAAGGTAAAGCGTTAGAAGCGTTAGGAAGAGATTAGGAAAGCGTTAGGAAGAAATTAGGGAAAGCATTGAGAGGGCGATTGGGAAAAGTAAAGGAAAGCACGATGGGAAGAAGTAAAGGAAAGAAGTAAAGGAAAAGATTAGAAGACGTTAGGAAGTAAAGGGTAGGAAAGCGTTAGGAAAGCGTTAGGAAGGAAAGTAAAGGAAAAGAGATTAGGAAAGCGTTAAGGCAAAGCGATGGGAAGAAGTAAAGGAAGTCGGAAAATGCAAAGTGAGGCGTTAGGAAAGAAGTTGAGAAAGCGTTAGGAAAAAGTGAGGCGTTAGGAAGCGTTAGGAAGGAGATTAGGAAGGCGTTAGGAAAGGCGTAAAGGCGTTAGGAAAAGTAGAAGCGTTAGGAAAGAGATTAGGAAGGTAAAGAAGCGTTGAAGGGAAGGAAGTTGAGCGTTGGGAAGGAAGCGTTAGGGAAAGCGTTAAGGCGGTTAGGAAAAATTGAAGCGTTAAGCGTAAAGAAGCGTGAAAGCGTTAGGAAGGCGATGGGAAGAAGTAAAGAAGCGATGGAATGAAGTAAAAAGCGATGGAAAAGTAAAGAAGCGATGGAAGAGAATTGAAGCGGTAAAGCGTTAGGAAAAGTAAAGAAAGCGATAGAAAGCGATGAGAAGAATTAGGAAAAATTGAGGCGTTAGGAAAGAATTAGAAGGCAAAAGCGATAAAAAGGAAGAATTAGAAGCGATGAAAGGCGTTAGGAAGGAAGTGAAAGCGATGGAAGGAAAGTAGAAGCGTTAGGAAAAAGTAAAGGAAAAAGAGATGGGAAAGCGTTAGGAAAGGAAGTAGAGGGCGTTGGGAGGAAGTGGAAGCGATGGGAAGGAAGTTAGGAAGGAAGTTAGGAAAGGCGTTGGGAAGTGGGAGAGGAAGAGATTAGGGGCGTGGGGAAGAGATTGAGGCAGCGTTGGGAGGAAGTGGGAGAAGCGTTAGGAAGGAAGTAAAGGAAGGAAAGTTGGGAAGGCGTTAGGAAAGGCGTTAGAGAGGCGTTAGGAACGGCGTTGGGAAAGTGAGAGGGATTGGGGCGTTGGGAAGGAAGAGGCGTTGGGAGGAAGTGGGGAAGGAAGTAGAAAGGCGTTGGGAGGAAAGTGAGAAGGTGTTGGGAGGAAGTAGAAGCGTTAGGAAGCGTTGGGAAGGGAAGTAGGAAGCGTTAGGAAAGGAAGTGGGGAAGGAAGTAGAGAGCGTTGAGAAGCGTTAGGAAGCGTTAGGGAAGGAAGTAGAGGCGTTGGGAAGGAAGTGGGGAAAGGAAAAGTGAGAGCGTTGAGGCGTTGGGAAGAAGTAGAGGGAAGGAAGTAGGGCGTTGAGAAAAGTAGAGGAAGAAGTAAGGAAGCGATGGGAAGGAAGTTGAGGAAGAAGTTAGAAGCGTTAGAAGCGTTAGGAAAAGTAGAAGCGTTAGGAAGAAAGTAAAGGAAGAAGTAGAGAGGGCGATGGGAGAAAGTTAGAGGCGTTAGGGCGGGTGGGAAGGAAGTGAGAGGAAGAAGTAAAGGAAAGAAAGTTGGGAAGAAGTGAGGAAAGGAGATTGGGAAGGAAGTAAAGAAAGCGTTAGGAAGGAAGTAAAGGAAGGGATTGGGAAGAAGTAAAGGAAGAAAGTGGGGAAGCGTTAGGAAAGCGTTGGGAGGAAAGTGAGCCAAGGAAAATTAGAGGAAAATGGGGAAGAGAGATTAGGAAGTAAAGTGAGAGCGTTGGGAGTAGGGAGGGATTAGGAAGGGAGGCGTTAGGAGCGTTAGGAAGCGTTGGGAGGAAGTGGGGAAGGGATTCGAGACGTTAGGAGGAAGTGAGAGCGTTAGGAAGGGAAGTAAAGGGAAGGAAGTAAAGGGAAGCGTTAGGAAGGAAGTAGAGAGAGGTGTTGGGAAGGAAGTAAAGCGAAACGTTAGGGCGGTGGGAAGGAAGTAGAGAGCGTTAGGAAGGAAGTAGGAAGGAAGTAGAAGCGTTGAAGCGATGAGAGACGTTGGGAAGAAAGTGAAAGAAGCGATAGAACAGTAGGGAAAGTAAGGGAAACGTTAGGAAGCGTTAGGAAGGAGAAGTAAAGGAAGAAATAGGAAAGCGTTAGGAAAAAGTAAGGGAAGGAAAGTAGAGAGCGTTGGGAGGGAAGTAAAGGAAGGAAGTTAGGAAGGAAGCGTTAGGAAGGGCGTTAGGAGGAGTGATGAAAGGAACGTGAGTGGGGAGGAGTAGGGAAGGAAGTAAAGAAGGCGTTGGGAAAGAGAGTTAGAGAGGAAGCGTTAGAGAAACGTTGGGAGGAGTGAGGAAAAGGAAGTAAGGGAGGAGTTGGGAAAGGAAGTGAGGAAAGGAGATTGGGAAGGTAGAGTGGGGCGTTGGGAAGGAAGTGGGGGAAGGAGTTAGGAAGGAAGTAGGGAAGGAGGTAGGGAGCGTTGAGAGAAACGTTGGGAGGAAATGGGGAGGAGTTGGGAGGAGTGGGGAGGAGTTGGGAGGAGTGGGGAGGCGTTGGGAGGAGTGGGGAGGAGTTGGGAGGCGTTGGAGCAAAAATGCAGAAGTAAAAATCTTTTCGGGGTCGTGCACAGACACTGAAAACAATACGACGCCATGTTGGATTCATCTGCAGATTTGATTTGAGTTTTACGGGCGCAGGTCAAAGGTCAAAGGTCACACTGATCCGATACCGGGTCTAAATATCGGTTCAGTTGATCTTGTGGTTGGATTTAAATCAGTGTCAATTTAACCTAAAGTAACCTTTATTTAACCAGCGAGACCTCAGGGACCTCAAGGACCTCGGGGACCTCGGGGACCTCAGGGACCTCAGGGACAGAGCTGAGTGTGTGTCACAGTTCGGTCTCGTGTGTTTCAGAACATGTCGCAGTTCGGTTGTGATCCGTTCATGGAGCCACAGTTTGGAGCCAGTAAACGTTTTCAGGTGAGACTCGAGTTTCTCAAACTGTTTTTGTCCAGAAACGTTTATGACGCCAACGCAAACCCGCTACACGAGGTCCTGGTCCAGTCCTGGTCCGGTCCTGGTCCGGTCCATTCCTGGTCCGGTCCAGTCCTGGTCCGGTCCAGTCCTGGTCCAGTCCTGGTTCAGTCCTGGTCCAGTCCTGGTCCGGTCCTGGTCCGGTCCAGTCCTGGTCCAGTCCTGGTCCAGTCCTGGTCCGGTCCTGGTCCAGTCCTGGTCCAGTCCTGGTCCAGTCCTGGTCCAGTCCTGGTTCAGTCCTGGTCCAGTCCTGGTCCAGTCCTGGTTCAGTCCTAGTCTTGTGTTTCAGGAGGGCTTTGGTTTTTTCGATGGCGTTGGGGGAAACTGTTCGTTCAATCCGTCGTCGTCGTCGTCCCTTTTCTATAGCCCCGCCCCCCAGCTCGGTCTCCAAGGAAACTCCTCCTCTATGCAAATGAGCCAGGGCCCCGCCTCCAGACCCCCCATGCTGTTCCCCCAGGCGGCCCTGCCAAACATCATCCTGACAGGTACGCCCCTGCCAAACATCATCCTGACAGGTACACCCCTGCCAAACATCCTGACAGGTACGCCCCTGCCAAACATCATCCTGACAGGTACGCCCCTGCCAAACATCATCCTGACAGGTACACCCCTGCCAAACATCCTGACAGGTACGCCCCTGCCAAACATCCTGACAGGTACACCCCTGCCAAACATCATCCTGACAGGTACACCCCTGCCAAACATCCTGACAGGTACGCCCCTGCCAAACATCATCCTGACAGGTACGCCCCTGCCAAACATCATCCTGACAGGTACACCCCTGCCAAACATCCTGACAGGTACGCCCCTGCCAAACATCCTGACAGGTACACCCCTGCCAAACATCATCCTGACAGGTACGCCCCTGCCAAACATCATCCTGACAGTTACACCCCTGCCAAACATCATCCTGACAGGTACACCCCTGCCAAACATCATCCTGACAGGTACACCCCTGCCAAATATCATCCTGACAGGTACACCCCTGCCAAACATCATCCTGACTGGTACGCCCCTGCCAAACATCATCCTGACAGGTACACCCCTGCCAAATATCATCCTGACAGGTACACCCCTGCCAAACATCATCCTGACAGGTACGCCCCTGCCAAACATCATCCTGACAGGTACACCCCTGCCAAACATCCTGACAGGTACACCCCTGCCAAACATCATCCTACACACACACTCTGGTAGGGGAGGTCACACTGCCCTGATGTTCTCGTGTTCCTCTGTCCTGATGTTCTTCTGTCCTGATGTTCTCGTGTTCTTCTGTCCTGATGTTCTCGTGTTCTTCTGTCCTGATGTTCTTCTGTCCTGATGTTCTCGTGTTCTTCTGTCCTGATGTTCTCGTGCTCTTCTGTCCTGATGTTCTCGTGTTCTTCTGTCCTGATGTTCTCGTGTTCTTCTGTCCTGATGTTCTCGTGTTCTTCTGTCCTGATGTTCTTCTGTCCTGATGTTCTCGTGTTCCTCTGTCCTGATGTTCTTCTGTCCTGATGTTCTCGTGTTCTTCTGTCCTGATGTTCTTCTGTCCTGATGTTCTCGTGTTCTTCTGTCCTGATGTTCTTCTGTCCTGATGTTCTTCTGTCCTGATGTTCTCGTGTTCTTCTGTCCTGATGTTCTCGTGTTCTTCTGTCCTGATGTTCTTCTGTCCTGATGTTCTTCTGTCCTGATGTTCTTCTGTCCTGATGTTCTCGTGTTCTTCTGTCCTGATGTTCTCGTGTTCTTCTGTCCTGATGTTCTTCTGTCCTGATGTTCTCGTGTTCTTCTGTCCTGATGTTCTTCTGTCCTGATGTTCTCGTGTTCTTCTGTCCTGATGTTCTTCTGTCCTGATGTTCTCGTGTTCTTCTGTCCTGATGTTCTCGTATTCTTCTGTCCTGATGTTCTCGTGTTCTTCTGTCCTGATGTTCTCGTGTTCTTCTGTCCTGATGTTCTCGTGTTCTTCTGTCCTGATGTTCTTCTGTCCTGATGTTCTCGTGTTCCTCTGTCCTGATGTTCTTCTGTCCTGATGTTCTCGTGTTCTTCTGTCCTGATGTTCTTCTGTCCTGATGTTCTCGTGTTCTTCTGTCCTGATGTTCTTCTGTCCTGATGTTCTTCTGTCCTGATGTTCTCGTGTTCTTCTGTCCTGATGTTCTCGTGTTCTTCTGTCCTGATGTTCTTCTGTCCTGATGTTCTTCTGTCCTGATGTTCTTCTGTCCTGATGTTCTCGTGTTCTTCTGTCCTGATGTTCTCGTGTTCTTCTGTCCTGATGTTCTTCTGTCCTGATGTTCTCGTGTTCTTCTGTCCTGATGTTCTTCTGTCCTGATGTTCTCGTGTTCTTCTGTCCTGATGTTCTTCTGTCCTGATGTTCTCGTGTTCTTCTGTCCTGATGTTCTTCTGTCCTGATGTTCTCGTGTTCTTCTGTCCTGATGTTCTTCTGTCCTGATGTTCTTCTGTCCTGATGTTCTCGTGTTCTTCTGTCCTGATGTTCTCGTGTTCTTCTGTCCTGATGTTCTTCTGTCCTGATGTTCTCGTGTTCTTCTGTCCTGATGTTCTTCTGTCCTGATGTTCTCGTGTTCTTCTGTCCTGATGTTCTTCTGTCCTGATGTTCTCGTGTTCTTCTGTCCTGATGTTGTTCTGTCCTGATGTTCTTCTGTCCTGATGTTCTCGTGTTCTTCTGTCCTGATGTTCTCGTATTCTTCTGTCCTGATGTTCTCGTATTCTTCTGTCCTGATGTTCTCGTATTCTTCTGTCCTGATGTTCTCATATTCTTCTGTCCTGATGTTCTCGTGTTCTTCTGTCCTGATGTTCTCGTGTTCTTCTGTCCTGATGTTGTTCTGTCCTGATGTTCTTCTGTCCTGATGTTCTCGTGTTCTTCTGTCCTGATGTTCTCGTATTCTTCTGTCCTGATGTTCTCGTATTCTTCTGTCCTGATGTTCTCGTATTCTTCTGTCCTGATGTTCTCGTATTCTTCTGTCCTGATGTTCTCATATTCTTCTGTCCTGATGTTCTCGTGTTCTTCTGTCCTGATGTTCTCGTATTCTTCTGTCCTGATGTTCTCGTGCTCTTCTGTCCTGATGTTCTTCTGTCCTGATGTTCTCGTGTTCTTCTGTCCTGATGTTCTTCTGTCCTGATGTTCTTGTATTCTTCTGTCCTGATGTTCTTGTGTTCTTCTGTCCTGATGTTCTCGTGTTCTTCTGTCCTGATGTTCTCGTGCTCTTCTGTCCTGATGTTCTCGTGTTCTTCTGTTCCGCAGACGATTCCATGGGCTTCTCTCTGGAGGACGAGCTCAGGTTCGAGCCTCTGACTCTGGACGGACTGAGCATGCTCAGTGACCCCGAGCTGGTGCTGCCCGACCCCACCGTGGAGGAGTCGTTCCGCAGCGACCGCCTCTGAACTACGACTGCAGAAGAAGAACAGAGGCTACAGACTGTGGACTACAACCACAGAAGAAGAGGCTACAGACTGTGGACTACAACCACAGAAGAACAGGCTACAGACTGTGGACTACAACCACAGAAGAACAGGCTACAGACTGTGGACTACAACCACAGAAGAACAGGCTACAGACTGTGGACTACAACCACAGAAGAACAGGCTACAGACTGTGGACTACAACCACAGAAGAACAGGCTACAGACTGTGGACTACAACCACAGAAGAACAGGCTACAGACTGTGGACTACAACCACAGAAGAACAGGCTACAGACTGTGGACTACAACCACAGAAGAAGAACAGAGGCTACAGACTGTGGACTACAACCACAAAAGAAGAACATAGGCTACAGACTCAGGCCATATAATTTTCCTTGTGGATCAATAAAGTCTAAGGACCACAACAGGAGAAGAAGAGGAGCCTCTGGACGCCAGACGCATCTACAGACGTGTGCAGCTCAAATGAAGCTCACACCTGTGCACACACCTGTGGACACCTGTGCACACACCTGTGGACACACCTGTGGACACCTGTGGACACACTTGTGGACACCTGTGCACACACCTGTGGACACACCTGTGCACACACCTGTGGACACCTGTGGACACACCTGTGGACACCTGTGCACACACCTGTGGACACACCTGTGCACACACCTGTGCACACACCTGTGCACACACCTGTGCACACACCTGTGGACACACCTGTGCACACACCTGTGCACACACCTGTGGACACCTGTGCACACACCTGTGGACACACCTGTGCACACACCTGTGCACACACCTGTGGACACACCTGTGGACACACCTGTGGACACACCTGTGCACACACCTGTGGACACACCTGTGGACACCTGTGCACACACCTGTGGACACCTGTGGACACCTGTGGACACACCTGTGCACACACCTGTGGACACCTGTGGACACCTGTGGACACACCTGTGCACACACCTGTGGACACCTGTGGACACCTGTGGACACCTGTGGACACACCTGTGGACACCTGTTGACACACCTGTGGACACACCTGTGGACACCTGTGCACACACCTGTGGACACACCTGTGCACACACCTGTGGACACCTGTGCACACACCTGTGCACACACCTGTGCACACACCTGTGCACACACCTGTGGACACCTGTGGACACACCTGTGCACACACCTGTGGACACACCTGTGCACACACCTGTGGACACACCTGTGCACACACCTGTGGACACCTGTGGACACACCTGTGCACACACCTGTGGACACACCTGTGCACACACCTGTGGACACACCTGTGCACACACCTGTGGACACACCTGTGGACACCTGTGGACACCTGTGCACACACCTGTGCACGCACCTGTGCACGCACCTGTGCACGCACCTGTGCACACATCTGTGGACGCACCAGTGCACACACCTGTGGACACACCTGTGCACGCACCTGTGGACACACCTGTGCACGCACCTGTGCACGCACCTGTGCACACACCTGTACACACACATGTGCACGCACCTGTGGACACCTGTGCACACACCTGTGGACACACCTGTGGACACCTGTGCACACACCTGTGGACACCTGTGCACGCACCTGTGCACACATCTGTGGACGCACCAGTGCACACACCTGTGGACACACCTGTGCACACACCTGTGCACACACCTGTGCACACACCTGTGCACACACCTGTGCACACACGTGCACACACGTGCACACACCTGTGGACACACCTGTGCACACACCTGTGCACACACCTGTGCACACACACCTGTGGACACCTGTGGACACACCTGTGCACACACCTGTGGACACACCTGTGCACACACCTGTGCACACACCTGTGGACACCTGTGGACACACCTGTGCACACACCTGTGGACACCTGTGGACACAGCTGTGGACACACCTGTGGACACCTGTGCACACACCTGTGGACACACCTGTGCACACACCTGTGCACACACCTGTGGACACACCTGTGCACACACCTGTGCACACCTGTGCACACACCTGTGGACACACCTGTGCACACACCTGTGCACACACACCTGTGGACACCTGTGGACACACCTGTGCACACACCTGTGGACACCTGTGGACACACCTGTGGACACACCTGTGGACACACCTGTGCACACACCTGTGGACACACCTGTGCACACACCTGTGGACACCTGTGGACACAGCTGTGGACACAGCTGTGGACACACCTGTGGACACACCTGTGCACACACCTGTGGACACACCTGTGCACACACCTGTGGACACACCTGTGCACACACCTGTGGACACCTGTGCACACACCTGTGGACACCTGTGGACACCTGTGCACACACCTGTGGACACACCTGTGGACACCTGTGCACACACCTGTGCACACACCTGTGCACACACCTGTGGACGCACCTGTGCACGCACCTGTGCACACACCTGTGGACGCACCTGTGGACGCACATGTGCACACACATGTGCACGCACCTGTGGACGCACCTGTGGACGCACCTGTGCACACACCTGTGCACGCACCTGTGCACGCACCTGTGCGCACACCTGTGGACACACCTGTGCGCACACCTGTGGACACACCTGTGCACACCTGTGGACACACCTGTGCACACCTGTGGACACACCTGTGCACACCTGTGCACACACCTGTGGACACACCTGTGCACACACCTGTGCACACACCTGTGGACACACCTGTGCGCACACCTGTGGACACACCTGTAGACACACCTGTGCACACACCTGTGGACACACCTGTGCACACACCTGTGGACACACCTGTGGACACCTGTGCACACACCTGTGGACACCTGTGCACACACCTGTGGACAGGAGCACAGACTCAGACCCAGAGGCTTCATGTTCGTCGTCTTTTTTTTCGGATCCAAAATGTTTTTACCGTTTCTGTTTTTGGTCCAAATATTTACTGAAAAGAACTGTTTTTGTATGAATCAAAAATCCTGTGTAAAGTTTCTGATATTTTCTGATTTGTAAAAAGTGGAATTGTTTCGCGTGAAAGTGAAAAAGGGCAAAGACTTTTCAGACGCTTCACTTTAAAAACATTTTTACGTTTGTGAAAAAAGGGCTCAAGTCTGTTTGCACTAATTTAGAATTTAGTCACCAAATTTAAACCAGGACTAAACCAGGACTAAACCAGGACTAAACAAGCACTGAACCAGGACTAAACCAGGTCTAAACAAGCACTGAACCAGGACTAAACCAGGACTAAACCAGGACTAATCCAGCACTCGTCTTTGTACATTTGACGTGTAATGAACAAAAGATCTGACCACAGTAACACGTATTTTTATAACTACTATAATATTTAAAATTATGAATATCCTTGTTTGTTGGACTACGTTTCCCATGATGCACCTGTACAGCCTCTGTATTTAGAGCTCGTCTTTTATAATAAACCTTATTCTCCTGACACGAGTCCAGTGTTTCCTGAAGAGCAGAATCTGGGTTTCCTCATAACGTCGCTCATGACCACGGTTTAGACTCCTCTATGTCTGAGGCATCTAGAGATCTGTCCTGGGCCCTATTCAAACCCTCCTTGTGTATAGCTGCAGTACGAGCCTGTACGAGGCTCCGCCCCCACAGTATGAGGCTCCACCCCCAGAGTACGAGCCTGTACGAGGCTCCGCCCTCACGTCCTCACGTGATAATCGATAAAAAATCTAACTGAACACAAACCTGATGCAGGAGTTTCATTAGTGACGCTCTGAGTGTGTGTGTGTGTCTGAAGGGGGAGCGGCTCAGCACAGAGGTGAGTGTGTGTGTGTGTCTGAAGGGGGAGCGGCTCAGCACACAGAGGTGAGTGTGTGTGTGTCTGAAGGGGGAGCGGCTCAGCACACAGAGGTGAGTGTGTGTGTGTGTCTGAAGGGGGAGCGGCTCAGCACACAGAGGTGAGTGTGTGTGTGTGTCTGAAGGGGGAGCGGCTCAGCACACAGAGGTGAGTGTGTGTGTGTGTCTGAAGGGGGAGCGGCTCAGCACACAGAGGTGAGTGTGTGTGTGTGTGTCTGAAGGGGGAGCGGCTCAGCACAGAGAGGTGAGTGTGTGTGTGTCTGAAGGGGGAGCGGCTCAGCACACAGAGGTGAGTGTGTGTGTGTGTGTCTGAAGGGGGAGCGGCTCAGCACACAGAGGTGTGTGTGTGTGTGTGTGTCTGAAGGGGGAGCGGCTCAGCACAGAGGTGAGTGTGTGTGTGTGTGTCTGAAGGGGGAGCGGCTCAGCACACAGAGGTGAGTGTGTGTGTGTGTGTCAGAAAGGAGAGAGGCTCAGCACACAGAGGTGAGTGTGTGTGTGTGTGTCTGAAGGGGGAGCGGCTCAGCACAGAGAGGTGAGTGTGTGTGTGTCTGAAGGGGGAGCGGCTCAGCACACAGAGGTGAGTGTGTGTGTGTGTGTCTGTAGGGGGAGCTGCTGATCACACAGTGGTGTGTGTGTGTGTGTGTCTGAAGGGGGAGCGGCTCAGCACAGAGGTGAGTGTGTGTGTGTGTCTGAAGGGGGAGCGGCTCAGCACACAGAGGTGAGTGTGTGTGTGTGTGTCTGAAGGGGGAGCGGCTCAGCACACAGAGGTGAGTGTGTGTGTGTGTGTCTGAAGGGGGAGCGGCTCAGCACACAGAGGTGAGTGTGTGTGTGAGCAGGTCGGAGGACAAGGAGATCCTGAGGAAAACCAGAGCCACAGGACGGGACACGAGGACAGTGACGGACAGAACCTCTGTGCCCCTGTTACCCCTGAGTGTCCCTGTTACCCCTGTTACCCCTGAGTGCCCCTGTTACCCACGAGTGCCCCTGTTACCACCGAGTGTCCCTGTTACCCCTGTTACCCCTGAGTGCCCCTGTTACCCCCGAGTGCCCCTGTTACCCCCGAGTGCCCCTGTTACCCCCGAGTGCCCCTGTTACCCCCGAGTGTCCCTGTTACCACCGAGTGTCCCTGTTACCCCTGTTACCCCCGAGTGCCCCTGTTACGCCCGAGTGCCCCTCTTACCCCCGAGTGCCCCTGTTACCCCTGTTACCCCGGAGTGCCCCTGTTACCCCCGAGTGCCCCTGTTACCCCCGAGTGTCCCTGTTACCCTCGAGTGTCCCTGTTACCCCCGAGTGTCCCTGTTACCCCCGAGTGTCCCTGTTACCACCGAGTGTCCCTGTTACCCCTGTTACCCCCGAGTGTCCCTGTTACCCCTGTTACCCCGGAGTGCCCCTGTTACCCCTGAGTGTCCCTGTTATCCCTCTTACCCCCGAGTGTTCTATCCCTGAGAGTGTCTCTGTGTGAAAGGTTCTGAGTGTTCTATCCCTGAGAGTGTCTCTGTGTGAAAGGTTCTGAGTGTTCTATCCCTGAGAGTGTCTCTGTGTGAAAGGTTCTGAGTGTTCTATCCCCGAGAGTGTCTCTGTGTGAAAGGTTCTGAGTGTTCTATCCCTGAGAGTGTCTCTGTGTGAAAGGTTCTGAGTGTTCTATCCCTGAGAGTGTCTCTGTGTGAAAGGTTCTGAGTGTTCTATCCCTGAGAGTGTCTCTGTGTGAAAGGTTCTGAGTGTTCTATCCCTGAGAGTGTCTCTGTGTGAAAGGTTCTGAGTGTTCTATCCCCGAGAGTGTCTCTGTGTGAAAGGTTCTGAGTGTTCTATCCCCGAGAGTGTCTCTGTGTGAAAGGTTCTGAGTGTTCTATCCCTGAGAGTGTCTCTGTGTGAAAGGTTCTGAGTGTTCTATCCCTGAGAGTGTCTCTGTGTGAAAGGTTCTGAGTGTTCTATCCCTGAGAGTGTCTCTGTGTGAAAGGTTCTGAGTGTTCTATCCCTGAGAGTGTCTCTGTGTGAAAGGTTCTGAGTGTTCTATCCCTGAGAGTGTCTCTGTGTGAAAGGTTCTGAGTGTTCTATCCCTGAGAGTGTCTCTGTGTGAAAGGTTCTGAGTGTTCTATCCCCGAGAGTGTCTCTGTGTGAAAGGTTCTGAGTGTTCTATCCCTGAGAGTGTCTCTGTGTGAAAGGTTCTGAGTGTTCTATCCCTGAGAGTGTCTCTGTGTGAAAGGTTCTGAGTGTTCTATCCCTGAGAGTGTCTCTGTGTGAAAGGTTCTGAGTGTTCTATCCCTGAGAGTGTCTCTGTGTGAAAGGTTCTGAGTGTTCTATCCCTGAGAGTGTCTCTGTGTGAAAGGTTCTGAGTGTTCTATCCCCGAGAGTGTCTCTGTGTGAAAGGTTCTGAGTGTTCTATCCCTGAGAGTGTCTCTGTGTGAAAGGTTCTGAGTGTTCTATCCCTGAGAGTGTCTCTGTGTGAAAGGTTCTGAGTGTTCTATCCCCGAGAGTGTCTCTGTGTGAAAGGTTCTGAGTGTTCTATCCCTGAGAGTGTCTCTGTGTGAAAGGTTCTGAGTGTTCTATCCCCGAGAGTGTCTCTGTGTGAAAGGTTCTGAGTGTTCTATCCCTGAGAGTGTCTCTGTGTGAAAGGTTCTGAGTGTTCTATCCCTGAGAGTGTCTCTGTGTGAAAGGTTCTGAGTGTTCTATCCCTGAGAGTGTCTCTGTGTGAAAGGTTCTGAGTGTTCTGTCCCCGAGAGTGTTTCTGTGTGAAAGGTTCTGAGTGTTCTATCCCTGAGAGTGTCTCTGTGTGAAAGGTTCTGAGTGTTCTATCCCTGAGAGTGTCTCTGTGTGAAAGGTTCTGAGTGTTCTATCCCTGAGAGTGTCTCTGTGTGAAAGGTTCTGAGTGTTCTATCCCCGAGAGTGTCTCTGTGTGAAAGGTTCTGAGTGTTCTGTCCCTGAGAGTGTCTCTGTGTGAAAGGTTCTGAGTGTTCTGTCCCCGAGAGTGTCTCTGTGTGAAAGGTTCTGAGTGTTCTATCCCCGAGAGTGTCTCTGTGTGAAAGGTTCTGAGTGTTCTATCCCTGAGAGTGTCTCTGTGTGAAAGGTTCTGAGTGTTCTATCCCTGAGAGTGTCTCTGTGTGAAAGGTTCTGAGTGTTCTATCCCTGAGAGTGTCTCTGTGTGAAAGGTTCTGAGTGTTCTATCCCCGAGAGTGTCTCTGTGTGAAAGGTTCTGAGTGTTCTATCCCTGAGAGTGTCTCTGTGTGAAAGGTTCTGAGTGTTCTATCCCCGAGAGTGTCTCTGTGTGAAAGGTTCTGAGTGTTCTATCCCTGAGAGTGTCTCTGTGTGAAAGGTTCTGAGTGTTCTATCCCCGAGAGTGTCTCTGTGTGAAAGGTTCTGAGTGTTCTATCCCCGAGAGTGTCTCTGTGTGAAAGGTTCTGAGTGTTCTATCCCCGAGAGTGTCTCTGTGTGAAAGGTTCTGAGTGTTCTATCCCCGAGAGTGTCTCTGTGTGAAAGGTTCTGAGTGTTCTATCCCCGAGAGTGTCTCTGTGTGAAAGGTTCTGAGTGTTCTATCCCCGAGAGTGTCTCTGTGTGAAAGGTTCTGAGTGTTCTATCCCCGAGAGTGTCTCTGTGTGAAAGGTTCTGAGTGTTCTATCCCCGAGAGTGTCTCTGTGTGAAAGGTTCTGAGTGTTCTGTCCCTGAGAGTGTCTCTGTGTGAAAGGTTCTGAGTGTTCTATCCCTGAGAGTGTCTCTGTGTGAAAGGTTCTGAGTGTTCTATCCCCGAGAGTGTCTCTGTGTGAAAGGTTCTGAGTGTTCTATCCCTGAGAGTGTCTCTGTGTGAAAGGTTCTGAGTGTTCTATCCCTGAGAGTGTCTCTGTGTGAAAGGTTCTGAGTGTTCTATCCCCGAGAGTGTCTCTGTGTGAAAGGTTCTGAGTGTTCTATCCCTGAGAGTGTCTCTGTGTGAAAGGTTCTGAGTGTTCTATCCCTGAGAGTGTCTCTGTGTGAAAGGTTCTGAGTGTTCTATCCCCGAGAGTGTCTCTGTGTGAAAGGTTCTGAGTGTTCTATCCCTGAGAGTGTCTCTGTGTGAAAGGTTCTGAGTGTTCTATCCCCGAGAGTGTCTCTGTGTGAAAGGTTCTGAGTGTTCTATCCCCGAGAGTGTCTCTGTGTGAAAGGTTCTGAGTGTTCTATCCCTGAGAGTGTCTCTGTGTGAAAGGTTCTGAGTGTTCTATCCCTGAGAGTGTCTCTGTGTGAAAGGTTCTGAGTGTTCTATCCCCGAGAGTGTCTCTGTGTGAAAGGTTCTGAGTGTTCTATCCCTGAGAGTGTCTCTGTGTGAAAGGTTCTGAGTGTTCTATCCCCGAGAGTGTCTCTGTGTGAAAGGTTCTGAGTGTTCTATCCCTGAGAGTGTCTCTGTGTGAAAGGTTCTGAGTGTTCTATCCCCGAGAGTGTCTCTGTGTGAAAGGTTCTGAGTGTTCTATCCCAGAGAGTGTCTCTGTGTGAAAGGTTCTGAGTGTTCTATCCCTGAGAGTGTCTCTGTGTGAAAGGTTCTGAGTGTTCTATCCCCGAGAGTGTCTCTGTGTGAAAGGTTCTGAGTGTTCTATCCCAGAGAGTGTCTCTGTGTGAAAGGTTCTGAGTGTTCTATCCCCGAGAGTGTCTCTGTGTGAAAGGTTCTGAGTGTTCTATCCCCGAGAGTGTCTCTGTGTGAAAGGTTCTGAGTGTTCTATCCCCGAGAGTGTCTCTGTGTGAAAGGTTCTGAGTGTTCTATCCCTGAGAGTGTCTCTGTGTGAAAGGTTCTGAGTGTTCTATCCCCGAGAGTGTCTCTGTGTGAAAGGTTCTGAGTGTTCTATCCCCGAGAGTGTCTCTGTGTGAAAGGTTCTGAGTGTTCTATCCCTGAGAGTGTCTCTGTGTGAAAGGTTCTGAGTGTTCTATCCCCGAGAGTGTCTCTGTGTGAAAGGTTCTGAGTGTTCTATCCCCGAGAGTGTCTCTGTGTGAAAGGTTCTGAGTGTTCTATCCCCGAGAGTGTCTCTGTGTGAAAGGTTCTGAGTGTTCTATCCAGTAGAGTGTCTCTGTGTGAAAGGTTCTGAGTGTTCTATCCCCGAGAGTGTCTCTGTGTGAAAGGTTCTGAGTGTTCTATCCCTGAGAGTGTCTCTGTGTGAAAGGTTCTGAGTGTTCTATCCCTGAGAGTGTCTCTGTGTGAAAGGTTCTGAGTGTTCTATCCCGAGAGTGTCTCTGTGTGAAAGGTTCTGAGTGTTCTATCCCTGAGAGTGTCTCTGTGTGAAAGGTTCTGAGTGTTCTATCCCTGAGAGTGTCTCTGTGTGAAAGGTTCTGAGTGTTCTATCCCTGAGAGTGTCTCTGTGTGAAAGGTTCTGAGTGTTCTATCCCTGAGAGTGTCTCTGTGTGAAAGGTTCTGAGTGTTCTATCCCCGAGAGTGTCTCTGTGTGAAAGGTTCTGAGTGTTCTATCCCCGAGAGTGTCTCTGTGTGAAAGGTTCTGAGTGTTCTATCCCTGAGAGTGTCTCTGTGTGAAAGGTTCTGAGTGTTCTATCCCTGAGAGTGTCTCTGTGTGAAAGGTTCTGAGTGTTCTATCCCCGAGAGTGTCTCTGTGTGAAAGGTTCTGAGTGTTCTATCCCTGAGAGTGTCTCTGTGTGAAAGGTTCTGAGTGTTCTATCCCTGAGAGTGTCTCTGTGTGAAAGGTTCTGAGTGTTCTATCCCTGAGAGTGTCTCTGTGTGAAAGGTTCTGAGTGTTCTATCCCTGAGAGTGTCTCTGTGTGAAAGGTTCTGAGTGTTCTATCCCTGAGAGTGTCTCTGTGTGAAAGGTTCTGTGTGTTCTATCCCTGAGAGTGTCTCTGTGTGAAAGGTTCTGAGTGTTCTATCCCTGAGAGTGTCTCTGTGTGAAAGGTTCTGAGTGTTCTGTCCCCGAGAGTGTCTCTGTGTGAAAGGTTCTGAGTGTTCTATCCCAGAGAGTGTCTCTGTGTGAAAGGTTCTGAGTGTTCTATCCCCTGAGAGTGTCTCTGTGTGAAAGGTTCTGAGTGTTCTATCCCCGAGAGTGTCTCTGTGTGAAAGGTTCTGAGTGTTCTATCCCGAGAGTGTCTCTGTGTGAAAGGTTCTGAGTGTTCTATCCCCGAGAGTGTCTCTGTGTGAAAGGTTCTGAGTGTTCTATCCCCGAGAGTGTCTCTGTGTGAAAGGTTCTGAGTGTTCTATCCCCGAGAGTGTCTCTGTGTGAAAGGTTCTGAGTGTTCTATCCCCGAGAGTGTCTCTGTGTGAAAGGTTCTGAGTGTTCTATCCCCGAGAGTGTCTCTGTGTGAAAGGTTCTGAGTGTTCTATCCCCGAGAGTGTCTCTGTGTGAAAGGTTCTGAGTGTTCTATCCCCGAGAGTGTCTCTGTGTGAAAGGTTCTGAGTGTTCTATCCCCGAGAGTGTCTCTGTGTGAAAGGTTCTGAGTGTTCTATCCCTGAGAGTGTCTCTGTGTGAAAGGTTCTGAGTGTTCTATCCCCGAGAGTGTCTCTGTGTGAAAGGTTCTGAGTGTTCTATCCCTGAGAGTGTCTCTGTGTGAAAGGTTCTGAGTGTTCTATCCCTGAGAGTGTGCTGACTGCAGTACCCCCTTCTGAAGTATGCTGACTGCAGTACCCCCTTCTGAAGTATGCTGACTGTAGTACCCCCTTCTGAAGTATGCTGACTGCAGTACCCCCTTCTGAAGTATGCTGACTGCAGTACCCCCTTCTGAAGTCTGCTGACTGCAGTACCCCCTTCTGAAGTATGCTGACTGCAGTACCCCCTTCTGAAGTATGCTGACTGCAGTACCCCCTTCTGAAGTCTGCTGACTGCAGTACCCCCTTCTGAAGTATGCTGACTGCAGTACCCCCTTCTGAAGTATGCTGACTGTAGTACCCCCTTCTGAAGTATGCTGACTGCAGTACCCCCTTCTGAAGTATGCTGACTGCAGTACCCCCTTCTGAAGTATGCTGACTGTAGTACCCCTTCTGAAGTCTGCTGACTGCAGTACCCCTTCTGAAGTATGCTGACTGCAGTACCCCTTCTGAAGTATGCTGACTGCAGTACCCCTTCTGAAGTATGCTGACTGCAGTACCCCCTTCTGAAGTATGCTGACTGCAGTACCCCTTCTGAAGTATGCTGACTGCAGTACCCCTTCTGAAGTATGCTGACTGCAGTACCCCTTCTGAAGTATGCTGACTGCAGTACCCCTTCTGAAGTCTGCTGACTGTAGTACCCCCTTCTGAAGTATGCTGACTGTAGTACCCCTTCTGAAGTATGCTGACTGCAGTACCCCTTCTGAAGTATGCTGACTGCAGTACCCCTTCTGAAGTCTGCTGACTGCAGTACCCCTTCTGAAGTATGCTGACTGCAGTACCCCTTCTGAAGTATGCTGACTGTAGTACCCCTTCTGAAGTATGCTGACTGCAGTACCCCTTCTGAAGTATGCTGACTGCAGTACCCCTTCTGAAGTATGCTGACTGCAGTACCCCTTCTGAAGTATGCTGACTGCAGTACCCCCTTCTGAAGTATGCTGACTGCAGTACCCCTTCTGAAGTATGCTGACTGCAGTACCCCTTCTGAAGTATGCTGACTGTAGTACCCCTTCTGAAGTCTGCTGACTGCAGTACCCCTTCTGAAGTATGCTGACTGCAGTACCCCTTCTGAAGTATGCTGACTGCAGTACCCCTTCTGAAGTCTGCTGACTGTAGTACCCCTTCTGAAGTATGCTGACTGCAGTACCCCTTCTGAAGTCTGCTGACTGTAGTACCCTTCTGAAGTATGCTGACTGTAGTACCCCTTCTGAAGTATGCTGACTGTAGTACCCCTTCTGAAGTATGCTGACTGCAGTACCCCTTCTGAAGTATGCTGACTGCAGTACCCCTTCTGAAGTATGCTGACTGTAGTACCCCTTCTGAAGTCTGCTGACTGCAGTACCCCTTCTGAAGTCTGCTGACTGCAGTACCCCCTTCTGAAGTATGCTGACTGCAGTACCCCTTCTGAAGTATGCTGACTGCAGTACCCCTTCTGAAGTATGCTGACTGCAGTACCCCTTCTGAAGTATGCTGACTGTAGTACCCCTTCTGAAGTCTGCTGACTGCAGTACCCCCTTCTGAAGTATGCTGACTGCAGTACCCCCTTCTGAAGCATGCTGACTGCAGTACCCCCTTCTGAAGTCTGCTGACTGCAGTACCCCCTTCTGAAGTATGCTGACTGTAGTACCCCTTCTGAAGTCTGCTGACTGTAGTACCCCTTCTGAAGTATGCTGACTGCAGTACCCCTTCTGAAGTATGCTGACTGTAGTACCCCTTCTGAAGTCTGCTGACTGCAGTACCCCTTCTGAAGTATGCTGACTGCAGTACCCCTTCTGAAGTATGCTGACTGTAGTACCCCTTCTGAAGTATGCTGACTGTAGTACCCCTTCTGAAGTCTGCTGACTGCAGTACCCCTTCTGAAGTATGCTGACTGTAGTACCCCTTCTGAAGTATGCTGACTGCAGTACCCCTTCTGAAGTATGCTGACTGTAGTACCCCTTCTGAAGTCTGCTGACTGTAGTACCCCTTCTGAAGTATGCTGACTGTAGTACCCCCTTCTGAAGTATGCTGACTGCAGTACCCCTTCTGAAGTATGCTGACTGCAGTACCCCTTCTGAAGTCTGCTGACTGCAGTACCCCCTTCTGAAGTCTGCTGACTGCAGTACCCCCTTCTGAAGTATGCTGACTGCAGTACCCCCTTCTGAAGTATGCTGACTGCAGTACCCCCTTCTGAAGTATGCTGACTGCAGTACCCACTTCTGAAGTAAGCTGACTGCAGTACCCCTTCTGAAGTATGCTGACTGTAGTACCCCCTTCTGAAGTATGCTGACTGCAGTACCCCTTCTGAAGTATGCTGACTGCAGTACCCCTTCTGAAGTATGCTGACTGCAGTACCCCTTCTGAAGTATGCTGACTGCAGTACCCCCTTCTGAAGTATGCTGACTGCAGTACCCCCTTCTGAAGTATGCTGACTGCAGTACCCCCTTCTGAAGTATGCTGACTGCAGTACCCCCTTCTGAAGTATGCTGACTGCAGTACCCCCTTCTGAAGTATGCTGACTGCAGTACCCCCTTCTGAAGTCTGCTGACTGCAGTACCCCCTTCTGAAGTATGCTGACTGCAGTACCCCCTTCTGAAGTATGCTGACTGCAGTACCCCCTTCTGAAGTATGCTGACTGCAGTACCCCCTTCTGAAGTATGCTGACTGCAGTACCCCCTTCTGAAGTCTGCTGCTGAAAGTCACTTAAATCCACATCAAAATCACTCATGACCCTCCACATTTTCTCCATTTGGAAAAAACAACCCCACTGCCTCATCACTCAAATCCTGTTTTTTTGTGTCCTTCTGAACATTTATTTTTCTGGTTCCACCACCTTTTCGGTTCGTACCTGCACAAATCCTCCCTGTCTAAATGCATCCACCCTCTTTTTCTCAGCGTTGGATGTTGGGGGTTTAGGCTCACTTTCGGAAACAGGGTCACCTCTGTTTCCTGCCATTTTTCCTCTGAGTCTCTCAAAGAGCTTTGACTTCCGGCCTCTGCTTTCTTCTCCTTTACGCCGACAGAACCCGATAACAGCAGGTCTGTCTCCATAGGATGGGACATATTCCCTCAGCTGCTCATCACTCATCACATTTATTACAGCGGAGTCAATCTGAAAATAGCACATTTACAAATTGTTAGTCAAAGTCAGTTTAATTTTAAATTTCTTCAAATTAACTGGCCATACAAAGGAATTGAAATTAAATAATTTAAATTAAATGAACTATGGCAGTGTCTAGGGTTAAATGTTATTTATTATTTGTCACACACTTCTTACTTTGCACATTATAAGACAATACGCTGCATCTCATTACCATGAATTGTGTCATGTGACTTTCACCACCTCATGCCATGCATCATTTGCAGTATGTTACCTTCACATGTCAGTGTGGGATTTGTTCAGACTTAGCAGTTTCTCCACTACAGAACACAAGCACTTGGGGCTCTTCGAAAATACCTGATCTTCTTCTAACCTCCTCACAACCTCCTCAGGAACATTCCTTGAGAAAGCAAACTCGTCCATCTTTCAGGCAGCTCTAAAATGGAATCAGTACAAGGATTAGTACATGACCAGAAAAGTCTGATCGTTCGCACCTGCACTTGTGAGGGGAAGATAATGGAGTGGAAGCTTACAGACAAGGCCATACTATTACATCACATTACACTTAGATGATTTATCCTAGTTATTTTACGCCAGCGACATAGCAGTGTAGCTGCTAGCTCTGCGTCAGCTTTTCTAAATGAACATGCAGAGCTCGGCTAGTACGACATGAGCAACTTACACTGTGTCCATGGCCGATTAACCCCTATAGAGCCTCGGACACACTATAGAGCCTCATACACACACTATAGAGCCTCGGACACACTATAGAGCCTCATACACACACTATAGAGCCTCGGACACACTATAGAGCCTCATACACACACTATAGAGCCTCGGACACACTATAGAGCCTCGGACACGCTATAGAGCCTCGGACACGCTATAGAGCCTCGGACACGCTATAGAGCCTCGGACACGCTATAGAGCCTCGGACACGCTATAGAGCCTCGGACACGCTATAGAGCCTCGGACACGCTATAGAGCCTCGGACACGCTATAGAGCCTCGGACACGCTATCGAGCCTCGGACACGCTATAGAGCCTCGGACACGCTATAGAGCCTCGGACACGCTATAGAGCCTCGGACACGCTATAGAGCCTCGGACACGCTATAGAGCCTCGGACACGCTATAGAGCCTCGGACACACTATAGAGCCTCGGACACACTATAGAGCCTCGGACACACTATCGAGCCTCGGACACACTATAGAGCCTCGGAAACACTATCGAGCCTCGGACACACTATAGAGCCTCGGACACACTATCGAGCCTCGGACACACTATCGAGCCTCGGACACACTATAGACCCTCGGACACGCTATAGAGCCTCGGACACGCTATAGAGCCTCGGACACGCTATAGAGCCTCGGACACACTATAGAGCCTCGGACACACTATAGAGCCTCGGACACACTATAGAGCCTCGGACACACTATAGAGCCTCGGACACGCTATAGAGCCTCGGACACTATAGAGCCTCGGACACACTATAGAGCCTCGGACACGCTATAGAGCCTCGGACACGCTATAGAGCCTCGGACACTATAGAGCCTCGGACACACTATAGAGCCTCGGACACACTATAGAGCCTCGGACACGCTATAGAGCCTCGGACACGCTATAGAGCCTCGGACACGCTATAGAGCCTCGGACACACTATAGAGCCTCGGACACACTATAGAGCCTCATACACACACTATAGAGCCTCGGACACACTATAGAGCCTCGGACACACTATAGAGCCTCGGACACACTATAGAGCCTCGGACACACTATAGAGCCTCGGACACACTATAGAGCCTCGGACACACTATAGAGCCTCGGACACGCTATAGAGCCTCTCACACACTATAGAGCCTCATACACACACTATAGAGCCTCGGACACACTATAGAGCCTCGGACACGCTATAGAGCCTCGGACACGCTATAGAGCCTCGGACACACTATAGAGCCTCGGACACGCTATAGAGCCTCGGACACGCTATAGAGCCTCGGACACGCTATAGAGCCTCGGACACACTATAGAGCCTCGGACACGCTATAGAGCCTCGGACACACTATAGAGCCTCGGACACACTATAGAGCCTCGGACACGCAATAGAGCCTCGGACACCCTATAGAGCCTCGGACACCCTATAGAGCCTCGGACACGCTATAGAGCCTCGGACACGCTATAGAGCCTCGGACACGCTATAGAGCCTCGGACACGCTATAGAGCCTCGGACACGCTATAGAGCCTCGGACACGCTATAGAGCCTCGGACACGCTATAGAGCCTCGGACACGCTATAGAGCCTCGGACACACTATAGAGCCTCGGACACGCTATAGAGCCTCATACACACACTATAGAGCCTCGGACACGCTATAGAGCCTCGGACACGCTATAGAGCCTCGGACACGCTATAGAGCCTCGGACACGCTATAGAGCCTCGGACACGCTATAGAGCCTCGGACACGCTATAGAGCCTCGGACACGCTATAGAGCCTCGGACACGCTATAGAGCCTCGGACACACGATAGAGCCTCGGACACGCTATAGAGCCTCGGACACGCTATAGAGCCTCGGACACGCTATAGAGCCTCGGACACGCTATAGAGCCTCGGACACGCTATAGAGCCTCGGACACGCCATAGAGCCTCGGACACGCTATAGAGCCTCGGACACGCTATCGAGCCTCGGACACGCTATAGAGCCTCGGACACGCTATAGAGCCTCGGACACGCTATAGAGCCTCGGACACGCTATAGAGCCTCGGACACACTATAGAGCCTCGGACACACTATAGAGCCTCAGACACACTATAGAGCCTCGGACACACTATAGAGCCTCGGACACACTATAGAGCCTCGGACACGCTATAGAGCCTCGGACACACTATAGAGCCTCGGACACGCTATAGAGCCTCGGACACGCTATAGAGCCTCGGACACGCTATAGAGCCTCGGACACGCTATAGAGCCTCGGACACACTATAGAGCCTCGGACACACTATAGAGCCTCATACACACACTATAGAGCCTCGGACACTCTATAGAGCCTCGGACACGCTATAGAGCCTCGGACACGCTATAGAGCCTCGGACACACTATAGAGCCTCGGACACACTATAGAGCCTCGGACACGCTACAGAGCCTCGGACACGCTATAGAGCCTCGGACACGCTATAGAGCCTCGGACACGCTATAGAGCCTCGGACACACTATAGAGCCTCATACACACTCTATAGAGCCTCGGACACGCTATAGAGCCTCGGACACGCTATAGAGCCTCGGACACGCTATAGAGCCTCGGACACGCGATAGAGCCTCGGACATGCTATAGAGCCTCGGACACGCTATAGAGCCTCGGACACGCTATAGAGCCTCGGACACGCTATAGAGCCTCGGACACGCTATAGAGCCTCGGACACGCTATAGAGCCTCGGACACGCTATAGAGCCTCGGACACACGATAGAGCCTCGGACACGCTATAGAGCCTCGGACACGCTATAGAGCCTCGGACACGCTATAGAGCCTCGGACACGCTATAGAGCCTCGGACACGCTATAGAGCCTCGGACACGCTATAGAGCCTCGGACACGCTATAGAGCCTCGGACACGCTATAGAGCCTCGGACACGCTATCGAGCCTCGGACACGCTATAGAGCCTCGGACACGCTATAGAGCCTCGGACACGCTATAGAGCCTCGGACACGCTATAGAGCCTCGGACACACTATAGAGCCTCGGACACACTATAGAGCCTCATACACACACTATAGAGCCTCGGACACACTATAGAGCCTCGGACACGCTATAGAGCCTCGGACACGCTATAGAGCCTCGGACACACTATAGAGCCTCGGACACACTATAGAGCCTCGGACACGCTATAGAGCCTCGGACACGCTATAGAGCCTCGGACACGCTATAGAGCCTCGGACACACTATAGAGCCTCGGACACACTATAGAGCCTCATACACACACTATAGAGCCTCGGACACACTATAGAGCCTCGGACACGCTATAGAGCCTCGGACACGCTATAGAGCCTCGGACACACTATAGAGCCTCGGACACACTATAGAGCCTCGGACACGCTACAGAGCCTCGGACACGCTACAGAGCCTCGGACACGCTATAGAGCCTCGGACACGCTATAGAGCCTCGGACACGCTATAGAGCCTCATACACACACTATAGAGCCTCGGACACACTATAGAGCCTCGGACACACTATAGAGCCTCGGACACGCTATAGAGCCTCGGACACGCTATAGAGCCTCATACACACACTATAGAGCCTCGGACACACTATAGAGCCTCGGACACGCTATAGAGCCTCGGACACGCTATAGAGCCTCGGACACGCTATAGAGCCTCGGACACACTATAGAGCCTCAGACACACACTATAGAGCCTCGGACACTCTATAGAGCCTCGGACACGCTATAGAGCCTCGGACACGCTATAGAGCCTCGGACACGCTATAGAGCCTCGGACACGCTATAGAGCCTCGGACACGCTATAGAGCCTCGGACACGCTATAGAGCCTCGGACACGCTATAGAGCCTCGGACACGCTATAGAGCCTCGGACACACTATAGAGCCTCGGACACATTATAGAGCCTCGGACACACTATCGAGCCTCGGACACACTATAGAGCCTCGGACACACATGAAGCGGGTCCAGAGTTACTCTGGCCCATTCCTCTTTCCAGCGTTGTAACAGACAGGTGATTTATCTGCCTCACAAAACGTACAAAGAAGGAATTCAAATGTGTCTCAGTCTGGCTAAGCGGTGCCACTTCTGTTTACCGGCAGAGCCCCACTGCAAAAGTATCACAGAAGTGCATAATGATTCGAATTGTTCCTTCAAAAGCCGACTGTTCAAAGTTATTATACAGATACAATCCAGGATTTCCTGACGGAGGTATTGGACTTCACATGACAGCCGTCTGTAGTGCTGCTGCTTGGTCTTCTGGCTTGTCCCTGATGGTGCAGGATGCAGTCTTTCTGTCCCTGATGGTGCAGGATGCAGTCTTTCTGTCCCTGATGGTGCAGGATGCAGTCTTTCTGTCCCTGATGGTGCAGGATGCAGTCTTTCTGTCCCTGATGGTGCAGGATGCAGTCTTTCTGTCCCTGATGGTGCAGGATGTACTCTTTCTGTCCCTGATAGTGCAGGATGCAGTCTTTCTGTCCCTGATAGTGCAGGATGCAGTCTTTCTGTCCCTGATGGTGCAGGATGCAGTCTTTCTGTCCCTGATGGTGCAGGATGCAGTCTTTCTGTCCCTGATGGTGCAGGATGTACTCTTTCTGTCCCTGATGGTGCAGGATGCAGTCTTTCTGTCCCTGATGGTGCAGGATGCAGTCTTTCTGTCCCTGATGGTGCAGGATGCAGTCTTTCTGTCCCTGATGGTGCAGGATGCAGTCTTTCTGTCCCTGATGGTGCAGGATGCAGTCTTTCTGTCCCTGATGGTGCAGGATGCAGTCTTTCTGAACCATTCAAATGGTCAAGTTCCCATGCGCCATAACGGACGCGCTCACTCCCGATCTCGAAATGTCGACTTTTTATCTCATAATTTTGACTTAATGGAACCATTTTTTTATTTTGGTTGGCGTGAATAGGCCACCACACATTTCCCTAAAGTTCCTTAAATGACTCAAGGAAACTTCAGTCAAAACTTTTATTAAACAGAAATCGGCAAAAACATTTTCACATTTTCACAAACAGCGATTATAAAAAATACTTTTCCCTCCAGCTGCTCCTGCCTGACCCCATCTGACCCCTGACCCCATCTGACCCCATCTGACCCCTGACCCCATTTGACCCCATCTGACCCGTCTGATCTTTGACCCCATCTGACCCCTTTGACCCCTCTGACCCCTCTGACCCCTGACCCCCTCTGACCCCTGACCCCATCTGAGCCCTGACCCCATCTGACCCCCTCTCATTCACTTCCTTCCAAACCTTCAGTCTCAAACTTCGCGCTGCAGCAGCTCGAACCCCAAACCCTAAAAACACCTCAGAGCCTCGTCTGACTCTAGTCCTGGTCCTGGTCCTGGTCCTGGTCTCAGTCCTGGTCCTGGTCTCAGTCCTGGTCCTGGTCTCAGTCCTGGCCCTAGTCCTGGTCTCAGTCCTGGTCCTGGTCTCAGTCCTGGTCCTGGTCCTGGTCTCAGTCCTGGTCCTGGTCTCAGTCCTGGTCCTGGTCTCAGTCCTGGTCCTGGTCTCAGTCCTGGTCCTGGTCCTGGTCTCAGTCCTGGTCCTGGTCTCAGTCCTGGTCCTGGTCTCAGTCCTGGTCCTGGTCTCGGTCCTGGTCCTGGTCTCGGTCCTGGTCTACAGGCTGAAGCCCTTGGGCCTCCTGTTGAAGTCCTTGTTCTGCTCTTCCGGGTTCTTGCGCCGGATCAGGGCTTTTCCGAAGGCTGTGGACAGTTTGGTGACGGGTTTTTCCGCCGCCTCCTTCAGTTTCCGGGCGTCGAATCGTGGACTGTAGAGCAGCAGCGGCAGACGGCTCGCGAACCAGGGCTCCGGCTCCGGGTCCGGCTCCTTCGGCTCCTTCGGGTCTTTGCGGGCCTGGTTCTGGGCCTGGTTCTGGGCCTGGTTCTGGGCCTGGTTCTGGGCCTGGTTCTGGTCCTGGTTCTTCTGGCTCTGGTTCATCTCCAGCTGCTTCAGGATCCGTTCTTTGGTGGAGAACATGTGGAACAGAAGAGCGTCCCACATCTTCAGCGCTTTGGGCCCAGAGTCCGCCTTGGCCTGGGTCAGCTCGGACTGCGGACTCAGCTCTGGTCCAGGGCCAGGATTTGGGTCAAACTCAGGACCTGGTCTGGACTCTGGTCTGGACTCTGGTCTGGACTCTGGTCTGGACTCTGGTCTGGACTCTGGTCTGGACTCTGGGAACTGAACTTCTTCTTGCTCCACGACCATGTGCTTCTTCAGACGACTCCAGCCACTGACTTTAGAGCTGAGACCCTTGGACTTGGACTTCAGGGAGGTCTTTCTCTCTGGACCTGCTTTGGTCTTGAGGTCTTTGTCTGGACCTGGGGAGGTCTTGAGGTCTTTGTCTGGACCTGGGGAGGTCTTGAGGTCTTTGTCTGGACCTGGTGAGGTCTTGAGGTCTTTGTCTGGACCTGCTTTGGTCTTGAGGTCTTTGTCTGGACCTGGGGAGGTCTTGAGGTCTTTGTCTGGACCTGGGGAGGTCTTGAGGTCTTTGTCTGGACCTGGGGAGGTTTTGAGGTCTTTGTCTGGACCTGGGGAGGTCTTGAGGTCTTTGTCTGGACCTGGGGAGGTCTTGAGGTCTTTCTCTGGACCTGGGGAGGTCTTGTCTTTAGGCGACTCTGGCTCATTATTTTTAGAATCCTGTTTTTTAAAAAAACCCAAAAATGACTTTTTATTTTTCTCTGAACCAGATTTGGATTTCAGGACAGTCTCATCATTTTTCTCATCTTTGGGTGGATCTGGTCCAGACTCTGGGACTTTGGGTGGATCTGGTCCAGACTCTGGGACTTTGGGTGGATCTGGTCCAGACTCTGGGACTTTGGGTGGATCTGGTCCAGACTCTGGGACTTTGGGTGGATCTGGTCCAGACTCTGGGACTTTGGGTGGATCTGGTCCAGACTCTGGGACTTTGGGTGGATCTGGTCCAGACTCTGGGACTTTGGGTGGATCTGGTCTAGACTCCGGGTCTTGGGGTGGATCTGGTCCAGACTCTGGGACTTGGGCTCGACTCTGGGCCTTGTCCAGGTCTAACTGAGGTGTTTTATTTTGAAGTGGATCTAAAGCCCATTCAGACTCTTCAGACGGCTTCTGCACTTCCTCTGGGTCTTTGAGAGGACCTGGTCTGGACTCTGGTCTGGACTCTGGTCTGGACTCTGGTCTGGACTCTGGTCTGGACTCTGGTCTGGACTCCTGGTGCTGTTGGTCTGTTGGTATGGTGGACTTTGGTCTTCTTCTCCTCTGAACCTGGTCTTGGACTGAGACCTGGTCTGGTTCTGTATTTTTGGTGGATTTTGTCCTTATTTTAGATTCTAGACTCTCACATTCGGCTTTTGCTTTCTCCAGTAAATGTTTCAGCTTCTCTGTCTTCTTCCGTCGGCCTTTTGGGCCAGTTTGAGCTCTGGCTGAACCCGGGTCTGGGTCTTGGTCTGGTTCAGGGTCTGGACTGGTTTTGGTTGGGTTTTCTGGGGAGTCTCTCTGTTCTTCATTTTCTGTTGAACTTTCAGCTGAAGATACAGGTGATGTCACTGACCTCCTGGAGATGTGGGAAGTCCCCATCAAGATCTGGGTCTGGACTTGGGTCTGGACTTGGGTCTGGACTTGGGTCTGGACTTGGGTCTGGACTTGGGTCTGGACTTGGGTCTGGACTTGGGTCTGGTTTCTCATTGGCTCCATGTTCTCTGGATCTGGGTGGACGGTCTGAGTTTGTAAAGAATCTTCCATAAAGTCCATAAAGTTCTGTTCTTCCAGAACTGAGTCCTGAAGAGTCCCAAGTGGTCCTAGTCCAGTTTGGGTCTGGGTCTCTGTCTGGAGCTTGGTCTGGATCTGGGTCTGGATCTGGGTCTGGGTCTGGGTCTGGGTCTGGGTCTGGTTTAGTTCTGTCATTCTCGGCTCCGTTTGGTGATTCAGTTTTGTGTCTGTTGATTTTAAGACCGTCACATCCATCACAGAGTCCAGGTTTAAGTCCTGGATCTCCTGAGGTCCCAGTCCTGGTCCAGTCTCTCTCCAGTCCAGATTTAAGTCCTGGATCTCCTGAGGTCCCAGTCCTGGTCCAGTCTCTCTCCAGTCCAGGTTTAAGTCCTGGATCTCCTGAGGTCCCAGTCCTGGTCCAGTCTCTCTCCAGTCCAGGTTTAATTCCTGGGTCTCCTGAGGTCCCAGTCCTGGTCCAGTCTCTCTCCAGTCCAGGTTTAAGTCCTGAGTCTGAGCCTGGGTCTCGTTTCTGGTCCAGACTTCCACAGTCCCTGAGTCCATGTTCTGAATCACGAAGTCGGTCCTGCTCAAAGAGTTCAGCTTTACGTCCACAAATGTCTCCTCTGGTCCTGGTCCTGGTCCTGGTTCGGTCTGTGTCCAGTCCTGGTTTAAGTCCAGGTCTAGACTCTGCTGCGGTCCTGGTCCTGGTCCGGTCTGTGTCCAGTCCTGGTTTAAGTCCAGGTCTAGACTCTGCTGCGGGTTGAGTCCTGGTGAAACCATCTGGGGGCTTTGAGAGTCCATCATAGAGTCTAGACCCTCTTGGGATCTGGTTTGGTTCAGGTCCCGGTCTAGGTCCGAGTCCAGTCCTGTCCCAAGCCCCTGCTGCTCCTGTGGCTCGTGCACCGTCGGCTCGGGTTTGGGTTTTGGGGAGATTTGAACTTTGTCCTGAGACCAAGTCCTGGCCCAGAACCAGGTCTCGGTCGAGTCCTGAGTCCGGGTTTTCTTCTTTAGTCCCTTTTTGTCCAGGATCTTGTCCAGTTTGTCCATAGTTTCCTTTAAAGTCTCCTTGAGTCGGAGGCGTGTTTTCAGAGTCGCCTCTTTCAAGTCCTCGGTCTGGTCTTGGTCTGGTCCTGGTCGGTCTTCAGTCGGGTCTTCCTGGGACTTTGAGCTCGTTCTAGTCCACTTTTTTCCACAGATGATTCTGACTTTTCTTTGTCTGGCTCCTGAGGCAGAGAACCAGAATCAATCACTGAGCTAAGTCCGAGTCCGGTCTCCAGTCCGGTCTCCAGTCCGGTCTCCAGTCCGGTCTCCAGTCCGGTCTCCAGTCCGGTCTCCAGTCCGGTCTCCAGTCCGGTCTCTAGTCTGGTCTCCAGTCCGGTCTCCAGTCCGGTCTCCAGTCTGGTCTCCAGTCCGGTCTCCAGTCTGGTCTCCAGTCCGGTCTCCAGTCTGGTCTCCAGTCTGGTCTCCAGTCTGGTCTCCAGACCCATTGGCCCAGGTGGTTCTAGTCCTGGTTCAGATTCTGGTCCAGTCCAAATCCCTGTGTTTCTTTTTTCTTCTGAATTTATGTTTGTTAAATCCTCGTCTGGTTTGTCAAACTCCAGTTCAGGCTCCTGTGCAGATCCTAAACCGGGTCCTAAACCGGGTCCTAAACCGGGTCCTAAACCGGGTCCTAAACCGGGTCTAGGTCCTGTTTCGTGCAGTTCTACTTTCTGATGCTCTGGTGACACTGGTTCAGTCTTTTGTCCCAAATTTTTCCTGATCAGACCTACATCTGCTCCTGGTCCAGCCCCAAGTCCTGGTCCAGCCCCAAGTCCTGGTCCAGCCCCAAGTCCTGGTCCAGCCCCAAGTCCTGGTCCAGTCCCAAGTCCTGGTCCAGTCTCAAGTCCTGGTCCAGCCCCAAGTCCTGGTCCAGCCCCAAGTCCTGGTCCAGTCTCAAGTCCTGGTCCAGCCCCAAGTCCTGGTCCAGCCCCAAGTCCTGGTCCAGTCTCAAGTCCTGGTCCAGCCCCAAGTCCTGGTCCAGTCTCAAGTCCTGGTCTAGCCCCAAGTCCTGGTCCAGTCTCAAGTCCTGGTCCAGCCCCAAGTCCTGGTCCAGTCTCAAGTCCTGGTCCAGTCTCAAGTCCTGGTCCAGCCCCAAGTCCTGGTCCAGCCCCAAGTCCTGGTCCAGCCCCAAGTCCTGGTCCAGTCTCAAGTCCTGGTCCAGTC
Organism: Odontamblyopus rebecca; assembly: GCA_030686955.1. NCBI lineage: Eukaryota > Metazoa > Chordata > Actinopteri > Gobiiformes > Gobiidae > Odontamblyopus > Odontamblyopus rebecca. The sequence continues at coordinate 44,874,185 of CM060655.1, forward strand.
TCAAGTCCTGGTCCAGTCTCCAATCGGGGCCCAAACCCTAAACTTTGCTGTGGTCTAAACTTGGGGAGACTGGGGTCTTCTGGACTCTGGATTTCATCATGATCCAGTTCATTCTTTAGTGTCTCAGATCCTGAGTCTAGTCCTAGTCCTGGTCCTGGTCCTGGTCCTGGTCCTGGTCCTGGTCCTGGTCCTGGTCCTGGCTCTGGTCCTGGCTCTGGTCCTGGTCCTGGTCCTGGCTCTGGTCCTGGCTCTGGTCCTGGTCCTGGTCCTGGCTCTGGTCCTGGTCCTGGTCCTGGCTCTGGTCCTGGCTCTGGTCCTGGTCCTGGTCCTGGCTCTGGTCCTGGTTCTGGTCCTGGTCCTGGTCCTGGTCCTGGTCCTGGTCCTGGCTCTGGTCCTGGTTCTGGTCCTGGTCCTGGCTCTGGTCCTGGTCCTGGTCCTGGCTCTGGTTCTGGTTCTGGTTCTGGTTTAGACTCTGAAGTGCTGAGTTCTGGACTCAGACTTGGTTTTGATGGTCCTAAATCTGCTTTAGTAAATCCTGGACTGATGTCTGGTTTAATCTTGAGTCCAGATCCTGGTCCTGGTTTGGGACCGGACTTTGACCGAGGTTCTACAAGTCCATTAAAGGTCCCGGCCTGAGGCCCGGTCCACACGGGGACCTCACTGTGGACTGGATTTAAACCCTCTGGAACTGGTTCCCGTCTGGTTTCTGGTCTTGTTTTAGTTTGGTCTGACCCTGGACCTTCACAAACCCGAGTCCAGTCCAGTCCCACAGAGTCCCGAGTCCGGTCCAGTCCCACAGAGTCCCGAGTCCGGTCCAGTCCCACAGAGTCCCGAGTCCGGTCCGGTCCCACAGAGTCCCGAGTCCGGTCCAGTCCCACAGAGTCCCGAGTCCGGTCCAGTCCCACAGAGTCCCGAGTCCGGTCCGGTCCCACAGAGTCCCGAGTCCGGTCCAGTGTCACAGAGCCTCGGACACACTATAGAGCCTCGGACACGCTATAGAGCCTCGGACACTATAGAGCCTCGGACACACTATAGAGCCTCGGACACGCTATAGAGCCTCGGACACGCTATAGAGCCTCGGACACTATAGAGCCTCGGACACACTATAGAGCCTCGGACACACTATAGAGCCTCGGACACGCTATAGAGCCTCGGACACGCTATAGAGCCTCGGACACGCTATAGAGCCTCGGACACACTATAGAGCCTCGGACACTCTATAGAGCCTCTTACACACACTATAGAGCCTCGGACACACTATAGAGCCTCGGACACACTATAGAGCCTCGGACACACTATAGAGCCTCGGACACACTATAGAGCCTCATACACACACTATAGAGCCTCAGACACACTATAGAGCCTCATACACACACTATAGAGCCTCGGACACACTATAGAGCCTCAGACACACTATAGAGCCTCATACACACACTATAGAGCCTCAGACACACTATAGAGCCTCATACACACACTATAGAGCCTCGGACACACTATAGAGCCTCAGACACACTATAGAGCCTCGGACACACTATAGAGCCTCGGACACACTATAGAGCCTCGGACACGCTATAGAGCCTCGGACACGCTATAGAGCCTCGGACACGCTATAGAGCCTCGGACACACTATAGAGCCTCGGACACGCTATAGAGCCTCGGACACACTATAGAGCCTCGGACACACTATAGAGCCTCGGACACGCAATAGAGCCTCGGACACCCTATAGAGCCTCGGACACGCTATAGAGCCTCGGACACGCTATAGAGCCTCGGACACACTATAGAGCCTCGGACACACTATAGAGCCTCTTACACACACTATAGAGCCTCGGACACACTATAGAGCCTCGGACACACTATAGAGCCTCGGACACACTATAGAGCCTCGGACACACTATAGAGCCTCATACACACACTATAGAGCCTCAGACACACTATAGAGCCTCGGACACTATAGAGCCTCGGACACACTATAGAGCCTCAGACACGCTATAGAGCCTCATACACACACTATAGAGCCTCGGACACACTATAGAGCCTCGGACACGCTATAGAGCCTCGGACACGCTATAGAGCCTCGGACACACTATAGAGCCTCGGACACGCTATAGAGCCTCGGACACGCTATAGAGCCTCGGACACGCTATAGAGCCTCGGACACACTATAGAGCCTCGGACACGCTATAGAGCCTCGGACACACTATAGAGCCTCGGACACACTATAGAGCCTCGGACACTCTATAGAGCCTCGGACACTCTATAGAGCCTCGGACACGCTATAGAGCCTCGGACACGCTATAGAGCCTCGGACACGCTATAGAGCCTCGGACACGCTATAGAGCCTCGGACACGCTATAGAGCCTCGGACACGCTATAGAGCCTCGGACACGCTATAGAGCCTCGGACACGCTATAGAGCCTCGGACACGCTATAGAGCCTCGGACACACTATCGAGCCTCGGACACGCTATCGAGCCTCGGACACACACTATAGAGCCTCGGACACGCTATCGAGCCTCGGACACGCTATAGAGCCTCGGACACGCGATAGAGCCTCGGACACGCGAGAGAGCCTCGGACACGCTATAGAGCCTCGGACACTCTATAGAGCCTCGGACACGCTATAGAGCCTCGGACACGCTATAGAGCCTCGGACACACGATAGAGCCTCGGACACGCTATAGAGCCTCGGACACGCTATAGAGCCTCGGACACGCTATAGAGCCTCGGACACGCTATAGAGCCTCGGACACGCTATAGAGCCTCGGACACGCTATAGAGCCTCGGACACGCTATAGAGCCTCGGACACGCTATCGAGCCTCGGACACGCTATAGAGCCTCGGACACGCTATAGAGCCTCGGACACGCTATAGAGCCTCGGACACGCTATAGAGCCTCGGACACACTATAGAGCCTCGGACACACTATAGAGCCTCATACACACACTATAGAGCCTCGGACACACTATAGAGCCTCGGACACGCTATAGAGCCTCGGACACGCTATAGAGCCTCGGACACACTATAGAGCCTCGGACACACTATAGAGCCTCGGACACGCTATAGAGCCTCGGACACGCTATAGAGCCTCGGACACGCTATAGAGCCTCGGACACACTATAGAGCCTCGGACACACTATAGAGCCTCATACACACACTATAGAGCCTCGGACACACTATAGAGCCTCGGACACGCTATAGAGCCTCGGACACGCTATAGAGCCTCGGACACACTATAGAGCCTCGGACACACTATAGAGCCTCGGACACGCTACAGAGCCTCGGACACGCTACAGAGCCTCGGACACGCTATAGAGCCTCGGACACGCTATAGAGCCTCGGACACACTATAGAGCCTCATACACACACTATAGAGCCTCGGACACGCTATAGAGCCTCGGACACGCTATAGAGCCTCGGACACGCTATAGAGCCTCGGACACGCTATAGAGCCTCGGACACGCTATAGAGCCTCGGACACGCTATAGAGCCTCGGACACACTATAGAGCCTCATACACACACTATAGAGCCTCGGACACACTATAGAGCCTCATACACACACTATAGAGCCTCGGACACGCTATAGAGCCTCGGACACACTATAGAGCCTCGGACACGCTATAGAGCCTCGGACACGCTATAGAGCCTCGGACACACTATAGAGCCTCATACACACGCTATAGAGCCTCGGACACGCTATAGAGCCTCGGACACGCTATAGAGCCTCGGACACGCTATAGAGCCTCGGACACGCTATAGAGCCTCGGACACGCTATAGAGCCTCGGACACGCTATAGAGCCTCGGACACACTATAGAGCCTCGGACACGCTATAGAGCCTCGGACACACTATAGAGCCTCGGACACGCTATAGAGCCTCGGACACACATGAAGCGGGTCCAGAGTTACTCTGGCCCATTCCTCTTTCCAGCGTTGTAACAGACAGGTGATTTATCTGCCTTACAAAACATACAAAGAAGGAATTCAAATGTGTCTCAGTCTGGCTAAGCGGTGCCACTTCTGTTTACCGGCAGAGCCCCACTGCAAAAGTATCACAGAAGTGCATAATGATTCGAATTGTTCCTTCAAAAGCCGACTGTTCAAAGTTATTATACAGATACAATCCAGGATTTCCTGACGGAGGTATTGGACTTCACATGACAGCCGTCTGTAGTGCTGCTGCTTGGTCTTCTGGCTTGTCCCTGATGGTGCAGGATGCAGTCTTTCTGTCCCTGATGGTGCAGGATGCAGTCTTTCTGTCCCTGATGGTGCAGGATGCAGTCTTTCTGTCCCTGATGGTGCAGGATGCAGTCTTTCTGTCCCTGATGGTGCAGGATGCAGTCTTTCTGTCCCTGATGGTGCAGGATGCAGTCTTTCTGTCCCTGATGGTGCAGGATGCAGTCTTTCTGTCCCTGATGGTGCAGGATGCAGTCTTTCTGTCCCTGATGGTGCAGGATGCAGTCTTTCTGTCCCTGATGGTGCAGGATGCAGTCTTTCTGAACCATTCAAATGGTCAAGTTCCCATGCGCCATAACGGACGCGCTCACTCCCGATCTCGAAATGTCGACTTTTTATCTCATAATTTTGACTTAATGGAACCATTTTTTTATTTTGGTTGGCGTGAATAGGCCACCACACATTTCCCTAAAGTTCCTTAAATGACTCACGGAAACTTCAGTCAAAACTTTTATTAAACAGAAATCGGCAAAAACATTTTCACATTTTCACAAACAGCGATTATAAAAAATACTTTTCCCTCCAGCTGCTCCTGCCTGACCCCATCTGACCCCTGACCCCATCTGACCCCATCTGACCCCTGACCCCATCTGACCCCCACTGACCCCCATTGACCCTCTGACCCACTCTGACCCCCTCTGACCCCTGACCCCATCTGACCCCTGACCCCATCTGACCCCCTCTCATTCACTTCCTTCCAAACCTTCAGTCTCAAACTTCGCGCTGCAGCAGCTCGAACCCCAAACCCTAAAAACACCTCAGAGCCTCGTCTGACTCTAGTCCTGGTCCTGGTCCTGGTCCTGGTCTCAGTCCTGGTCCTGGTCTCAGTCCTGGTCCTGGTCCTGGTCTCAGTCCTGGTCCTGGTCTCAGTCCTGGTCCTGGTCTCAGTCCTTGCCCTATTCCTTGTCTCAGTCCTGGTCCTTGTCACAGTCCTGGTCCTGGTCCTGGTCTCAGTCCTGGTCCTGGTCTCAGTCCTGGTCCTGGTCTCAGTCCTGGTCCTGGTCCTGGTCTCAGTCCTGGTCCTGGTCTCAGTCCTGGTCCTGGTCTCAGTCCTGGTCCTGGTCTCGGTCCTGGTCCTGGTCTCGGTCCTGGTCTACAGGCTGAAGCCCTTGGGCCTCCTGTTGAAGTCCTTGTTCTGCTCTTCCGGGTTCTTGCGCCGGATCAGGGCTTTTCCGAAGGCTGTGGACAGTTTGGTGACGGGTTTTTCCGCCGCCTCCTTCAGTTTCCGGGCGTCGAATCGTGGACTGTAGAGCAGCAGCGGCAGACGGCTCGCGAACCACGGCTCCGGCTCCGGGTCCGGCTCCTTCGGCTCCTTCGGGTCTTTGCGGGCCTGGTTCTGGGCCTGGTTCTGGGCCTGGTTCTGGGCCTGGTTCTGGGCCTGGTTCTGGGCCTGGTTCTGGTCCTGGTTCTTCTGGCTCTGGTTCATCTCCAGCTGCTTCAGGATCCGTTCTTTGGTGGAGAACATGTGGAACAGAAGAGCGTCCCACATCTTCAGCGCTTTGGGCCCAGAGTCCGCCTTGGCCTGGGTCAGCTCGGACTGCGGACTCAGCTCTGGTCCAGGGCCAGGATTTGGGTCAAACTCAGGACCTGGTCTGGACTCTGGTCTGGACTCTGGTCTGGACTCTGGTCTGGACTCTGGTCTGGACTCTGGTCTGGACTCTGGGAACTGAACTTCTTCTTGCTCCACGACCATGTGCTTCTTCAGACGACTCCAGCCACTGACTTTAGAGCTGAGACCCTTGGACTTGGACTTCAGGGAGGTCTTTCTCTCTGGACCTGCTTTGGTCTTGAGGTCTTTGTCTGGACCTGGGGAGGTCTTGAGGTCTTTGTCTGGACCTGGGGAGGTCTTGAGGTCTTTGTCTGGACCTGGGGAGGTCTTGAGGTCTTTGTCTGGACCTGCTTTGGTCTTGAGGTCTTTGTCTGGACCTGGGGAGGTCTTGAGGTCTTTGTCTGGACCTGGGGAGGTCTTGAGGTCTTTGTCTGGACCTGGGGAGGTTTTGAGGTCTTTGTCTGGACCTGGGGAGGTCTTGAGGTCTTTGTCTGGACCTGGGGAGGTCTTGAGGTCTTTCTCTGGACCTGGGGAGGTCTTGTCTTTAGGCGACTCTGGCTCATTATTTTTAGAATCCTGTTTTTTAAAAACCCAAAAATGACTTTTTATTTTTCTCTGAACCAGATTTGGATTTCAGGACAGTCTCATCATTTTTCTCATCTTTGGGTGGATCTGGTCCAGACTCTGGGACTTTGGGTGGATCTGGTCCAGACTCTGGGACTTTGGGTGGATCTGGTCCAGACTCTGGGACTTTGGGTGGATCTGGTCCAGACTCTGGGACTTTGGGTGGATCTGGTCCAGACTCTGGGACTTTGGGTGGATCTGGTCCAGACTCTGGGACTTTGGGTGGATCTGGTCCAGACTCTGGGACTTTGGGTGGATCTGGTCTAGACTCCGGGTCTTGGGGTGGATCTGGTCCAGACTCTGGGACTTGGGCTCGACTCTGGGCCTTGTCCAGGTCTAACTGAGGTGTTTTATTTTGAAGTGGATCTAAAGCCCATTCAGACTCTTCAGACGGCTTCTGCACTTCCTCTGGGTCTTTGAGAGGACCTGGTCTGGACTCTGGTCTGGACTCTGGTCTGGACTCTGGTCTGGACTCTGGTCTGGACTCTGGTCTGGACTCCTGGTGCTGTTGGTCTGTTGGTATGGTGGACTTTGGTCTTCTTCTCCTCTGAACCTGGTCTTGGACTGAGACCTGGTCTGGTTCTGTATTTTTGGTGGATTTTGTCCTTATTTTAGATTCTAGACTCTCACATTCGGCTTTTGCTTTCTCCAGTAAATGTTTCAGCTTCTCTGTCTTCTTCCGTCGGCCTTTTGGGCCAGTTTGAGCTCTGGCTGAACCCGGGTCTGGGTCTTGGTCTGGTTCAGGGTCTGGACTGGTTTTGGTTGGGTTTTCTGGGGAGTCTCTCTGTTCTTCATTTTCTGTTGAACTTTCAGCTGAAGATACAGGTGATGTCACTGACCTCCTGGAGATGTGGGAAGTCCCCATCAAGATCTGGGTCTGGACTTGGGTCTGGACTTGGGTCTGGACTTGGGTCTGGACTTGGGTCTGGACTTGGGTCTGGACTTGGGTCTGGACTTGGGTCTGGACTTGGGTCTGGTTTCTCATTGGCTCCATGTTCTCTGGATCTGGGTGGACGGTCTGAGTTTGTAAAGAATCTTCCATAAAGTCCATAAAGTTCTGTTCTTCCAGAACTGAGTCCTGAAGAGTCCCAAGTGGTCCTAGTCCAGTTTGGGTCTGGGTCTCTGTCTGGAGCTTGGTCTGGATCTGGGTCTGGATCTGGGTCTGGATCTGGGTCTGGGTCTGGGTCTGGGTCTGGTTTAGTTCTGTCATTCTCGGCTCCGTTTGGTGATTCAGTTTTGTGTCTGTTGATTTTAAGACCGTCACATCCATCACAGAGTCCAGGTTTAAGTCCTGGATCTCCTGAGGTCCCAGTCCTGGTCCAGTCTCTCTCCAGTCCAGATTTAAGTCCTGGATCTCCTGAGGTCCCAGTCCTGGTCCAGTCTCTCTCCAGTCCAGGTTTAAGTCCTGGATCTCCTGAGGTCCCAGTCCTGGTCCAGTCTCTCTCCAGTCCAGGTTTAAGTCCTGGATCTCCTGAGGTCCCAGTCCTGGTCCAGTCTCTCTCCAGTCCAGGTTTAATTCCTGGGTCTCCTGAGGTCCCAGTCCTGGTCCAGTCTCTCTCCAGTCCAGGTTTAAGTCCTGAGTCTGAGCCTGGGTCTCGTTTCTGGTCCAGACTTCCACAGTCCCTGAGTCCATGTTCTGAATCACGAAGTCGGTCCTGCTCAAAGAGTTCAGCTTTACGTCCACAAATGTCTCCTCTGGTCCTGGTCCTGGTCCTGGTTCGGTCTGTGTCCAGTCCTGGTTTAAGTCCAGGTCTAGACTCTGCTGCGGTCCTGGTCCTGGTCCGGTCTGTGTCCAGTCCTGGTTTAAGTCCAGGTCTAGACTCTGCTGCGGGTTGAGTCCTGGTGAAACCATCTGGGGGCTTTGAGAGTCCATCATAGAGTCTAGACCCTCTTGGGATCTGGTTTGGTTCAGGTCCCGGTCTAGGTCCGAGTCCAGTCCTGTCCCAAGCCCCTGCTGCTCCTGTGGCTCGTGCACCGTCGGCTCGGGTTTGGGTTTTGGGGAGATTTGAACTTTGTCCTGAGACCAAGTCCTGGCCCAGAACCAGGTCTCGGTCGAGTCCTGAGTCCGGGTTTTCTTCTTTAGTCCCTTTTTGTCCAGGATCTTGTCCAGTTTGTCCATAGTTTCCTTTAAAGTCTCCTTGAGTCGGAGGCGTGTTTTCAGAGTCGCCTCTTTCGAAGTCCTCGGTCTGGTCTTGGTCTGGTCCTGGTCGGTCTTCAGTCGGGTCTTCCTGGGACTTTGAGCTCGTTCTAGTCCACTTTTTTCCACAGATGATTCTGACTTTTCTTTGTCTGGCTCCTGAGGCAGAGAACCAGAATCAATCACTGAGCTAAGTCCGAGTCCGGTCTCCAGTCCGGTCTCCAGTCCGGTCTCCAGTCCGGTCTCCAGTCCGGTCTCCAGTCCGGTCTCCAGTCCGGTCTCCAGTCCGGTCTCTAGTCTGGTCTCCAGTCCGGTCTCCAGTCCGGTCTCCAGTCTGGTCTCCAGTCCGGTCTCCAGTCTGGTCTCCAGTCCGGTCTCCAGTCTGGTCTCCAGTCTGGTCTCCAGTCTGGTCTCCAGACCCATTGGCCCAGGTGGTTCTAGTCCTGGTTCAGATTCTGGTCCAGTCCAAATCCCTGTGTTTCTTTTTTCTTCTGAATTTATGTTTGTTAAATCCTCGTCTGGTTTGTCAAACTCCAGTTCAGGCTCCTGTGCAGATCCTAAACCGGGTCCTAAACCGGGTCCTAAACCGGGTCCTAAACCGGGTCTAGGTCCTGTTTCGTGCAGTTCTACTTTCTGATGCTCTGGTGACACTGGTTCAGTCTTTTGTCCCAAATTTTTCCTGATCAGACCTACATCTGCTCCTGGTCCAGCCCCAAGTCCTGGTCCAGCCCCAAGTCCTGGTCCAGCCCCAAGTCCTGGTCCAGCCCCAAGTCCTGGTCCAGTCCCAAGTCCTGGTCCAGTCTCAAGTCCTGGTCCAGCCCCAAGTCCTGGTCCAGCCCCAAGTCCTGGTCCAGTCTCAAGTCCTGGTCCAGCCCCAAGTCCTGGTCCAGCCCCAAGTCCTGGTCCAGTCTCAAGTCCTGGTCCAGCCCCAAGTCCTGGTCCAGTCTCAAGTCCTGGTCTAGCCCCAAGTCCTGGTCCAGTCTCAAGTCCTGGTCCAGCCCCAAGTCCTGGTCCAGTCTCAAGTCCTGGTCCAGTCTCAAGTCCTGGTCCAGCCCCAAGTCCTGGTCCAGCCCCAAGTCCTGGTCCAGCCCCAAGTCCTGGTCCAGTCTCAAGTCCTGGTCCAGTCTCAAGTCCTGGTCCAGTCTCCAATCGGGGCCCAAACCCTAAACTTTGCTGTGGTCTAAACTTGGGGAGACTGGGGTCTTCTGGACTCTGGATTTCATCATGATCCAGTTCATTCTTTAGTGTCTCAGATCCTGAGTCTAGTCCTAGTCCTGGTCCTGGTCCTGGTCCTGGTCCTGGTCCTGGTCCTGGTCCTGGTCCTGGTCCTGGTCCTGGCTCTGGTCCTGGCTCTGGTCCTGGTCCTGGTCCTGGCTCTGGTCCTGGCTCTGGTCCTGGTCCTGGTCCTGGCTCTGGTCCTGGTCCTGGTCCTGGCTCTGGTCCTGGCTCTGGTCCTGGTCCTGGTCCTGGCTCTGGTCCTGGTTCTGGTCCTGGTCCTGGTCCTGGTCCTGGTCCTGGTCCTGGCTCTGGTCCTGGTTCTGGTCCTGGTCCTGGCTCTGGTCCTGGTCCTGGTCCTGGCTCTGGTCCTGGTTCTGGTTCTGGTTTAGACTCTGAAGTGCTGAGTTCTGGACTCAGACTTGGTTTTGATGGTCCTAAATCTGCTTTAGTAAATCCTGGACTGATGTCTGGTTTAATCTTGAGTCCAGATCCTGGTCCTGGTTTGGGACCGGACTTTGACCGAGGTTCTACAAGTCCATTAAAGGTCCCGACCTGAGGCCCGGTCCACACAGAGACCTCACTGTGGACTGGATTTAAACCCTCTGGAACTGGTTCCCGTCTGGTTTCTGGTCTTGTTTTAGTTTGGTCTGACCCTGGACCTTCACAAACCCGAGTCCAGTCCAGTCCCACAGAGTCCCGAGTCCGGTCCAGTCCCACAGAGTCCCGAGTCCGGTCCAGTCCCACAGAGTCCCGAGTCCGGTCCAGTCCCACAGAGTCCCGAGTCCGGTCCGGTCCCACAGAGTCCCGAGTCCGGTCCAGTGTCACAGAGTCCCGAGTCCGGTCCAGTCCCACAGAGTCCCGAGTCCGGTCCAGTGCCACAGAGTCCCGAGTCCGGTCCGGTCCCACAGAGTCCCGAGTCCGGTCCGGTCCCACAGAGTCCCGAGTCCGGTCCAGTGCCACAGAGTCCCGAGTCCGGTCCAGTCCCACAGAGTCCCGAGTCCAGTCCAGTCCCACAGAGTCCCGAGTCCGGTCCGGTCCCACAGAGTCCCGAGTCCGGTCCGGTCCCACAGAGTCCCGAGTCCGGTCCGGTCCCACAGAGTCCCGAGTCCGGTCCAGTCCCACAGAGTCCCGAGTCCAAGTCCGGTCCAGATCCGGTCTCATCCTGGCCTCTGGGTCTGACTCGTTCATTAAAGTTTTCTTTACGTTTGTGTAAAGTTCTTGTTCCGTTTGGGTTCTGTCCGACCCGGGTCGCCCCGAGTCCTGTTCTGGACCGGCTTTAGTCTGGATTTGTCCTGCACCTGTCGAGACCCTGTCAGTGGTTCTGGTTCTGGTCCAGTCTGAACCGGGTCTCTCACCTGTGGAGGAGTCCAGGGATCTGAATCTGGGTTCTGCCTCAGTCTCAGACAAGTCTTCATTAAGTCCTAGTCCTGAGTCTAGACCAGGTCCCGGTCCGGGTTGGGTCCGGTCTTGGTCTGGGTTGGACCGGATTCCTCCTGAGTCTAGACCAGGTCCCGGTCCGGGTTGGGTCCGGTCCTGGATCCCGCCGTGGGCCCGGTACTGCGCCGGCGTCAGGCCGTAGTAGGACCTGGGTCTGTCCGGGGTCTGGGACGACTTCATCTGGGACTCCAGGATCCAGGACAGGGACTTCCGGGCTTCTGAGACCTGGTCTGGACCCAGACCTGGACCCAGACCTGGACCCAGACCTGGACCCAGACCTGGACCCAGACCTGGACCTGGACTGAGGCAGGAGAGACTCCGGACTGTAACCGGACTAAAGACTTTGGTTTGAGGACTTGGATCCAAACCGGTCTTTAATAGACTCAAGGACAAAACACTGACGGACCTGAGAGTCCGAGTCTCCAGACGCCCGAGACCAGGACTAAGACCGGGACTAAGACCGGGACTAAGACCGGGACTAAGACCGGGACTAAGACCAGGACTAAGACCGGGACTAAGACCAGGACTAAGACCAGGACTAAGACCGGGACTAAGACCAGGACTAAGACCGGGACTAAGACCAGGACTAAGACCGGGACTAAGACCAGGACTAAGACCGGGACTAAGACCAGGACCGGGACTAAGACCAAGACCAGGACTGAGACCAGGACCAAGATCAAGACCAAGATCAGGACCAAGACCAGGACCAAGACCAGGACCAGGGCCGAGACCAGGGCTGAGACCAGGGCCGAGACCAGGACCAAGACTAGGACCAAGACTAGGACCAAGACCAGGACCAGGACTTAGACCAAGACCAGGACTGAGACCAGGACCAAGTTCAGGACCAAGATCAGGACCAAGACCAGGACCAAGACCAGGACCAAGACCAGGACCAGGACCAGGACTTAGACCAGATCTGAGACTGGAGACGCTCGAGATCAGATCCGGGTTCAGCACGGACTTTAGACCCAGACCGGGACCTGGACCAGACTCTGGGCTGAGGAATGTGGGTTTGGACCCATCAGACTCTGGTCCGGGTCTGGTCCGGGTCTGGTCCGGGTCTGGTCCGGGTCTGGTCCGGGTCTGGAGCCCGTTCACTTTGGGAAAGAGTTTGTGCTTCTGCATTAGTGGTTCTGGTGGTTCTGGTGGTTCTGGTGGTTCTGGAGGTTCTGGAGGTTCTGTAGAACCTGTTTCAGCTGTTCGGGTTCTACTGAGGCTGTGGTGAATTGGATCCGGTTCCTCTGGACCCGGTGCCTCCACCAGAACCGAGCTGGACTTCCTGGATGCGTCTGGGGACGGGCCGGGCTCCAGAACCTCCAGAACCTCCAGCATGTTACAGTTTTCACTTTTTTGTTTAAATAAATTCCGGTTTTCTTTGCTCTGTTTCGTCGTCTTGGAGACAGAACCGGGCTGAACCGGGCCGGGCTGGAGTCTGAACTCCTGCAGCTGGACGGGCCTGGAGTAGAACAGCTCGGCCTTTTGGAGGGTTCTGCCTGAGTCCAGAAGAGTTTGGATCTGATGGTTCTGAGGAGTCGTCTCTGGTTCAGGTTCAGGTTCTGGTTTAGTCCCTTGAAAATGACTCAGCACTAAACCTGGTTCTGATCCAAAGTGACGTCTGAGTTCTGCTGTGGAGCGGTTCTGTTTCTCTGGTTTGGACCGGCTCAGTTCTGGTTCTGAGTGCTGATGAGTTCCGTTTAATCCAAATTTTGGACCTGGATGTTCTGGTCCAAATCCAGGATCCCGGACTATGGACTTTATCGGATCAGAACCAGGTTTTAGGTCCTGGTTTAGTCCGGTTCTGTTGGTTCTGGTGCTGATCGGGCTCAGGTCTTGGATTGAAACTGAGAACGTGGCTTTAGACGTGAAGGTTCTGGACTCTGACTGGACCGGGTCGGGGTAATGTCCATTTAGACCCAAGCGGGAGAGACCGGGGTCCGGACCGGGTCCAAACCGGGTCTGAGGAACGTGGCCGACGGCAGTTGGACCGGTACCGTTCACAGCAGGCGGGATTCGGGTCAGATCCGGTTCTGCGCTCGGTTCTGAAAAGACTCTGGACTTGGCCGGACCGGGTCTGTGCAGCCGGGTCACTTCTCGAGGTCTTTCTGAAACTGGGTCTTTGTGGATCTGGATGGAGAAGGTGGTGGTCCGGTCCAGACCCGGTTCTGTGGGGGTCTTTGGGTTTGGACCCGGTGTGGTCCGGGTCAGAGGGCTGAGCTGGGTCTGGACTAAGCTGTGGTTCTGGTTCTGGGCATAGACGGGGCTCAGTTCTTCGTCAAACATGAACCCAGAACATTCAAACAGCGGCGCCACCTTCTGCTCAGACCGGGTCCGGACCGGGTCCAGACCGGGACTAAAGTGTGACCCAAATCCGTAAGGCGGGTCAGACCCGGACCCGGGCTGAATCTGGACCGGTCCAAACTGAGCCGTGTTCTGGACCAGAGCGGGCCGGTGCTGTGGTGCGGTCCGGGTGAAAGCCCATCCAGAGTTTGGGTTCGGTTTCACTGAGCCCGGATCACAGCCCAGAACCAGACCCGGACCAGGGGCTGGTTGAAGGTTCTGGTTGGAGATGAGCCTCGGGTCCGGGTTCGATCTGAGCGGAACAAATGGGTTTTCTCTGGAGTTCTCCTCCTGGGTCTGGACCGGTCTTGGGTCCAGTCTCAGGTCCAGTCTCGGGTCCGGGCTCGGGTCCAGTCTCAGGTCCGGTCTCGGGTCCGGTCTCAGGTCCGGTCTCGGGTCCGGTCTCGGGTCCGGTCTCAGGTCTGGTCTCAGGTCTGGTTTCGGGTCCGGTCTCAGGTCTGGTCTCAGGTCCGGTCTCAGGTCCAGTTTCGGGGGACTGGGACTTCTGGGGTCCAGGTCCAGCTCCAGGTCCGTTTGGACTTCATTGACGGGCGACAAACAGGACCTGAAACAGAAGAAGAAGAACTGTGAAGAACTCTGAGCTCTGGTTCTGCTGTTCTGATGTTCTAATGTTCTAATGTTCTGATGTTCTGATGTTCTAATGTTCTAATGTTCTGATGTTCTGATGTTCTAATGTTCTAATGTTCTGATGTTCTAATGTTCTGATGTTCTAATGTTCTAATGTTCTGATGTTCTAATGTTCTAATGTTCTGATGTTCTGATGTTCTGATGTTCTGATGTTCTACTGTTCTAATGTTCTGATGTTCTGATGTTCTGATGTTCTGATGTTCTGCTGTTCTAATGTTCTGATGTTCTGATGTTCTGATGTTCTGATGTTCTGATGTTCTACTGTTCTAATGTTCTAATGTTCTGATGTTCTGATGTTCTGATGTTCTGATGTTCTACTGTTCTAATGTTCTAATGTTCTGATGTTCTGATGTTCTGATGTTCTGATGTTCTGATGTTCTGATGTTCTGCTGTTCTGCTGTTCTGATGTTCTGATGTTCTGCTGTTCTGATGTTCTGATGTTCTGATGTTCTGATGTTCTGCTGTTCTGCTGTTCTACTGTTCTGATGTTCTGATGTTCTAATGTTCTGATGTTCTGATGTTCTGATGTTCTGCTGTTCTAATGTTCTGATGTTCTGATGTTCTGATGTTCTGCTGTTCTGATGTTCTGATGTTCTAATGTTCTGATGTTCTAATGTTCTAATGTTCTGATGTTCTAATGTTCTAATGTTCTAATGTTCTGCTGTTCTGATGTTCTGATGTTCTAATGTTCTGATGTTCTGATGTTCTGCTGTTCTAATGTTCTAATGTTCTAATGTTCTAATGTTCTGATGTTCTAATGTTCTAATGTTCTACTGTTCTAATGTTCTACTGTTCTGATGTTCTGATGTTCTAATGTTCTACTGTTCTAATGTTCTGCTGTTCTGATGTTCTGATGTTCTAATGTTCTGCTGTTCTGATGTTCTGATGTTCTGATGTTCTGCTGTTCTAATGTTCTGCTGTTCTAATGTTCTGCTGTTCTAATGTTCTGATGTTCTGATGTTCTAATGTTCTAATGTTCTGATGTTCTGATGTTCTAATGTTCTAATGTTCTGATGTTCTGCTGTTCTAATGTTCTACTGTTCTGATGTTCTGATGTTCTAATGTTCTACTGTTCTAATGTTCTGCTGTTCTGATGTTCTGATGTTCTGATGTTCTAATGTTCTACTGTTCTGATGTTCTGATGTTCTGATGTTCTAATGTTCTACTGTTCTGATGTTCTGATGTTCTAATGTTCTACTGTTCTAATGTTCTGCTGTTCTGATGTTCTACTGTTCTAATGTTCTGATGTTCTGATGTTCTAATGTTCTGCTGTTCTGATGTTCTAATGTTCTACTGTTCTGATGTTCTGATGTTCTAATGTTCTACTGTTCTAATGTTCTGCTGTTCTGATGTTCTGATGTTCTAATGTTCTGCTGTTCTGATGTTCTGATGTTCTGATGTTCTACTGTTCTGATGTTCTGATGTTCTAATGTTCTACTGTTCTGATGTTCTGATGTTCTAATGTTCTACTGTTCTAATGTTCTGCTGTTCTGATGTTCTGATGTTCTGATGTTCTAATGTTCTACTGTTCTGATGTTCTGATGTTCTGATGTTCTGATGTTCTAATGTTCTACTGTTCTGATGTTCTGATGTTCTAATGTTCTACTGTTCTAATGTTCTGCTGTTCTGATGTTCTACTGTTCTAATGTTCTGATGTTCTGATGTTCTAATGTTCTGCTGTTCTGATGTTCTGATGTTCTGATGTTCTGATGTTCTGCTGTTCTAATGTTCTGATGTTCTAATGTTCTAATGTTCTAATGTTCTGATGTTCTAATGTTCTACTGTTCTGATGTTCTGATGTTCTAATGTTCTACTGTTCTAATGTTCTGCTGTTCTGATGTTCTGATGTTCTAATGTTCTGCTGTTCTGATGTTCTGATGTTCTGATGTTCTGATGTTCTGCTGTTCTAATGTTCTGCTGTTCTAATGTTCTGATGTTCTGATGTTCTAATGTTCTAATGTTCTGATGTTCTGATGTTCTAATGTTCTAATGTTCTAATGTTCTGATGTTCTGCTGTTCTAATGTTCTACTGTTCTGATGTTCTGATGTTCTGATGTTCTGATGTTCTGCTGTTCTAATGTTCTGATGTTCTGATGTTCTAATGTTCTAATGTTCTGATGTTCTGATGTTCTAATGTTCTAATGTTCTAATGTTCTGCTGTTCTAATGTTCTGCTGTTCTGCTGTTCTGATGTTCTAATGTTCTGATGTTCTAATGTTCTGATGTTCTACTGTTCTGATGTTCTGATGTTCTGCTGTTCTAATGTTCTGCTGTTCTAATGTTCTGCTGTTCTAATGTTCTGATGTTCTGATGTTCTGATGTTCTGATGTTCTGCTGTTCTGATGTTCTGATGTTCTAATGTTCTGATGTTCTAATGTTCTGATGTTCTGATGTTCTGCTGTTCTAATGTTCTGCTGTTCTAATGTTCTGCTGTTCTAATGTTCTGATGTTCTGATGTTCTGATGTTCTAATGTTCTGATGTTCTGATGTTCTATTGTTCTGATGTTCTGCTGTTCTGATGTTCTGATGTTCTGCTGTTCTGCTGTTCTAATGTTCTAATGATCTGATGTTCTGCTGTTCTGATGTTCTGATGTTCTAATGTTCTAATGATCTGATGTTCTGCTGTTCTGCTGTTCTAATGTTCTGCTGTTCTGATGTTCTAATGTTCTGCTGTTCTGCTGTTCTGCTGTTCTGATGTTCTGATGTTCTGCTGTTCTAATGTTCTGATGTTCTGATGTTCTGATGTTCTGATGTTCTAATGTTCTGATGTTCTACTGTTCTGATGTTCTGCTGTTCTAATGTTCTACTGTTCTGATGTTCTGCTGTTCTAATGTTCTGCTGTTCTAATGTTCTGATGTTCTGATGTTCTGATGTTCTGATGTTCTAATGTTCTAATGTTCTAATGTTCTGATGTTCTGATGTTCTAATGTTCTAATGTTCTGATGTTCTGATGTTCTACTGTTCTAATGTTCTGCTGTTCTAATGTTCTGCTGTTCTAATGTTCTGCTGTTCTAATGTTCTGATGTTCTGATGTTCTAATGTTCTGATGTTCTGATGTTCTGATGTTCTAATGTTCTGCTGTTCTGATGTTCTGATGTTCTGATGTTCTGATGTTCTGCTGTTCTAATGTTCTGATGTTCTGATGTTCTGATGTTCTAATGTTCTGATGTTCTGATGTTCTAATGTTCTGATGTTCTGATGTTCTGATGTTCTAATGTTCTGATGTTCTGCTGTTCTGATGTTCTGATGTTCTGCTGTTCTAATGTTCTGATGTTCTAATGTTCTGATGTTCTAATGTTCTAATGTTCTGATGTTCTGATGTTCTAATGTTCTGATGTTCTGATGTTCTGATGTTCTGATGTTCTGCTGTTCTGATGTTCTGATGTTCTAATGTTCTAATGTTCTGATGTTCTGATGTTCTGCTGTTCTGATGTTCTGATGTTCTGATGTTCTGCTGTTCTGATGTTCTGATGTTCTGATGTTCTGATGTTCTGCTGTTCTAATGTTCTGATGTTCTAATGTTCTGATGTTCTAATGTTCTAATGTTCTAATGTTCTGATGCTCTAATGTTCTAATGTTCTGCTGTTCTGCTGTTCTGATGTTCTGATGCTCTAATGTTCTGCTGTTCTGCTGTTCTGCTGTTCTAATGTTCTGATGTTCTAATGTTCTAATGTTCTAATGTTCTGATGTTCTGATGCTCTAATGTTCTGCTGTTCTACTGTTCTGATGTTCTGATGTTCTAATGTTCTAATGTTCTAATGATCTGATGTTCTGATGTTCTGCTGTTCTGCTGTTCTGCTGTTCTAATGTTCTGATGTTCTGATGTTCTGATGTTCTAATGTTCTAATGTTCTAATGTTCTGATGTTCTGATGCTCTAATGTTCTGCTGTTCTGCTGTTCTGATGTTCTGATGTTCTGCTGTTCTGCTGTTCTAATGATCTGATGTTCTGCTGTTCTAATGTTCTAATGTTCTGATGTTCTAATGTTCTGATGTTCTGATGTTCTAATGTTCTGCTGTTCTGCTGTTCTAATGTTCTGATGTTCTGATGTTCTGCTGTTCTAATGTTCTAATGTTCTAATGTTCTGCTGTTCTGATGTTCTAATGTTCTGTTCTAATGTTCTAATGTTCTAATGTTCTGCTGTTCTGATGTTCTAATGTTCTGATGTTCTGCTGTTCTGATGTTCTAATGTTCTAATGTTCTGATGTTCTAATGTTCTAATGTTCTGATGTTCTGCTGTTCTGATGTTCTAATGTTCTAATGTTCTGCTGTTCTGATGTTCTAATGTTCTAATGTTCTGCTGTTCTGATGTTCTAATGTTCTAATGTTCTGCTGTTCTAATGTTCTAATGTTCTAATGTTCTGCTGTTCTGATGTTCTAATGTTCTGCTGTTCTAATGTTCTAATGTTCTAATGTTCTGCTGTTCTGATGTTCTAATGTTCTGATGTTCTGCTGTTCTAATGTTCTGATGTTCTGATGTTCTGATGTTCTAATGTTCTAATGTTCTGCTGTTCTGATGTTCTAATGTTCTAATGTTCTGATGTTCTAATGTTCTAATGTTCTGATGATCTGATGTTCTGATGTTCTAATGTTCTGCTGTTCTGCTGTTCTGATGTTCTAATGTTCTAATGTTCTAATGTTCTGATGTTCTGATGATCTGATGATCTGATGTTCTAATGTTCTGATGTTCTGATGTTCTGATGTTCTGATGTTCTACTGTTCTGATGTTCTACTGTTCTGATGTTCTAATGTTCTGCTGTTCTGATGTTCTAATGTTCTAATGTTCTACTGTTCTAATGTTCTACTGTTCTAATGTTCTAATGTTCTGCTGTTCTAATGTTCTAATGTTCTAATGTTCTGCTGTTCTGATGTTCTAATGTTCTGCTGTTCTAATGTTCTAATGTTCTAATGTTCTGCTGTTCTGATGTTCTAATGTTCTGATGTTCTGCTGTTCTAATGTTCTGATGTTCTGATGTTCTGATGTTCTAATGTTCTAATGTTCTGCTGTTCTGATGTTCTAATGTTCTAATGTTCTGATGTTCTAATGTTCTAATGTTCTGATGTTCTGATGATCTGATGTTCTGATGTTCTAATGTTCTGCTGTTCTGCTGTTCTGATGTTCTAATGTTCTAATGTTCTAATGTTCTGATGTTCTGATGATCTGATGATCTGATGTTCTAATGTTCTGATGTTCTGATGTTCTGATGTTCTGATGTTCTGATGTTCTGATGTTCTGATGTTCTGATGTTCTGATGTTCTGATGTTCTGATGTTCTGATGTTCTGATGTTCTACTGTTCTGATGTTCTAATGTTCTGCTGTTCTGATGTTCTAATGTTCTAATGTTCTACTGTTCTAATGTTCTACTGTTCTAATGTTCTAATGTTCTGATGTTCTGATGTTCTAATGTTCTAATGTTCTAATGTTCTACTGTTCTACTGTTCTAATGTTCTACTGTTCTGATGTTCTAATGTTCTGCTGTTCTAATGTTCTGATGTTCTGATGTTCTAATGTTCTACTGTTCTACTGTTCTACTGTTCTACTGTTCTAATGTTCTACTGTTCTGATGTTCTAATGTTCTAATGTTCTAATGTTCTGATGTTCTGATGTTCTAATGTTCTGATGTTCTGATGTTCTGATGTTCTGATGTTCTGATGTTCTGATGTTCTAATGTTCTGATGTTCTGATGTTCTGATGTTCTGATGTTCTAATGTTCTAATGTTCTACTGTTCTACTGTTCTAATGTTCTACTGTTCTGATGTTCTGCTGTTCTAATGTTCTAATGTTCTAATGTTCTGCTGTTCTGATGTTCTAATGTTCTAATGTTCTAATGTTCTGATGTTCTGATGATCTGATGTTCTGATGTTCTAATGTTCTGATGTTCTGATGTTCTGATGTTCTGATGTTCTAATGTTCTAATGTTCTAATGTTCTACTGTTCTACTGTTCTAATGTTCTACTGTTCTGATGTTCTAATGTTCTGCTGTTCTAATGTTCTGATGTTCTGATGTTCTAATGTTCTACTGTTCTACTGTTCTAATGTTCTACTGTTCTGATGTTCTAATGTTCTAATGTTCTAATGTTCTGATGTTCTGATGTTCTGATGTTCTGCTGTTCTAATGTTCTGATGTTCTGATGTTCTGATGTTCTGCTGTTCTAATGTTCTAATGTTCTAATGTTCTGCTGTTCTGATGTTCTAATGTTCTGATGTTCTGCTGTTCTAATGTTCTGATGTTCTGATGTTCTGATGTTCTGCTGTTCTGCTGTTCTAATGTTCTGATGTTCTGATGTTCTAATGTTCTAATGTTCTGCTGTTCTGATGTTCTAATGTTCTAATGTTCTGCTGTTCTGCTGTTCTAATGTTCTGATGTTCTGATGATCTGATGTTCTGATGTTCTAATGTTCTGCTGTTCTGCTGTTCTGATGTTCTAATGTTCTAATGTTCTGATGTTCTGATGTTCTGATGATCTGATGTTCTAATGTTCTGATGTTCTGCTGTTCTGCTGTTCTGCTGTTCTGCTGTTCTAATGTTCTGATGTTCTGATGTTCTGATGTTCTAATGTTCTAATGATCTGATGTTCTGATGTTCTGATGTTCTGATGTTCTGATGTTCTAATGTTCTGATGCTCTGCTGTTCTGCTGTTCTAATGTTCTGATGTTCTGATGTTCTGATGTTCTAATGTTCTACTGTTCTGATGTTCTGATGTTCTGATGTTCTGCTGTTCTGCTGTTCTGATGATCTGATGTTCTGATGTTCTGATGTTCTAATGTTCTAATGTTCTAATGTTCTGCTGTTCTGCTGTTCTGCTGTTCTGATGTTCTGCTGTTCTGCTGTTCTGCTGTTCTGATGTTCTGATGTTCTAATGTTCTGATGTTCTGATGTTCTGATGTTCGGATGTTCTGATGCTCTGCTGTTCTAATGTTCTGATGTTCTGATGTTCTGATGTTCTGATGTTCTGATGTTCTAATGTTCTGCTGTTCTGATGTTCTGATGTTCTAATGTTCTGATGTTCTAATGTTCTAATGTTCTGATGTTCTAATGTTCTAATGTTCTAATGTTCTGCTGTTCTGATGTTCTGATGTTCTAATGTTCTAATGTTCTGATGTTCTGCTGTTCTGCTGTTCTAATGTTCTGATGTTCTGATGTTCTGCTGTTCTGATGTTCTGATGTTCTGATGTTCTAATGTTCTGATGTTCTGATGTTCTGCTGTTCTGATGTTCTGATGTTCTGCTGTTCTGATGTTCTGATGTTCTAATGTTCTGATGTTCTGATGTTCTGCTGTTCTAATGTTCTGATGTTCTAATGTTCTGATGTTCTAATGTTCTAATGTTCTGATGCTCTAATGTTCTAATGTTCTGCTGTTCTGCTGTTCTGCTGTTCTAATGTTCTAATGTTCTGCTGTTCTGATGTTCTAATGTTCTGATGTTCTGATGTTCTGATGTTCTGATGATCTGATGTTCTGATGTTCTAATGTTCTGATGTTCTGATGTTCTGATGTTCTGATGTTCTACTGTTCTGATGTTCTAATGTTCTAATGTTCTGATGTTCTAATGTTCTAATGTTCTAATGTTCTGATGTTCTGCTGTTCTGCTGTTCTGATGTTCTGATGTTCTAATGTTCTGATGTTCTGATGTTCTGATGTTCTGATGTTCTACTGTTCTGATGTTCTAATGTTCTGATGTTCTGATGTTCTAATGTTCTAATTTTCTACTGTTCTAATGTTCTAATGTTCTACTGTTCTGCTGTTCTGCTGTTCTGATGTTCTGATGTTCTGATGTTCTAATGTTCTAATGTTCTGATGTTCTGCTGTTCTGCTGTTCTGATGTTCTAATGTTCTGATGTTCTGATGTTCTGATGTTCTGATGTTCTACTGTTCTGATGTTCTAATGTTCTACTGTTCTGCTGTTCTAATGTTCTGATGTTCTAATGTTCTACTCTTCTGCTGTTCTGATGTTCTGATGTTCTAATGTTCTGATGTTCTGATGTTCTGATGTTCTACTGTTCTGATGTTCTAATGTTCTGCTGTTCTGATGTTCTAATGTTCTAATGTTCTACTGTTCTAATGTTCTACTGTTCTAATGTTCTAATGTTCTGATGTTCTACTGTTCTGATGTTCTAATGTTCTGATGTTCTGATGTTCTAATGTTCTAATGTTCTAATGTTCTACTGTTCTACTGTTCTAATGTTCTACTGTTCTGATGTTAAAATGTTCTGCTGTTCTACTGTTCTGATGTTCTAATGTTCTAATGTTCTAATGTTCTAATGTTCTGATGCTCTGCTGTTCTGCTGTTCTGCTGTTCTAATGTTCTGATGTTCTGATGTTCTGATGTTCTAATGTTCTAATGATCTGATGTTCTGATGTTCTAATGTTCTAATGTTCTGATGTTCTGATGTTCTAATGTTCTGATGCTCTGCTGTTCTGCTGTTCTAATGTTCTAATGTTCTGATGTTCTGATGTTCTAATGTTCTACTGTTCTGATGTTCTGATGTTCTAATGTTCTGATGCTCTGCTGTTCTGCTGTTCTGATGATCTGATGTTCTGATGTTCTGATGTTCTAATGTTCTAATGTTCTAATGTTCTGCTGTTCTGCTGTTCTGCTGTTCTGATGTTCTGCTGTTCTGCTGTTCTGCTGTTCTAATGTTCTAATGTTCTGATGTTCTGATGTTCTGATGTTCTGATGTTCTAATGTTCTGCTGTTCTAATGTTCTGATGTTCTAATGTTCTAATGTTCTACTGTTCTGATGTTCTGATGTTCTAATGTTCTACTGTTCTAATGTTCTGATGTTCTGATGTTCTGATGTTCTAATGTTCTGATGTTCTAATGTTCTACTGTTCTAATGTTCTGATGTTCTAATGTTCTACTGTTCTGCTGTTCTGCTGTTCTAATGTTCTGATGTTCTGATGTTCTGATGTTCTAATGTTCTACTGTTCTGATGTTCTGATGTTCTAATGTTCTAATGTTCTACTGTTCTGATGTTCTAATGTTCTACTGTTCTGATGTTCTGATGTTCTAATGTTCTAATGTTCTGATGTTCTGATGTTCTGATGTTCTAATGTTCTGATGTTCTGATGTTCTGATGTTCTAATGTTCTACTGTTCTGATGTTCTGATGTTCTAATGTTCTGATGTTCTGATGTTCTACTGTTCTGATGTTCTGATGTTCTAATGTTCTAATGTTCTACTGTTCTGATGTTCTAATGTTCTACTGTTCTGATGTTCTGATGTTCTGCTGTTCTAATGTTCTGATGTTCTGATGTTCTAATGTTCTGATGTTCTGATGTTCTAATGTTCTAATGTTCTAATGTTCTACTGTTCTAATGTTCTAATGTTCTGATGTTCTAATGTTCTAATGTTCTAATGTTCTAATGTTCTGCTGTTCTAATGTTCTGCTGTTCTGCTGTTCTGATGTTCTGATGTTCTGATGTTCTAATGTTCTACTGTTCTGATGTTCTGATGTTCTGATGTTCTGATGTTCTGATGTTCTACTGTTCTAATGTTCTACCGTTCTAATGTTCTAATGTTCTAATGTTCTACTGTTCTACTGTTCTGATGTTCTGATGTTCTGATGTTCTAATGTTCTAATGTTCTGCTGTTCTGATGTTCTGATGTTCTGATGTTCTAATGTTCTAATGTTCTACTGTTCTAATGTTCTAATGTTCTGCTGTTCTAATGTTCTGATGTTCTAATGTTCTGATGTTCTAATGTTCTAATGTTCTACTGTTCTAATGTTCTAATGTTCTACTGTTCTGCTGTTCTGCTGTTCTGATGTTCTAGTGTTCTAATGTTCTACTGTTCTACTGTTCTGATGTTCTGATGTTCTGATGTTCTGATGTTATAATGTTCTAATGTTCTACTGTTCTGCTGTTCTGCTGTTCTGCTGTTCTAATGTTCTAATGTTCTACTGTTCTAATGTTCTAATGTTCTGCTGTTCTGATGTTCTGATGTTCTAATGTTCTGATGTTCTAATGTTCTAATGTTCTACTGTTCTAATGTTCTAATGTTCTACTGTTCTGCTGTTCTGATGTTCTGATGTTCTAATGTTCTACTGTTCTACTGTTCTGCTGTTCTGATGTTCTGATGTTCTAATGTTCTAATGTTCTACTGTTCTAATGTTCTAATGTTCTGCTGTTCTAATGTTCTGATGTTCTAATGTTCTGATGTTCTAATGTTCTAATGTTCTGCTGTTCTAATGTTCTAATGTTCTGCTGTTCTAATGTTCTGATGTTCTAATGTTCTGATGTTCTAATGTTCTAATGTTCTGCTGTTCTAATGTTCTAATGTTCTAATGTTCTGCTGTTCTAATGTTCTAATGTTCTACTGTTCTACTGTTCTGCTGTTCTGATGTTCTGATGTTCTGATGTTCTAATGTTCTAATGTTCTACTGTTCTGATGTTCTAATGTTCTAATGTTCTACTGTTCTACTCTTCTGATGTTCTGATGTTCTGCTGTTCTGATGTTCTGCTGTTCTAATGTTCTGATGTTCTGCTGTTCTAATGTTCTGCTGTTCTGCTGTTCTGATGTTCTGATGTTCTGATGTTCTGATGTTCTGATGTTCTACTGTTCTGATGTTCTAATGTTCTACTGTTCTGCTGTTCTAATGTTCTGATGTTCTAATGTTCTAATGTTCTAATGTTCTGATGTTCTAATGTTCTACTGTTCTGATGTTCTGATGTTCTAATGTTCTACTGTTCTAATGTTCTGCTGTTCTGATGTTCTGATGTTCTAATGTTCTGCTGTTCTGATGTTCTGATGTTCTGATGTTCTGCTGTTCTAATGTTCTGCTGTTCTAATGTTCTGATGTTCTGATGTTCTAATGTTCTAATGTTCTGATGTTCTGATGTTCTAATGTTCTAATGTTCTGATGTTCTGATGTTCTAATGTTCTACTGTTCTGATGTTCTGATGTTCTAATGTTCTACTGTTCTAATGTTCTGCTGTTCTGATGTTCTGATGTTCTGATGTTCTAATGTTCTACTGTTCTGATGTTCTGATGTTCTGATGTTCTGATGTTCTAATGTTCTAATGTTCTACTGTTCTAATGTTCTGCTGTTCTGATGTTCTAATGTTCTGATGTTCTGATGTTCTAATGTTCTAATGTTCTGCTGTTCTGCTGTTCTAATGTTCTGATGTTCTAATGTTCTGATGTTCTGATGTTCTGATGTTCTGATGTTCTGATGTTCTAATGTTCTACTGTTCTGATGTTCTGATGTTCTAATGTTCTGATGTTCTGATGTTCTGATGTTCTGATGTTCTAATGTTCTGCTGTTCTGCTGTTCTAATGTTCTGATGTTCTAATGTTCTACTGTTCTGATGTTCTGATGTTCTGATGTTCTGATGTTCTAATGTTCTACTGTTCTGATGTTCTGCTGTTCTAATGTTCTGATGTTCTGATGTTCTGATGTTCTAATGTTCTAATGTTCTGATGTTCTGATGTTCTAATGTTCTGCTGTTCTGCTGTACTGATGTTCTGATGTTCTGCTGTTCTGATGTTCTGATGTTCTGATGTTCTAATGTTCTAATGTTCTGATGTTCTGATGTTCTGATGTTCTAATGTTCTGATGTTCTGATGTTCTGATGTTCTAATGTTCTAATGTTCTGATGTTCTGATGTTCTGCTGTTCTGCTGTTCTGATGTTCTGATGTTCTGCTGTTCTGCTGTTCTAATGTTCTGATGTTCTAATGTTCTGATGTTCTGATGTTCTGCTGTTCTAATGTTCTGATGTTCTAATGTTCTGATGTTCTAATGTTCTGATGTTCTGATGTTCTGCTGTTCTGCTGTTCTGATGTTCTGATGTTCTGCTGTTCTGATGTTCTAATGTTCTAATGTTCTGATGTTCTGATGTTCTAATGTTCTAATGTTCTGATGTTCTGATGTTCTGATGTTCTGCTGTTCTAATGTTCTGATGTTCTAATGTTCTACTGTTCTGATGTTCTGATGTTCTGATGTTCTAATGTTCTGATGTTCTGATGTTCTGATGTTCTGATGTTCTGCTGTTCTGCTGTTCTGATGTTCTGATGTTCTGCTGTTCTGCTGTTCTAATGTTCTGCTGTTCTAATGTTCTGATGTTCTGATGTTCTGCTGTTCTAATGTTCTGATGTTCTAATGTTCTGATGTTCTAATGTTCTGATGTTCTGATGTTCTGCTGTTCTGCTGTTCTGATGTTCTAATGTTCTGATGTTCTGATGTTCTGATGTTCTAATGTTCTGATGTTCTGATGTTCTGATGTTCTGATGTTCTAATGTTCTGCTGTTCTGCTGTTCTGATGTTCTGATGTTCTGATGTTCTGATGTTCTAATGTTCTGATGTTCTAATGTTCTGATGTTCTGATGTTCTGATGTTCTGATGTTCTGCTGTTCTAATGTTCTGCTGTTCTGATGTTCTGATGTTCTGCTGTTCTGCTGTTCTGCTGTTCTAATGTTCTGCTGTTCTGATGTTCTGATGTTCTAATGTTCTGATGTTCTAATGTTCTGATGTTCTACTGTTCTGATGTTCTGATGTTCTGCTGTTCTAATGTTCTGCTGTTCTAATGTTCTGCTGTTCTAATGTTCTGATGTTCTGATGTTCTGATGTTCTGATGTTCTGATGTTCTGATGTTCTGATGTTCTATTGTTCTGATGTTCTGATGTTCTGCTGTTCTGATGTTCTGCTGTTCTGCTGTTCTAATGTTCTAATGATCTGATGTTCTGCTGTTCTGCTGTTCTGATGTTCTGCTGTTCTGATGTTCTAATGTTCTGCTGTTCTGCTGTTCTGCTGTTCTGATGTTCTGATGTTCTGCTGTTCTAATGTTCTGATGTTCTGATGTTCTGATGTTCTGATGTTCTAATGTTCTGATGTTCTACTGTTCTGATGTTCTGCTGTTCTAATGTTCTACTGTTCTGATGTTCTGCTGTTCTAATGTTCTGCTGTTCTAATGTTCTGATGTTCTGATGTTCTGATGTTCTGATGTTCTAATGTTCTAATGTTCTAATGTTCTAATGTTCTGATGTTCTGATGTTCTAATGTTCTAATGTTCTGATGTTCTGATGTTCTACTGTTCTAATGTTCTGCTGTTCTAATGTTCTGCTGTTCTAATGTTCTGATGTTCTGATGTTCTGATGTTCTGATGTTCTGATGTTC
The DNA here is from genome assembly GCA_030686955.1 of Odontamblyopus rebecca. NCBI lineage: Eukaryota > Metazoa > Chordata > Actinopteri > Gobiiformes > Gobiidae > Odontamblyopus > Odontamblyopus rebecca. Next base: position 44,901,482 of record CM060655.1, read on the forward strand.
TGCTGTTCTGCTGTTCTGATGTTCTGATGTTCTGCTGTTCTGCTGTTCTGCTGTTCTGCTGTTCTGATGTTCTGATGTTCTAATGTTCTAATGTTCTGATGTTCTGATGTTCTGCTGTTCTGATGTTCTGATGTTCTGATGTTCTGCTGTTCTGATGTTCTGATGTTCTGATGTTCTGCTGTTCTAATGTTCTGATGTTCTAATGTTCTGATGTTCTAATGTTCTAATGTTCTAATGTTCTGATGCTCTAATGTTCTAATGTTCTGCTGTTCTGCTGTTCTGATGTTCTGATGCTCTAATGTTCTGCTGTTCTGCTGTTCTGCTGTTCTAATGTTCTGATGTTCTAATGTTCTAATGTTCTAATGTTCTGATGCTCTAATGTTCTGCTGTTCTACTGTTCTGATGTTCTGATGTTCTAATGTTCTGATGTTCTGATGTTCTGCTGTTCTGCTGTTCTGCTGTTCTAATGTTCTGATGTTCTGATGTTCTGATGTTCTAATGTTCTAATGTTCTGATGTTCTGATGCTCTAATGTTCTGCTGTTCTGCTGTTCTAATGTTCTGATGTTCTGATGTTCTGATGTTCTAATGTTCTAATGTTCTAATGTTCTGATGTTCTGATGTTCTGATGTTCTGCTGTTCTAATGTTCTGATGTTCTAATGTTCTACTGTTCTGATGTTCTGATGTTCTGATGTTCTAATGTTCTGATGTTCTGATGTTCTGATGTTCTGATGTTCTAATGTTCTGCTGTTCTGATGTTCTGATGTTCTAATGTTCTGATGTTCTGATGTTCTGCTGTTCTGCTGTTCTGCTGTTCTGATGTTCTGCTGTTCTGATGTTCTGATGTTCTAATGTTCTGATGTTCTAATGTTCTGATGTTCTGATGTTCTGCTGTTCTGCTGTTCTAATGTTCTGATGTTCTAATGTTCTGATGTTCTGATGTTCTGCTGTTCTAATGTTCTGATGTTCTAATGTTCTGATGTTCTAATGTTCTGATGTTCTGATGTTCTGATGTTCTGACGTTCTGCTGTTCTAATGTTCTGCTGTTCTGATGTTCTGATGTTCTGATGTTCTGATGTTCTGATGTTCTAATGTTCTACTGTTCTAATGTTCTGATGTTCTAATGTTCTAATGTTCTACTGTTCTAATGTTCTGCTGTTCTGATGTTCTGATGTTCTGATGTTCTAATGTTCTGATGTTCTGATGTTCTAATGTTCTGCTGTTCTAATGTTCTGATGTTCTAATGTTCTACTGTTCTAATGTTCTAATGTTCTACTGTTCTACTGTTCTGATGTTCTGATGTTCTGCTGTTCTGCTGTTCTGATGTTCTGATGTTCTAATGTTCTGATGTTCTGATGTTCTGCTGTTCTAATGTTCTGCTGTTCTGCTGTTCTGCTGTTCTGCTGTTCTAATGTTCTACTGTTCTGATGTTCTGCTGTTCTAATGTTCTAATGTTCTACTGTTCTAATGTTCTAATGTTCTGCTGTTCTAATGTTCTGATGTTCTAATGTTCTGATGTTCTAATGTTCTGATGTTCTAATGTTCTGATGTTCTGATGTTCTAATGTTCTGATGTTCTACTGTTCTACTGTTCTACTGTTCTGCTGTTCTAATGTTCTGATGTTCTAATGTTCTGATGTTCTAATGTTCTGATGTTCTAATGTTCTGATGTTCTAATGTTCTGATGTTCTGATGTTCTAATGTTCTGATGTTCTACTGTTCTACTGTTCTACTGTTCTGATGTTCTGATGTTCTGATGTTCTAATGTTCTAATGTTCTAATGTTCTACTGTTCTAATGTTCCAATGTTCCGATGTTCCAATGTTCTGATGTTCTGATGTTCTGCTGTTCTAATGTTCTGCTGTTCTGCTGTTCTGCTGTTCTAATGTTCTACTGTTCTGATGTTCTGCTGTTCTAATGTTCTAATGTTCCAATGTTCTAATGTTCTAATGTTCTGCTGTTCTAATGTTCTGATGTTCTAATGTTCTGATGTTCTAATGTTCTGATGTTCTAATGTTCTGATGTTCTGATGTTCTACTGTTCTGCTGTTCTAATGTTCTGATGTTCTAATGTTCTGATGTTCTAATGTTCTGATGTTCTAATGTTCTGATGTTCTAATGTTCTGATGTTCTAATGTTCTGATGTTCTAATGTTCTGATGTTCTGATGTTCTAATGTTCTGATGTTCTACTGTTCTACTGTTCTACTGTTCTGCTGTTCTGATGTTCTGATGTTCTGATGTTCTAATGTTCTAATGTTCTAATGTTCTACTGTTCTAATGTTCCAATGTTCTGATGTTCCAATGTTCTGATGTTCTGCCAACCATTTCTAGGGTTTATAAAGAATGGTATGCCGCCGTCCTGAGGGGGAAAATGCCTTGTTGATGCTGGAGGTCAGAGGAGAATGGGCCGACTGATTCAAGCTGATAGAAGAGCAACGTTGACTGAAATAACCACTCGTTTAATCGAGGAAAGCAGCAAAGCATTTGTGAAGCCTCAACACCCACAACCGTGAGGCGGATGGGCTACACCAGCAGCAGACCCCACCGGGGACCACTCATCTCCACTACAAATAGGAAAAAGAGGCTACAGTTTGCACGAGCTCACCAAAACTGGACAGTTGAAGACTGGAAAAATGTTGCCTGGTCTGATGAGTCTCGATTTGTGTTCAGACATTCAAATGGAAGAGTCAGAATTTGGCGTAAACAGAATGAGAACATGGCTCCATCATGCCTCGTTACCACTGTGCAGGCGGCTGCTGCTGCTGCTGCTGCTGCTGCTGCTGCTGCTGCTGCTGCTGCTGGTGGTGGTGGTGTAATGGTGTGGGGGATGTTTTCTTGGCACACTTTAGGTCCCTTAGTGCCAATTGGGCATCGTTTAAATGCCACGGGCGACCTGAACATTGTTTCTGACCATGTCCATCCCTTCATGACCACCATGTGCCCATCCTCTGATGGCCACTTCCAGCAGGAGAATGCACCGTGTCATAAAGCTCGAATCATTTCAAATTGGTTTCTTGAACATGATAATGAGGTCACTGTACTACAATGGCCCCACAGGCACCAGATCTCCACCCGACAGAGCATCTTTGGGATGTGGTGGAACGGGAGCTTCGTGCTCTGGATGTGCATCCCACAAATCTCCATCAACTGTAAGATGCCGTCCTGTCAATACAGGCCAACATTTCTAAAGAATGATTTCAGCACCTTGTTGAATAAGGCGGTTCTGAAGGTGAAAGGGGGTCAAACACCGTATTAGTATGGTGTTCCTAAAAATCCTTCAGGTGAGTGTGTATATATATATATATATATATATATACAGTATATATATATATATATATATATATACTGTATATATATATATATATATATATATATATATATACAGTATATATATATATATATATATATATATATATATATATACTGTATATATATATATATATATATATATATATATATATATATATATATATATATATATATATATATATATATATATATATATATATATATATATATATATATATGTCTGTTATTGTTGAGGGAACAATAACAGACATTGAGGACAGTTACAAGTACCTTGGTATCCCACAGGCAAATGGCTCCTTGACGAGGCAACAAGGAAAGCGGCGATGGCCAAATACCTGCAGAGAGTACGGCAGGTCCTAAGAAGCTCAATGGAAGAACAAGACCTAGGCCATAAACAGCTCCTCCTGCAGTGATCAGACCCTGCAGGAATCAGGCACTGGCCAAAGGAGGAGATACAGACCACAGATGTTAAGACACGAAAGCTCCTGACCTGCAGGAGGGTTCATCCCAAATCCAGCACCCTGAGACTGTACACGAGCCAGAAGGAAGGAGGCTGAGGACTAGTGAGTGTGGGAACCACTGCCAGGATGAAACATCCTCTACAAGTACATCAGTGACAAGGCCCAGACTGATGACGCTCAGAGAATGTCTCAGACAGTGGGGCAGAGGAAGAGGTGCTGGAGGGACCATCATGGAGGACAAACCCCTACATGGGGCGAACCACCGGAACATAACTGAAGTGGCTGATATCAAGAAATCCTCCCAGTGGCTGGAGAGGGCTGGTCTGAAGGACACAGAGGCTCATCCTGGAGCACAGGAGCCTTGAGCACCCGAGCAATAGAGGCCCAGATCTACCACACCAGACAAGACCCAAGGTGTAGGCTGTGCAAAGAAGTGCCTGAGACAGTCCAGCACATAACTGCAGGTGTCAGATGCTGCAGGGAAACATGGAGCGACATAACCAAGTAGCGGCACAGTGTACAGAAACATCTGTGGAGAGTACAGGCTGGAAACCCCAGGATCAAGGTGGGAAACACCTCCAAAGGTTGTGGAGAATGAGCCAAGATCCTGTGGGACTTCAGATACAGAGTGACAGAACAGTGATGAACCAACCAGACATCGTGGTTCTGGATAAGCGGGAGAACCAAGCCGTGGTGGTGACACTGCAATACCGAGCAATGGGAATGTCAGGAAAAAGGAACAGGAGAAACTAGAGAAACACCAGGGGCTCAAGGAAGAGCTGGAGAGGCCTGAAGGTGAAGGCATCAGTGGTGCCTGTGGTGATCGGAGCACTCGGGGCCGTGACCCCCAAACTAGAGGAGCTACAGCAGAACCAGGAAGGACAACAGACATCTGAGTCCAGAAAAGTGCAGTACTGGAACAGCAAAGATACTGAAGAACTCTCAAGCTCCCAGGCCTCTGGTAGAACCCGAGCTGATGAGGGTGAGAGACCAACCACCGTGGAACCGTGGAAGGTGAGAAATGCGTTTTTAAATATAATTCACTGGTAAATAAAGGGGATTAGAAGATGGGCAGTGGAGTCTTCTGGCCTGTGCACAGGGAAGGGTCAGGATTAGAAGATGGGCAGTGGAGTCTTCTGGCCTGTGCACAGGGAACGGTCAGGTGCTTTTAAAGTGTGGAGCAAATGGACTTTAGCCTCAAATGTTCCAGAGTTTCATTTTTAAACCAAATGGTTCAAAATGGCGGCTGCTGGTACCTGAAGGGCACCGGCGTCTGGCACAGTCCCGGTTTCTTCTTGGAACGTTTCTTCTTCAGTTTCTGGAGCCTCACGTTGTCTTTTCCCGGTTTGGGCAGAACTGGGGGCGGAGCCTGGTCCAAGTCCAGGTCTACAGGGTCCAGAAGGTCCAGGTCCATCTGAGAGTCCTGCAAAGACCAGACTGTGAGGACTCCAGGTCCAAACTCAGACCAGACTCGGACCAGACTCGGTCCAGACTCTGACCAGACTCAGTCCAGACTCTGTCCAGACTCGGACCAGACTCGGTCCAGACTCAGTCCAGACTCGGACCAGACTGAGTCCAGACTCAGTCCAGACTCAGTCCAGACTCGGTCCAGACTCTGACCAGACTCTGACCAGACTCAGTCCAGACTCAGTCCAGACTCGGTCCAGACTCAGTCCAGACTCAGTCCAGACTCAGTCCAGACTCAGTCCAGACTCAGTCCAGACTCGGTCCAGACTCTGACCAGACTCGGTCCAGACTCAGTCCAGACTCGGACCAGACTCAGTCCAGACTCGGTCCAGACTCAGTCCAGACTCAGTCCAGACTCAGTCCAGACTCGGACCAGACTCAGTCCAGACTCAGTCCAGACTCAGTCCAGACTCGGTCCAGACTCGGTCCAGACTCTGACCAGACTCAGTCCAGACTCAGTCCAGACTCGGTCCAGACTCAGTCCAGACTCAGTCCAGACTCAGTCCAGACTCAGTCCAGACTCTGACCAGACTCAGTCCAGACTCAGTCCAGACTCAGTCCAGACTCAGTCCAGACTCAGTCCAGACTCGGACCAGACTCAGTCCAGACTCAGTCCAGACTCAGTCCAGACTCGGACCAGACTCGGACCAGACTCAGTCCAGACTCGGTCCAGACTCGGTCTAGATCCGTGCATTAGAGTAAACTTAGCTCATAAGAGTAGTATATATGTACTGTAGTATATATGTACTGTAGTACATATGTACTGTAGTACATATGTACTACAGTACATAAATACTGTAGTACATATATACTGTAGTACATAAATACTGTAGTACATATGTACTACAGTACATAAATACTGTAGTACATATGTACTGTAGTACATATGTACTACAGTACATAAATACTGTAGTACATATATACTGTAGTACATAAATACTGTAGTACATATGTACTGTAGTACATATATACTGTAGTACATATATACTGTAGTACATATGTACTACAGTACATAAATACTGTAGTACATATATACTGTAGTACATAAATACTGTAGTACATATGTACTGTAGTACATATATACTGTAGTACATATATACTGTAGTACATATGTACTACAGTATAGACAGGAGCAGACAGGAGCAGACAGGAGCAGACAGGAGCAGACAGGAGCAGACAGGAGCAGACAGGGGCACAGAGCGAGACCAGCAGCTGGGTCAGATCTGGATCAGGTTTCAGTCTAAACTTAGGACTGGAGAGTTCTGGGCCCAAAGTCTAAACCAGGTCAGACCCTGAAGCGAGGGCTGAAACAGACGCTGAAACAGACGCTGAAACAGACGCTGAAACAGACGCTGAAACAGACGCTGAAACAGACGCTGAGACAAATGCTGAAACAGACGCTGAAACAGACGCTGAAACAGACGCTGAGACAAATGCTGAAACAGACGCTGAAACAGACGCTGAGACAGACGCTGAAACAGACGCTGAAACAGACGCTGAGACAGACGCTGAAACAGACGCTGAAACAGACACTGAGACAGACCCTGAAACAGACGCTGAAACAGATGCTGAAACAGACACTGAGACAGATGCTGAAACAGATGCTGAAACAGACGCTGAAACAGACGCTGAGACAGACTCTAAAACAGATGCTGAGACAGACGCTGAGACAGACGCTGAAACAGACACTGAGACAGACGCTGAAACAGATGCTTAAACAGACACTGAAACAGACGCTGAGACAGACGCTAAAACAGATGCTGAAACAGACGCTGAGACAGACGCTGAAACAGACACTGAGACAGACGCTGAAACAGATGCTGAAACAGACGCTGAGACAGACGCTGAAACAGACACTGAGACAGACGCTGAAACAGATGCTGAAACAGACGCTGAGACAGATGCTGAAACAGACGCTGAAACAGACGCCGAGACAGACGCTAAAACAGATGCTGAAACAGACGCTGAGACAATCGCTGAAACAGATGCTGAAACAGACGCTGAAACAGACGCTGAGACAGACGCTGAAACAGACGCTGAAACAGACGCTGAAACAGATGCTGAAACAGACGCTGAGACAGACGCTGAAACAGACACTGAGACAGACGTTGAAACAGATGCTGAAACAGACGCTGAGACAGACGCTGAGACAGATGCTGAAACAGACGCTGAGACAGACGCTGAAACAGACGCTGAAACAGACACTGAGACAGACGCTGAAAGAGACGCTGAGACAGACACTAAAACAGATGCTGAAACAGACGCTGAGACAGACGCTGAAACAGACACTGAGACAGACGCTGAAACAGATGCTTAAACAGACACTGAGACAGACGCTGAGACAGACGTTGAAACAGATGCTTAAACAGACACTGAAACAGACGCTGAGACAGACGCTAAAACAGATGCTGAAACAGACGCTGAGACAGACGCTGAAACAGACACTGAGACAGACGCTGAAACAGATGCTGAAACAGACGCTGAGACAGATGCTGAAACAGACGCTGAAACAGACGCCGAGACAGACGCTAAAACAGATGCTGAAACAGACGCTGAAACAGACGCTGAGACAAACGCTGAAACAGATGCTGAAACAGACGCTGAAACAGACGCTGAGACAGACGCTGAAACAGACGCTGAAACAGATGCTGAAACAGATGCTGAAACAGACGCTGAGACAGACGCTGAAACAGACACTGAGACAGACGTTGAAACAGATGCTGAAACAGATGCTGAAACAGACACTGAGACAGATGCTGAAACAGATGCTGAAACAGACGCTGAAACAGACACTGAGACAGACTCTAAAACAGATGCTGAGACAGACGCTGAGACAGACGCTGAAACAGACACTGAGACAGACGCTGAAACAGATGCTTAAACAGACACTGAGACAGACGCTGAGACAGACGTTGAAACAGATGCTTAAACAGACACTGAAACAGACGCTGAGACAGACGCTAAAACAGATGCTGAAACAGACGCTGAGACAGACGCTGAAACAGACACTGAGACAGACGCTGAAACAGATGCTGAAACAGACGCTGAGACAGACGCTGAAACAGACACTGAGACAGACGCTGAAACAGATGCTGAAACAGACGCTGAGACAGATGCTGAAACAGACGCTGAAACAGACGCCGAGACAGACGCTAAAACAGATGCTGAAACAGACGCTGAGACAATCACTGAAACAGATGCTGAAACAGACGCTGAAACAGACGCTGAGACAGACGCTGAAACAGACGCTGAAACAGACGCTGAAACAGATGCTGAAACAGATGCTGAAACAGACGCTGAGACAGACGCTGAAACAGACACTGAGACAGACGTTGAAACAGATGCTGAAACAGACGCTGAGACAGACGCTGAGACAGACGCTAAAACAGACACTGAAACAGACGCTGAAACAGACGCTGAAACAGACGCTGAGACAGACGCTGAGACAGATGCTGAAACAGACGCTGAGACAGACGCTGAGACAGACGCTGAAACAGACGCTGAAACAGACACTGAGACAGACGCTGAAAGAGACGCTGAGACAGACACTAAAACAGATGCTGAAACAAACGCTGAGACAGACGTTGAAACAGACACTGAGACAGACGCTGAAACAGATGCTTAAACAGACACTGAGACAGACGTTGAAACAGATGCTTAAACAGACACTGAAACAGACGCTGAGACAGACGCTAAAACAGATGCTGAAACAGACGCTGAGACAGACGCTGAAACAGACACTGAGACAGACGCTGAAACAGATGCTGAAACAGACGCTGAGACAGATGCTGAAACAGACGCTGAAACAGACGCTAAAACAGATGCTGAAACAGACGCTGAAACAGACGCTGAGACAAACGCTGAAACAGATGCTGAAACAGACGCTGAAACAGACGTTGAGACAGACGCTGAAACAGACGCTGAAACAGACGCTGAAACAGATGCTGAAACAGATGCTGAAACAGACGCTGAGACAGACGCTGAAACAGACACTGAGACAGACGTTGAAACAGATGCTGAAACAGACGCTGAAACAGACGCTGAAACAGACACTGAGACAGACGTTGAAACAGATGCTTAAACAGATGCTGAAACAGACGCTGAGACAGACGCTGAAACAGACGCCGAGACAGACGCTAAAACAGATGCTGAAACAGACGCTGAAACAGACGCCGAGACAAACGCTGAAACAGATGCTGAAACAGACGCTGAAACAGACGCTGAGACAGACGCTGAAACAGACGCTGAAACAGACGCTGAAACAGACGCTGAAACAGACACTGAGACAGATGCTGAAACAGATGCTGAAACAGACGCTGAAACAGACGCTGAGACAGACGCTAAAACAGATGCTGAGACAGACGCTGAAACAGATGCTGAGACAGACGCTGAAACAGACGCTGAGACAGACGCTGAAACAGATGCTGAGACAGACGCTGAAACAGACGCTGAGACAGACACTGAAACAGACGCTGAAACAGACACTGAGACAGACGCTGAAAGAGATGCTGAGACAGACGCTAAAACAGATGCTGAAACAGACGCTGAGACAGATGCTGAAACAGACACTGAGACAGACGCTGAAACAGATGTTTAAACAGACACTGAGACAGACGCTGAGACAGACGTTGAAACAGATGCTTAAACAGACACTGAAACAGACGCTGAGACAGACGCTAAAACAGATGCTGAAACAGACGCTGAGACAGACGCTGAAACAGACGCTGAAACAGATGCTGAAACAGACGCTGAGACAGATGCTAAAACAGACGCTGAAACAGACGCTGAAACAGACGCTGAAACAGATGCTGAAACAGACGCTGAGACAGACGCTGAAACAGACACTGAGACAGACGTTGAAACAGATGCTTAAACAGACACTGAAACAGACGCTGAGACAGATGCTAAAACAGATGCTGAAACAGACGCTGAGACAGACGCTGAAACAGACACTGAGACAGACGCTGAAACAGATGCTGAAACAGACGCTGAGACAGATGCTGAAACAGACACTGAAACAGACGCTGAAACAGACGCTGAGACAGATGTTGAAACAAACGCTGAAACAGGCGTTGAGACAGATGCTGAGACAGACGCTGAAACAGACGCTGAGACAGACGCTGAAACAGACGTTGAGACAGACTTTGAGACAGACGCTGAAACAGACGCTGAGACAGACGCTGAAACAGACGCTGAGACAGACGCTGAAACAGATGCTGAAACAGACGCTGAGACAGACGATGAGACAGACGCTGAAACAGACGCTGAGACAGACGCTGAAACAGATGCCGAAACAGACGCTGAGACAGACAATGAAACAGACGCTGAGATAGACGCTGAAACAGACGCTGAAACAAACGCTGAGACAGATGCTGAGACAGACGCTGAAACAGACTCTGAAACAGATGCTGAGAGAGACGCTGAGACAGACGCTGAAACAGACGCTGAAACAGACGCTGAAACAGATGCTGAAACAGATGCTGAAACAGACGCTGAGACAGACGCTGAAACAGACACTGAGACAGACGTTGAAACAGATGCTGAAACAGATGCTGAAACAGACACTGAGACAGATGCTGAAACAGATGCTGAAACAGACGCTGAAACAGACACTGAAACAAACGCTAAACAGACGCTGAGAAAGACGCTGAAACAGACGCTGAAACAGACGATGAAACAGATGCTGAAACAGATGCTAAACAGACACTGAAACAGACGCTGAAACAGACGCTGAGACAGACGCTGAAACAGACACTGAGACAGACTTTGAGACAAACGCTGAAACAGATGCTGAGACAGACGATGAGATAGACGCAGAGATAGATGCTGAAACAGACGCTGAAACAGACGCTGAGACAGACACTGAAACAGACGCTGAGACAGATGCTGAAACAGACGCTGAGACAGACGCTGAGACAGACGCTGAAACAGACGCTGAGACAGATGCTGAAACAGACGCTGAGACAGATACTGAAACAGACGCTGAGACAGACGCTGAGACAGACGCTGAAACAGACACTGAAACAGACACTGAAACAAACGCTGAGATAGACGCTGAGACAGACGCTGAAACAGACACTGAAACAGACACTGAAACAGATGCTGAGACAGACGCTGAGACAGATGCTGAAACAGACGCTGAGACAGACGCTGAAACGATCATACGCTGAAACAGGCAAACGCTGAAACAGAAAAAGGCTGAAACAGACAAAGGCTGAAACAGAAACTGAAACAGATGCTGAAACAGACAAACGCTGAAACAGAAACTGAAACAGACGCTGAAACAGATACTGAAACAGACGCTGAAACACGCTGAGACAGACACTGAAACAGACGCTTTAACAGACACTGAAACAGACGCTAAAACAATCATATGCTGAAACAGACGCTGAGACAGGCACTGAAACAAATGCTGAAACAGACACTGAAACAGATGCTGAGACAGACGCTGAAACAGACACTGAAACAGACGCTAAAACAATCATATGCTGAAACAGACGCTGAGACAGACGCTGAGACAGACGCTGAGACAGACGCTGAGACAGACGCTGAAACAGACGCTGAAACAGATGCTGAAACAGACGCTGAAACAGATGCTGAAACAGACGCTGAGACAGACGCTGAAACAGACGCTGAAACAATCATACGCTGAAACAGGCAAACGCTGAAACAGACAAAGGCTGAAACAGACAAAGGCTGAAACAGACACTGAGACAGACGCTAAAACACGCGTTGAGACAGATGCTGAGACAGACGCTGAAACAGACGATGAGACAGACGCTGAGACAGATGCTGAAACAGACGCTGAGACAGACGCTGAAACAGATGCTAAGACGCTGAAACAGACGCTGAAACAGACGCTGAGACAGACGCTGAAACAGACGCTGAGACAGACGCTGAAACAGACGCTGAAACAGATGCTGAAACAGACACTGAAACAGATGCTAAGACACTGAAACAGACGCTGAAACAGACACTGAGACAGACGCTGAGACAGACGCTTTAACAGACACTGAAACAGATGCGAAGACGCTGAAACAGACGCTGAAACAGACGCTAAAACAATCATATGCTGAAACAGACGCTGAGACAGACGCTGAGACAGACGCTGAAACAGACGCTGAGACAGACGTTGAAACAGACGCTGAAACAGATGCTGAAACAGACGCTGAAACAGACGCTGAGACAGACGCTGAAACAGACGCTGAGACAGACGCTGAGACAGACGCTGAAACAATCATACGCTGAAACAGGCAAACGCTGAAACAGACAAAGGCTGAAACAGACAAAGGCTGAAACAGAAACTGAAACAGATGCCGAAACAGACACTGAAACAGAAACTGAAACAGACGCTGAAACAGAAATTGAAACAGACACAAACAGATGCTGAAACAGACAAACGCTGAAACAGAAACTGAAACAGACGCTGAAACAGATGCTGAGACAGACGCTGAGACAGACGCTGAGACAGACGCTGAAACAGACGCTGAAACAGATGCTGAAACAGACGCTGAAACAGACACTGAAACAGATGCTGAAACAGACGCTGAAACAGACGCTGAGACAGACGCTGAAACAGACACTGAAACAGACGCTGAAACAGATGCTGACACAGACGCTGAGACAGACGCTGAGACAGACGCTGAAACAGACGCTGAGACAGACGCTGAAACAGACGCTGAAACAGACGCTGAAACAGACGCTGAAACAGACGCTGAAACAGACGCTGAAACAGATGCTGAAACAGACGCTGAGACAGACGCTGAAACAGACACTGAAACAGACGCTGAAACAGACGCTGAGACAGACGCTGAGACAGACGCTGAAACAGACGCTGAAACAGACGCTGAAACAGACGCTGAAACAATCATACGCTGAAACAGGCAAACGCTGAAACAGACAAAGGCTGAAACAGACAAAGGCTGAAACAGAAACAGACGCCGAAACAGACACTGAAAAAGAAACTGAAACAGACGCTGAAACAGAAATTGAAACAGACACAAACAGATGCTGAAACAGACAAACGCTGAAACAGAAACTGAAACAGACGCTGAGACAGACGCTGAAACAGACACCAAAACAGATGCTGAAACAGACGCTGAAACAGACACTGAAACAGATGCTGAAACAGACACTGAAACAGACGCTGAGACAGACGCTGAAACAGACACTGAAACAGACGCTGAAACAGATGCTGAGACAGACGCTGAGACAGATGCTGAGACAGACGCTGAAACAGACGCTGAGACAGACGCTGAAACAGACGCTGAAACAGATGCTGAAACAGACGCTGAAACAGACACTGAAACAGATGCTGAAACAGACGCTGAAACAGACGCTGAGACAGACGCTGAAACAGACGCTGAAACAGACGCTGAGACAGACGCTGAAACAGACGCTGAAACAGACGCTGAAACAGACGCTGAAACAGACACCGAAACAGAAGCTGAAACAGACGCTGAAACAGACGCTGAGACAGACGCTGAAACAGACGCTGAAACAGACGCTGAGACAGACGCTGAGACAGACGCTGAAACAGACGCTGAAACAGACGCTGAAACAGACGCTGAAACAATCATACGCTGAAACAGGCAAACGCTGAAACAGACAAAGGCTGAAACAGACAAAGGCTGAAACAGAAACAGACGCCGAAACAGACACTGAAACAGAAACTGAAACAGACGCTGAAACAGAAATTGAAACAGACACAAACAGATGCTGAAACAGATGCTGAAACAGACACTGAAACAGATGCTAAGACGCTGAAACAGACGCTGAAACAGACACTGAGACAGACACTGAAACAGATGCTTTAACAGACACTGAAACAGACGCTAAAACAATCATATGCTGAAACAGACGCTGAGACAGACACTGAAACAGATGCTGAAACAGACACTGAAACAGATGCTAAGACGCTGAAACAGACACTGAGACAGATGCTGAGACAGACGCTGAAACAGACACTGAAACAGACGCTAAAACAATCATATGCTGAAACAGACGCTGAGACAGACGCTGAGACAGACGCTGAAACAGACGCTGAAACAGATGCTGAAACAGACGCTGAAACAGATGCTGAAACAGACGCTGAGACAGACGCTGAAACAGACGCTGAAACAATCATACGCTGAAACAGGCAAACGCTGAAACAGACAAAGGCTGAAACAGACAAAGGCTGAAACAGACAGAGACAGACGCTAAAACACGCGTTGAGACAGATGCTGAGACAGACGCTGAAACAGATGCTGAGACAGACGCTGAAACAGACGCTGAGACAGACGCTGAGACAGATGCTGAAACAGACGCTGAGACAGACGCTGAAACAGATGCTAAGACGCTGAAACAGACGCTGAAACAGACGCTGAAACAGACACTGAGACAGACACTGAGACAGACACTGAAACAGACGCTGAGACAGATGCTGAAACAGACGCTGAGACAGACGCTGAGACAGACGCTGAGACAGACGCTGAAACAGACGCTGAGACAGACGTTGAAACAGACGCTGAAACAGATGCTGAAACAGACGCTGAAACAGATGCTGAAACAGACGCTGAGACAGACGCTGAAACAGACGCTGAGACAGACGCTGAAACAATCATACGCTGAAACAGGCAAACGCTGAAACAGACAAAGGCTGAAACAGACAAAGGCTGAAACAGACAAAGGCTGAAACAGAAACTGAAACAGATGCCGAAACAGACACTGAAACAGAAACTGAAACAGACGCTGAAACAGAAATTGAAACAGACACAAACAGATGCTGAAACAGACAAACGCTGAAACAGAAACTGAAACAGACGCTGAAACAGATACTGAAACAGACGCTGAAACAGACGCCGAAACAGACACTGAAACAGAAACTGAAACAGACGCTGAAACAAACACTGAGACAGATGCTGAGACAGACGCTGAAACAGACTCTGAAACAGATGCTGAGAGAGACGCTGAGACAGACGCTGAGACAGACACTGAAACAGACGCTAAACAGACGCTGAGAAAGACGCTGAAACAGACGCTGAAACAGACGATGAAACAGATGCTGAAACAGATGCTAAACAGACACTGAAACAGACGCTGAAACAGACGCTGAGACAGACGCTGAGACAGACGCTGAAACAGACGCTGAGACAGACTTTGAGACAAACGCTGAAACAGATGCTGAGACAGACGATGAGATAGACGCAGAGATAGATGCTGAAACAGACGCTGAAACAGACGCTGAGACAGACACTGAAACAGACGCTGAGACAGACACTGAGACAGACACTGAAACAGACACTGAGACAGATGCTGAAACAAACGCTGAGACAGACGCTGAAACAGACGCTGAGACAGATGCTGAAACAGACGCTGAGACAGATACTGAAACAGACGCTGAGACAGATACTGAAACAGACACTGAAACAAACGCTGAGACAGATGCCGAAACAGACGCTGAGACAGATACTGAAACAGACGCTGAGACAGACGCTGAGACAGACGCTGAAACAGACACTGAAACAGACACTGAAACAAACGCTGAGACAGACGCTGAGACAGACGCTGAAACAGACACTGAAACAGATGCTGAGACAGACGCTGAGACAGACGCTGAAACAGACGCTGAGACAGATGCTGAAACAGACACTGAGACAGATGCTGAAACAGACGCTGAGACAGACGTTGAAACAGACGCTGAAACAGATGCTGAAACAGACGCTGAAACAGATGCTGAAACAGACGCTGAGACAGACGCTGAAACAGACGCTGAGACAGACGCTGAAACAATCATACGCTGAAACAGGCAAACGCTGAAACAGACAAAGGCTGAAACAGACAAAGGCTGAAACAGACAAAGGCTGAAACAGAAACTGAAACAGATGCCGAAACAGACACTGAAACAGAAACTGAAACAGACGCTGAAACAGAAATTGAAACAGACACAAACAGATGCTGAAACAGACAAACGCTGAAACAGAAACTGAAACAGACGCTGAAACAGATACTGAAACAGACGCTGAAACAGACGCCGAAACAGACACTGAAACAGAAACTGAAACAGACGCTGAAACAAACACTGAGACAGATGCTGAGACAGACGCTGAAACAGACTCTGAAACAGATGCTGAGAGAGACGCTGAGACAGACACTGAAACAGACGCTAAACAGACGCTGAGAAAGACGCTGAAACAGACGCTGAAACAGACGATGAAACAGATGCTGAAACAGATGCTAAACAGACACTGAAACAGACGCTGAAACAGACGCTGAGACAGACGCTGAAACAGACGCTGAGACAGACTTTGAGACAAACGCTGAAACAGATGCTGAGACAGACGCTGAAACAGACGCTGAGACAGATGCTGAAACAGACGCTGAGACAGATACTGAAACAGACGCTGAGACAGACGCTGAGACAGACGCTGAAACAGACACTGAAACAGACACTGAAACAAACGCTGAGACAGACGCTGAGACAGACGCTGAAACAGACACTGAAACAGATGCTGAGACACGCTGAGACAGACGCTGAAACAGACGCTGAGACAGATGCTGAAACAGACACTGAGACAGATGCTGAAACAGATGCTGAGACAGACGCTGAAACGATCATACGCTGAAACAGGCAAATGCTGAAACAGACAAAGGCTGAAACAGACAAAGGCTGAAACAGAAACTGAAACAGATGCTGAAACAGACAAACGCTGAAACAGAAACTGAAACAGACGCTGAAACAGATACTGAAACAGACGCTGAAACAGAGACGCTGAAACAGACGCTGAAACAGACACTGAGACAGACGCTGAGACAGACGCTTTAACAGACACTGAAACAGATGCTAAGACGCTGAAACAGACGCTAAAACAATCATATGCTGAAACAGACGCTGAGACAGACGCTGAGACAGACGCTGAAACAGACGCTGAGACAGACGTTGAAACAGACGCTGAAACAGATGCTGAAACAGACGCTGAAACAGATGCTGAAACAGACGCTGAGACAGACACTGAAACAGACGCTGAGACAGACGCTGAAACAATCATACGCTGAAACAGGCAAACGCTGAAACAGACAAAGGCTGAAACAGACAAAGGCTGAAACAGACAAAGGCTGAAACAGAAACTGAAACAGATGCCGAAACAGACACTGAAACAGAAACTGAAACAGACGCTGAAACAGAAATTGAAACAGACACAAACAGATGCTGAAACAGACAAACGCTGAAACAGAAACTGAAACAGACGCTGAAACAGATGCTGAGACAGACGTTGAGACAGACGCTGAAACAGATGCTGAAACAGATGCTGAAACAGACGCTGAAACAGACGCTGAAACAGATGCTGAAACAGACGCTGAGACAGACGCTGAAACAGACGCTGAAACAGACGCTGAAACAGACGCTGAGACAGACGCTGAGACAGACGCTGAGACAGACGCTGAGACAGACGCTGAAACAGACGCTGAAACAGATGCTGAAACAGACGCTGAAACAGACACTGAAACAGATGCTGAGACACGCTGAGACAGACGCTGAAACAGACGCTGAGACAGACGCTGAAACAGACGCTGAAACAGACGCTGAAACAGACACCGAAACAGACGCTGAAACAGACGCTGAAACAGACGCTGAAACAGACGCTGAGACAGACACCGAAACAGACACCGAAACAGACGCTGAAACAGAAGCTGAAACAGACGCTGAAACAGACGCTGAGACAGACGCTGAAACAGACGCTGAAACAGACGCTGAGACAGACGCTGAAACAGACACTGAAACAGACACTGAGACAGATGCTGAGACAGACGCTGAAACAGACGCTGAAACAGACGCTGAGACAGACGCTGAAACAGACGCTGAGACAGACGCTGAGACAGACGCTGAAACAGACGCTGAAACAGACGCTGAAACAGACGCTGAAACAATCATACGCTGAAACAGGCAAACGCTGAAACAGACAAAGGCTGAAACAGACAAAAGGCTGAAACAGAAACAGACGCCGAAACAGACACTGAAACAGAAACTGAAACAGACGCTGAAACAGAAATTGAAACAGACACAAACAGATGCTGAAACAGACAAACGCTGAAACAGAAACTGAAACAGACGCTGAGACAGACGCTGAAACAGACACCAAAACAGACGCTGAAACAGACGCTGAAACAGACACTGAGACAGACGCTGAAACAGACACTGAAACAGACACTGAGACAGATGCTGAGACAGAAACTGAAACAGACGCTGAAACAGATGCTGAAACAATCACACGCTGAAACAGGCAAACGCTGAAACAGACAAAGGCTGAAACAGACAAAGGCTGAAACAGAAACTGAAACAGACGCCGAAACAGACACTGAAACAGAAACTGAAACAGACGCTGAAACAGAAATTGAAACAGACACAAACAGATGCTGAAACAGACAAACGCTGAAACAGAAACTGAAACAGACGCTGAGACAGACGCTGAAACAGACACCAAAACAGACGCTGAAACAGACGCTGAAACAGACGCTGAGACAGACGCTGAGACAGACGCTGAAACAGACGCTGAAACAGACGCTGAGACAGACGCTGAAACAGACACTGAGACAGATGCTGAGACAGACGCTGAGACAGACGCTGAAACAGATGCTGAAACAATCATACGCTGAAACAGGCAAACGCTGAAACAGACAAAGGCTGAAACAGACAAAGGCTGAAACAGAAACTGAAACAGACGCCGAAACAGACACTGAAACAGAAACTGAAACAGACGCTGAAACAGAAATTGAAACAGACACAAACAGATGCTGAAACAGACAAACGCTGAAACAGAAACTGAAACAGACGCTGAGACAGACGCTGAAACAGACACCAAAACAGACGCTGAAACAGACGCTGAAACAGACGCTGAGACAGACGCTGAAACAGACGCTGAGACAGACGCTGAAACAGACACTGAGACAGATGCTGAGACAGACGCTGAGACAGACGCTGAAACAGATGCTGAAACAATCATACGCTGAAACAGGCAAACGCTGAAACAGACAAAGGCTGAAACAGACAAAGGCTGAAACAGAAACTGAAACAGACGCCGAAACAGACACTGAAACTGAAACAGACGCTGAAACAGAAATTGAAACAGACACAAACAGATGCTGAAACAGACAAACGCTGAAACAGAAACTGAAACAGACGCTGAAACAGACAAACGCTGAAGGTTAAACAAACACAAACGTTCAGAGGATTAGAATCTTTTATTATAAAAGAGTTTCATGTTTTCACATAAAATCACAGCAGAACGAATCGAACCCCGTTTCAGGGTCAAACGCCCAGGGGCCCCTGAGGCCCAGGTGGCCCCTGTGGCCCCTGAGGCCCAGATGGCCCCTGAGGTCCAGATGCCCCCTGTGGCCCCTGAGGCCCAGGTGGCCCCTGAGGCCCAGAGGGCCCCTGAGGTCCAGGGGCCCCTGTGGCCCCTGAGGCCCAGATGGCCCCTGAGGCCCAGATGGCCCCTGAGGTCCAGATGCCCCCTGAGGTCCAGATGCCCCCTGTGGCCCCTGAGGCCCAGGTGGCCCCTGAGGCCCAGATGGCCCCTGAGGCCCAGGTGGCCCCTGAGGCCCAGGTGGCCCCTGAGGCCCCTGAGGTCTTGTGCAGTTCCACATTCGTCGGCTGAATAAACGTTTCTGAGCCGAAGCTTCGATTTGAGTTTTTTGTGTTCGGCAGCTTCACTTTTTCATCCCAGAAACTTTCCCCAGAGCATCAAATACTGCAGTACTTAAATACTGCAGTACATGTACCCCTCCCCGGTGTAGAGTATTACTGCAGTACTGTATATCGCAGTACTGCGTGTACAGGGTCTGTGATCAGATCTAAACTCGTTTGTTTCAGATTTTGTTATAGTTTTACAGTCTGATACTGCACAGTATTTATACTATTATACACAGAGTACACAGAGTACACGGAGTACACGGAGTACACGGAGTACACAGAGTACACAGAGTACACAGAGTACACGGAGTACATAGAGTACACAGAGTACAGAGTACAGAGTACACAGAGTACACGGAGTACACAGAGTACAGAGTACACAGAGTACAGAGTACACGGAGTACACAGAGTACACGGAGTACACAGAGTACACAGAGTACAGAGTACACGGAGTACACGGAGTACAGAGTACACAGAGTACAGAGTACATGGAGTACACAGAGTACACAGAGTACAGAGTACACAGAGTACAGAGTACACAGAGTACACAGAGTACACAGAGTACACGGAGTACACGGAGTACACGGAGTACACAGAGTACACGGAGTACTGTATGTGGCCTCGGGTGTTGGACTGAGGCCGCGTCTGTTACTTGCTGCTGATTGGCCGACGCGCTCACCTGACTGTTCGGCCATGTTTGTAGTTTGACATTTTCACATTCTGTAGTTTCCAAACATTTGCAACTGAAAAATGAAATTCTTTGTACATTATGACAAACTTACCGTGAGTGAGATCCAGAGGGCAGAGTTAGTCCAGGGTTAGTCCAGGGTTAGTCCAGGGTTAGTCCAGGGTTAGTCCAGGGTTAGTCCAGGTTTAGTCCAGAGTTAGTCCCAGGATAGTCCAGGGATAGTCCAGGGATAGTCTGGTCTTCAGGCTGCTGTCTGGTTCTGATCCAGGTCTCTAGTTCCAGGTTAGTCCAAATTGATCCAGATTTGAGTGAAGTGTGGACGTGATAATCCAGCGCGAGCAGAGACCGGAGCAGAACTAAGTCTGGACTAAGTGTGGACCTGGTCTAAGTCCGGACCAGAGTCTCGGCCTAAAATAAGCGGGACTGAACCTGACACCGTTCACACGACGGGACATGAGCCGAGGGGATTTTAGGGTTCAGCCTCCTGCCCATGACCACGAAACCTCCTGCTCCAGAACCCCCTACAGAACCTGCTCCAGAACCTTCAGAAGCCCCTACAGAACCTGCTCCAGAACCTTCAGAACCCCCTACAGAACCTGCTCCAGAACCTTCAGAACCCCCTACAGAACCTGCTCCAGAACCTTCAGAAGCCATTACAGAACCTGCTCCAGAACCTTCAGAACCCCCTACAGAACCTGCTCCAGAACCTTCAGAACCCCCTACAGAACCCCCTACAGAACCTTCAGAACCCCCTACAGAACCTGCTCCAGAACCCTACAGAACCTGCTCCAGAACCTTCAGAACCCCCTACAGAACCTGCTCCAGAACCCCCTACAGAACCTGCTCCAGAACCTTCAGAACCCCCTACAGAACCTGCTCCAGAACCTTCAGAACCCCCTACAGAACCCCCTACAGAACCTGCTCCAGAACCCCCTACAGAACCTGTTCCAGAACCTTCAGAACCCCCTACAGAACCTGCTCCAGAACCTTCAGAACCTCCTACAGAACCTGCTCCAGAACCTTCAGAACCCCCTACAGAACCTGCTCCAGAACCTTCAGAACCCCCTACAGAACCTTCAGAACCCCCTACAGAACCTTCAGAACCCCCTACAGAACCTGCTCCAGAACCTTCAGAACCTCCCGCCGACAGTGATACATGACAAAAGTTCAGTTGTTTGACAATAATTTATTAGAAAAAGGAAACGATGTTAAATGTGAAAGTGTGTGTGTGTTCAGTGTGTGTGTGTTCAGTGCGTGTGTGTGTGTGTGTGTGTTCAGTGTGTGTGTGTTCAGTGCGTGTGTGTGTTCAGTGTGTGTGTGTGTTCAGTGTGTGTGTGTGTTCAGTGTGTGTGTGTGTTCAGTGTGTGTGTGTGTTCAGTGTGTGTGTGTTCAGTGTGTGTGTGTGTTCAGTGTGTGTGTGTGTTCAGTGTGTGTGTGTTCAGTGTGTGTGTGTGTTCAGTGCGTGTGTGTGTGTTCAGTGTGTGTGTGTGTTCAGTGTGTGTGTGTTCAGTGCGTGTGTGTGTGTGTTCAGTGCGTGTGTGTGTTCAGTGTGTGTGTGTGTGTTCAGTGTGTGTGTGTGTTCAGTGTGTGTGTGTTCAGTGTGTGTGTGTTCAGTGCGTGTGTGTGTGTGTGTGTGTTCAGTGTGTGTGTGTGTGTGTGTGTTCAGTGAGTGTGTTCCGTGTGTGTGTGTGTTCAGTGTGTGTGTGTTCAGTGCGTGTGTGTGTGTGTGTGTGTTCAGTGTGTGTGTGTGTGTGTGTGTTCAGTGTGTGTGTGTGTGTGTGTTCAGTGTGTGTGTGTGTTCAGTGCGTGTGTGTGTGTTCAGTGTGTGTGTGTGTTCAGTGTGTGTGTTCAGTGCGTGTGTGTTCAGTGTGTGTGTGTGTTCAGTGCGTGTGTGTGTGTTCAGTGTGTGTGTGTGTGTTCAGTGTGTGTGTGTGTGTTCAGTTTGTAAGCGCCACCAGAGCCTCCACGACACTGCCGAGATGTTCCCTCAGAGAACGCTCCGCCAACGCACGACTGATCTCCAGCTCACACATCTGTAACACACACACACACATCTGTAACACACACATCTGTAACACACACACATCTGTAACACACACACACATCTGTAACACACACACACACACATCTGTAACACACACACACACACATCTGTAACACACACACAAACATCTGTAACACACACACACACATCTGTAACACACACACACACACACACATCTGTAACACACACACACACATCTGTAACACACACACACACACATCTGTAACACACACACACACACACACACACACACATCTGTAACACACACACACACACATCTGTAACACACACACACACACACATCTGTAACACACACACACATCTGTAACACACACACACACACATCTGTAACACACACACATCTGTAACACACACACACACATCTGTAACACACACACACACATCTGTAACACACACACACACACACATCTGTAACACACACAACTGTAACACACACACATCTGTAACACACACACACACCTGTAACACACACACACACACACATCTGTAACACACACACACACACATCTGTAACACACACACAAACATCTGTAACACACACACACACATCTGTAACACACACACACACATCTGTAACACACACACACACATCTGTAACACACACACACACACATCTGTAACACACACACACACACATCTGTAACACACACACACACATCTGTAACACACACACACACACATCTGTAACACACACACACACACACATCTGTAACACACACACACACACATCTGTAACACACACACACACACATCTGTAACACACACACACACATCTGTAACACACACACACACATCTGTAACACACACACACACATCTGTAACACACACACACACATCTGTAACACACACATCTGTAACACACACACACACATCTGTAACACACACACACATCTGTAACACACACACACATCTGTAACACACATCTGTAACACACATCTGTAACACACATCTGTAACACACACACACATCTGTAAGACAAACACACACAGGTGTAACACACACACATCTGTAACACAAACACGCACAGGTGTAACACACACACATCTGTAACACAAACATCTGTAACACAAACACACACCTGTAACACACACACCTGTAACACACACACACACATCTGTAACACAAACACACACATCTGTAACACACACACATCTGTAACACACACACACATCTGTAACACACACACATCTGTAACACACACACATCTGTAACACACACACATCTGTAACACACACACACATCTGTAACACACACACACACACATCTGTAACACACACACACATCTGTAACACACACACATCTGTAACACACACACACATCTGTAACACACATCTGTAACACACACACACACACATCTGTAAGACAAACACACACAGGTGTAACACACACACACATCTGTAACACAAACATACACCTGTAACACACACACCTGTAACACACACACACACATCTGTAACACAAACACACACACACATCTGTAACACACACACATCTGTAACACACACACATCTGTAACACACACACACATCTGTAACACACACACACATCTGTAACACACACACACATCTGTAACACACACACATCTGTAACACACAGACACACACATCTGTAACACACACACACATCTGTAAGACAAACACGCACAGGTGTAACACACACACATCTGTAACACAAACATCTGTAACACAAACACACACATCTGTAACACGCACACATCTGTAACACAAACACATCTAACACACACACACACCTGTAACACACACACACACCTGTAACACACACACACACATCTGTAACACACACACATCTGTAACACACACACATCTGTAACACACACACACATCTGTAACACACACACACACATCTGTAACACACACACATCTGTAACACACACACATCTGTAACACACACACATCTGTAACACACATCTGTAACACACACACACACACATCTGTAAGACAAACACACACAGGTGTAACACACACACATCTGTAACACAAACATCTGTAACACAAACACACACCTGTAACACACACACCTGTAACACACACACACACACCTGTAACACACACACACATCTGTAACACACACACATCTGTAACACACACACATCTGTAACACACACACACATCTGTAACACACACACACATCTGTAACACACACACATCTGTAACACACACACATCTGTAACACACAGACACACACATCTGTAACACACACACACACACATCTGTAAGACAAACACACACAGGTGTAACACACACACATCTGTAACACAAACACGCACAGGTGTAACACACACACATCTGTAACACAAACATCTGTAACACAAACACACACATCTGTAACACGCACACATCTGTAACACAAACACATCTGTAACACACACACACACCTGTAACACACACACACACCTGTAACACACACACACACATCTGTAACACACACACATCTGTAACACACACACATCTGTAACACACACACACATCTGTAACACACACACATCTGTAACACACACACATCTGTAACACACAGACACACACATCTGTAACACACACACACACATCTGCAACAAACACACACACATCTGTAACACACACACACATCTGTAACAAACACACACACATCTGTAACACACACACACATCTGTAACACACACACATCTGTAACACACACACACACACCTGTAACACACACACACATCTGTAACACACACACACACACCTGTAACACACACACACATCTGTAACACACACACCTGTAACACAAACGCATCTGTAACACACACACACACACACCTGTAACACACATCTGTAACACAAACACATCTGTAACACAAACACAGACACATCTGTAACACACACACACCTGTAACACACACACACACATCTGTAACACAAACACATCTGTAAGACAAACACACAGAGGTGTAACACACACACATCTGTAACACAAACAGGTGTAACACACACACATCTGTAACACAAACATCTGTAACACAAACACACACATCTGTAACACACACACACATCTGTAATACGCACACATCTGTAACACGCACACATCTGTAACACACACACACATCTGTAACACACACACATCTGTAACACAAACACATCTGTAACACACACACATCTGTAACACAAACATCTGTAACACACACACACATCTGTAACACGCACACATCTGTAACACACACACATCTGTAACAAACACACACACATCTGTAACAAACACACACACATCTGTAACAAAAACACACACATCTGTAACACACACACACATCTGTAACACACACACACCTGTAACACACACACATCTGTAACACACACACATCTGTAACACAAACGCATCTGTAACACACACACACACATCTGTAACACACACACACACATCTGTAACACAAACACATCTGTAACACAAACACATCTGTAACACACACACATCTGTAACACACACACACATCTGTAACACACACATCTGTAACACACACATCTGTAACACAAACACAGCTGTAACACACACACACACATCTGTAACACACACACACACACCTGTAACACACACACACACACCTGTAACACACACACACACACACACATCTGTAACAAACACACACACATCTGTAACACACACACACATCTGTAACACACACACACACCTGTAACACACACACCTGTAACACAAACGCATCTGTAACACACACACACACACACAAACACATCTGTAACACACACACACATCTGTAACACACACACCTGTAACACAAACACATCTGTAACACACACACACACCTGTAACACACACACACATCTGTAACACAAACACAGACACATCTGTAACACACACACACATCTGTAACACACACACACACACATCTCTAACACAAACACATCTGTAAGACAAACACAAACAGGTGTAACACACACACATCTGTAACACAAACATCTGTAACACAAACACACACATCTGTAACACACACACACATCTGTAACACGCACACATCTGTAACACACACACACATCTGTAACACACACACACATCTGTAACACACACACACATCTGTAACACACACACATCTGTAACACACACACATCTGTAACACACACACATCTGTAACACACAGACACACACATCTGTAACACACAGACACACACATCTGTAACACACAGACACACATCTGTAACAAACACACACACATCTGTAACAAACACACACACATCTGTAACAAACACACACACATCTGTAACACACACACACACATCTGTAACACACACACACATCTGTAACACACACACATCTGTAACACACACACCTGTAACACAAACGCATCTGTAACACACACACACACATCTGTAACAGACACACACACATCTGTAACACACATCTGTAACACAAACACATCTGTAACACAAACACATCTGTAACACACACATCTGTAACACACACATCTGTAACACAAACACATCTGTAACACACACACAGCTGTAACACACACACAGCTGTAACACACACACACAGCTGTAACACACACACACATCTGTAACACACACACACACACGTAACACACACACACACATCTGTAACAAACACACACACATCTGTAACACACACACACATCTGTAACACACACACACACACCTGTAACACACACACACATCACACAAACGCATCTGTAACACACACACACACAAACACATCTGTAACACACACACACACACACCTGTAACACACACACACATCTGTAACACACACACCTGTAACACACACACACATCTGTAACACACACACCTGTAACACAAACGCATCTGTAACACACACACACACACATCTGTAACACACACACACACATCTGTAACACAAACACATCTGTAACACACACACACATCTGTAACACAAACACATCTGTAACACAAACACAGACACATCTGTAACACACACACACATCTGTAACACACACATCTGTAACACAAACACATCTGTAACACAAACACATCTGTAACACACACACAGCTGTAACACACACACACATCTGTAACACACACACACATCTGTAACACACACACACATCTGTAACACACACACATCTGTAACACACACACACATCTGTAACACAAACACATCTGTAACACAAACACATCTGTAACACAAAAACAGACACATCTGTAACACACACACACACACAGCTGTAACACACACATCTGTAACACAAACACATCTGTAACAAACACACACACAGACACACACATCTGTAACAAACACACACACACACATCTGTAACACAAACACACACACTCACAATGAGTTCCACGTCCTCTTTCCTGATCGTGACTTTGGCCAGTTCCTTTTCTCTGAAAAACACAAAAATCAAAATGTAAATCTGTGTGTGTGTGTGTGTATAGTGTGTGTGTGTGTATAGTGTGTGTATAGTGTGTGTATAGTGTGTGTATAGTGTGTATAGTGTGTGTGTGAGTGTGTATAGTGTGTGTATAGTGTGTGTGTGTGTATAGTGTGTGTGTGTGTGTGTGTGTGTGTATAGTGTGTGTGTGTGTGTATAGTGTGTGTGTGTGTGTATAGTGTGTGTGTGTGTATAGTGTGTGTATAGTGTGTGTGTGTATAGTGTGTGAGTGTGTGTATAGTGTGTGTGTGTGTGTGTGTGTACTGTGTGTGTGAGTGTGTATAGTGTGTGTATGGTGTGTGTATGGTATGTGTGTGTGTGTGTGTGTATAGTGTGTGTATCGTGTGTGTGTGTATGCAAAGTGTGTGTATGGTGTGTGTGTATTGTATAGTGTGTGTGTGAGTGTGTATGAGTGTGTGTATAGTGTGTGTGTGTGTGTGTAGGTGCTGTGTGTGTGTATGTGTGTATAGTGTGTGTATGGTGTGTGTGTATGAGTGTGTGTGTGTGTATGTATAGTGTGTGTATGGTATGTGGCATGAACCAATGGCCTTAAGTATGGTATGTGTGTATGGTGTGTATATGTGGCTGTGTGTAGTGTGTGTATAGTGAAGTATTATTGTATAGTAATGGCTGTGTGTGTGTGTATAGTGTGTGTGTGTGTGTGTAGTTACGTGTATTTATGGTGTGTGTGTGTAGTTGTGTGTGTGTATGTGTGTGTATATGTGTGTGTGTGTGTGTATATAGTGTGTGTATAGTGTGTGTGTGTGTATAGTGTGTATGGTGTATTGTGTGTATGTGTGTGTATGATGTGTGTATATGTGTGATATTGTGTGTGTGTATAGTGTGTGTATAGATGTGTGTGTGTATAGTGTGTGTGTGTGTGTATTATGTATAGTGTGTGTATAGTGTGTGTGTGTATGTATTAGTGTGTGTATGGTAGTGTGTGCTGTGTATAGTGTGTGTGTGTATGTGTGTGTGTATGTATGTGTGTATGACATGTGTGTATTCAATGTGTGTGTGTGTATAGTGTGTGTGTGTGTGTATGTGTGTGTATGAAGTGTGTGTGTATAGTGTGTGTATGTGTGTGGTGTATAGTGTGTGTGTGTGTATAGTGTGTGTATGCATGTGTGTGTATAGTGTGTGTATGTGTGTGTGTGTATAGTGTGCTGGCAAGTGTGTGTGAGTGTGTGTGTGTGTGTATAGTGTGTGTATAGTGTGTGTGTATGACGATGTGTGTGTGGTATATATGTGTGTGTGTGTATGAGTGTGTGTGTGTGTGTGTGGTATAGTGTGTGTGTATAGTGTGTGTGTGTGTGTGTGTGTGTAGTGTGTGCCATGGTATGTGTGTTATTATATAGTGTGTGTATATGTATAGTGTGTGTGTGTGTGTATGAAGATAGTGTGTGTATATTATGTGTGTGTGTGTATTATTGTATAGTGTGTGTGTATAGTGTGTGTGTATATTATTATTGTATAGTGTGTGTATAGTAGTGTGTGTATAGTGTGTATAGTGTGTGTACAGTGTGTGTAGTGTGTGTATAGTGTGTGTGTGTGTGTGTGTATAGTGTGTGTGTGTGTGTGTGTGTGTATAGTGTGTGTGTGTGTGTGTAATGTGTGTATGTATTATGGTGTGTGTGTGTGTGTGTATAGTGTGTATGTGTGTGTGTGTAGTGTGTGTAGTGTGTGTGTGTGTGTGTAGTGTGTGTGTGTGTGTGTATTTGTGTGTGAAGTAATCATTGTGTGTGTGTGTAGTGTGTATATGTGTGTGTGTGTGTGTGTAGTGTGTATGTAGTGTGTGTGTAGGTGTGTGTGTAGTGTGTGTATAGTGTGTGTGTGTGTGGTGTGTGTATAGTGTGTGTATTATTATTATAGTGTGTGTGTGTGTGTGTATATGTGTGTGTGTATAGTGTGTGTATAGTGTGTGTGTGTATTAATTGTGTATGTGTGTGTGTATGTGTGTGTATAGTGTGTGTATAGTGTGTATATGTATTATTATGTGTATAGTGTGTGTGTATAGTGTGTGTATGAAGTGTGTGTGTATAGTGTGTGTGTATAGTGTGTGTGTATAGTATGTGTGAATGATATTATTGTGTGTCTTATGTGTGTGTATGTGTGTAGTGTGTGTATTATTGTGTGTGTATTAGTGTAGTGTGTGTATGGTGTGTGTATGTGTGTATAGTGTGTGTTATGTGTGTATGGTGTGTATGTGTGTGTGTATGTGTGTGTATAGTGTGTGTGTGTAGTGTGTGTGTGTAGTGTGTGTATAGTGTGTGTATAGTGTGTGTGTATAGAGTGTGTGTATAGAGTGTGTGTATAGTGTGTGTGTGTGTATAGTGTGTGTGTATAGTGTGTGTATAGTGTGTGTGTGTATAGTGTGTGTGTATAGTGTGTGTGTATAGTGTGTGTGTATAGTGTGTGTATAGTGTGTGTGTTCTCACCGTTCTTGTTTTGCTTTCTGTTCTCTGGATCTTCTGTCTCCGATCACCGACATCGCCTGAAACACAGAGTCACAACATCAGGACCAGGTCCAGACCCAGGACCAGACCCAGGACCAGACCCAGGACCAGACCCAGGACCAGGCCCAGGACCAGGCCCAGGACCAGGCCCAGGACCAGACCCAGGTCCAGACCCAGGTCCAGACCCAGGACCAGACCCAGGACCAGACCCAGGACCAGGCCCAGGACCAGGCCCAGGACCAGACCCAGGACCAGACCCAGGACCAGACCCAGGACCAGACCCAGGACCAAGCGACCCCCACACCAACAGCACCATGAGACTCTCCAAACCCTGAGCTGCTGCTGCGTGTGGGACCTGAGGATCTGAGGGTCACACCACAGAGTTTGACAGAGAGGCAAAACCTGAGGGCAGCACTTTCTTCCATTTAGCTGGAATTCTTTCCATTATAATTCTGATCCTTATTTTAAAGTGGATGTAGAGCTGTTTTCCTGAGGGAGGCGTCCAGGAGGATCAGGACAGCCCGTTCTCGAGCCGCCGCCTTAACGTGGTGGAGGTTTGAGCCACAGGGGCCGGTGTGAGGGGATCTGGAGCCGTAGGGGCCGGTGTGAGGGGATCTGGAGCCGTAGGGGCCGGTGTGGGCGGTTCTGGAGCCGTAGGGGCCGGTGTGAGGGGATCTGGAGCCGTAGGGGCCGGTGTGAGGGGATCTGGAGCCGTAGGGGCCGGTGTCAGCGGATCTGGAGCCGTAGGGGCCGGTGTGAGGGGATCTGGAGCCGTAGGGGCCGGTGTGAGGGGATCTGGAGCCGTAGGGGCCGGTGTGAGGGGACAAAAAACATTTAAACAGCGATGACAAAATAAATAAACAAACAAATATTTTTAAAGATAAAAAGAAAGAAACTGGAAACGCACGGTAAGATTTTCTGACGAGGCAGCTTAAATCGGCAGACATGTAATTTCATGCTACGGTAGGACGCTTCGCAGAAGTAGCACAATTCGACACCGGTATTCTCCCCCCGTTAGCCCCGGTACTCTCCCCCGTTAGCAGCCTCACCATCTGCAGGTCCTCGCTACTGATGTCTTTCTCCTCCTCGTGTTTTTAGCATTAGCTTCCTTAGCTCCCGTTAGACCCGGTGCCCCCGTTAGCTCCGTTAGCCCCGTTAGCTCCTGTTAGTCCCGGTGCCCCCGTTAGCCCCGGTGCCCCCGTGATCCCCCGTTAGCTCCCGTTAGCCCCGGTGCCCCCGTTACCTCCGTTAGCCCCGTTAGCTCCCGTTAGCCCCGGTGCCCCCGTTACCTCCGTTAGTCCCGGTGCCCCCGTTAGCCCCAGTGCCCCCGTTACCTCCGTTAGCCCCGTTAGCTCCCGTTAGCCCCGTTAGCTCCCGTTAGCCCCGGTGCCCCCGTTACCTCCGTTAGTCCCGGTGCCCCCGTTAGCCCCAGTGCCCCCGTTACCTCCGTTAGCCCCGTTAGCTCCCGTTAGCCCCGGTGCCCCCGTTACCTCCGTTAGCCCCGTTAGCTCCCGTTAGCCCCGGTGCCCCCGTTACCTCCGTTAGCTCCCGTTAGTCCCGGTGCCCCAGTGCCCCAGTGCCCCCGTTAGCTCCGTTAGCTCCGTTAGCCCCGTTAGCCGCCTCACCGTCTGCAGGTCCTCGCTGCTGATCTCTTTCTCCTCCGCGTAGTCCGTGACCCGCTCCAGGTCCGCGGCGCCGCTGTCGTGTTTCCGCGGCTTCTCCTGCGGTTTATTCCCGGACAGAGCGCAGTTCTCCTCCGCCTCCAGCTCCAGCTCCACGTCCCCCTCCGCCGCCATGATGCCAACACCGGAAAAGAAGGATGACGGGCCGGAAGTGGCGGAATAAAGGAGGAAGTGAGCGCGCTCCCTGCCGCAAGGAAACACACGGTACAGTCACACGGATGAAGATTTAGTTATTTTAATTTTTTATTTTCTTGATATCCATCCATCCATCCATCTTCTCCCGCTTAATCCAGCTGTGTCGCGGGGGCAGCTTGCTGCCCAATACTCATAGCACCTGACCCCCCAATTTTTATTTTATTTGTTTCATATTTATTATTATTATTATTATTATTATTATTATTATTATTATTATTATTATTATTATTATTATTATTATTATGGTGGAGAAGGGTGGTGTATAGGTCATGTCATTCTAAAAAAAAAAAATTATTACGAGACTAACGTCCACTGACCACGTGATTTCTGAAGGAACGCCACAGAGCGCACGAGAACACAGGGTCACAGGGGTCACAGGTCACAGGGGTCACAGGCAGGGCTCTACAGTGCGCCCATTTCACTCGCATTTGCGAGCAAATATTTCATCGTGCGAAC
>CM060655.1:44941826-44944326 GCA_030686955.1 Odontamblyopus rebecca
AGCGTGTTCTTTTAGCGTGTTCTTTTAGCGTGTTCTTTTAGCGTGTTCTTTTAGCGTGTACTTTTAGCGTGTTCTTTTAGCGTGTTCTTTTAGCGTGTTCATTTAGCGTGTTCTTTTAGCGTGTACTTTTAGCGTGTTCTTTTAGCGTGTTCTTTTAGCGTGTACTTTTAGCGTGTTCTTTTAGCGTGTTCTTTTAGCATGTTCCTTTAGCGTGTTCTTTTAGCGTGTTCCTTTAGCGTGTTCTTTTAGCGTGTTCTTTTAGCGTGTACTTTTAGCGTGTTCTTTTAGCGTGTTCTTTTAGCGTGTTCTTTTAGCGTGTTCTTTTAGCGTGTTCTTTTAGCGTGTACTTTTAGCGTGTCCTTTTAGCGTGTTCTTTTAGCGTGTTCTTTTAGCGTGTTCTTTTAGCGTGTTCTTTTAGCGTGTACTTTTAGCGTGTTCTTTTAGCGTGTTCTTTTAGCGTGTTCTTTTAGCGTGTTCTTTTAGCGTGTACTTTTAGCGTGTTCTTTTAGCGTGTACTTTTAGCGTGTTCTTTTAGCGTGTTCTTTTAGCGTGTTCTTTTAGCGTGTACTTTTAGCGTGTACTTTTAGCGTGTTCTTTTAGCGTGTTCTTTTAGCGTGTTCTTTTAGCGTGTACTTTTAGCGCGTTCTTTTAGCGCGTTCTTTTAGCGCGTTCTTTTAGCGCGTTCTTTTAGCGCGTTCTTTTAGCGCGTCCTTTTAGCGCGTTCTTTTAGCGTGTTCTTTTAGCGTGTTCTTTTAGCGTGTTCTTTTAGCGTGTACTTTTAGCGTGTACTTTTAGCGTGTTCTTTTAGCGTGTTCTTTTAGCGTGTACTTTTAGCGTGTTCTTTTAGCGTGTTCTTTTAGCGTGTTCTTTTAGCGTGTTCTTTTAGCGTGTTCTTTTAGCGTGTACTTTTAGCGTGTACTTTTAGCGTGTTCTTTTAGCGTGTTCTTTTAGCGTGTTCTTTTAGCGTGTTCTTTTAGCGTGTTCTTTTAGCGTGTTCTTTTAGCGTGTTCTTTTAGCGTGTTCTTTTAGCGTGTTCTTTTAGCGTGTTCTTTTAGCGTGTACTTTTAGCGCGTTCTTTTAGCGCGTTCTTTTAGCGCGTTCTTTTAGCGCGTTCTTTTAGCGCGTTCTTTTAGCGCGTTCTTTTAGCGTGTACTTTTAGCGTGTTCTTTTAGCGTGTACTTTTAGCGTGTTCTTTTAGCGTGTTCTTTTAGCGTGTACTTTAGCGTGTACTTTAGCGTGTTCTTTTAGCGCGTTCTTTTAGCGCGTCCTTTTAGCGCGTCCTTTTAGCGTGTTCTTTTAGCGTGTTCTTTTAGCGTGTTCTTTTAGCGTGTTCTTTTAGCGTGTTCTTTTAGCGTGTTCTTTTAGCGTGTTCTTTTAGCGTGTTCTTTTAGCGTGTTCTTTTAGCGTGTTCTTTTAGCGTGTTCTTTTAGTGTGTTCTTTTAGCGTGTTCTTTTAGCGTGTTCTTTTAGCGTGTTCTTTTAGCGTGTTCTTTTAGTGTGTTCTTTTAGCGTGTTCTTTTAGCGTGTTCTTTTAGCGTGTTCTTTTAGCGTGTTCTTTTAGTGTGTTCTTTTAGTGTGTTCTTTTAGCGTGTTCTTTTAGCGTGTTCTTTTAGCGTGTTCTTTTAGCGTGTTCTTTTAGCGTGTACTTTTAGCGTGTCCTTTTAGCGTGTTCTTTTAGCGTGTTCTTTTAGCGTGTTCTTTTAGTGTGTTCTTTTAGTGTGTTCTTTTAGCGTGTTCTTTTAGCGTGTTCTTTTAGCGTGTTCTTTTAGCGTGTTCTTTTAGCGTGTTCTTTTAGCGTGTTCTTTTAGTGTGTACTTTTAGCGTGTCCTTTTAGCGTGTCCTTTTAGCGTGTTCTTTTAGCGTGTTCTTTTAGCGTGTTCTTTTAGTGTGTACTTTTAGCGTGTACTTTTAGCGTGTTCTTTTAGCGTGTACTTTTAGCGTGTTCTTTTAGCGTGTACTTTTAGCGTGTTCTTTTAGCGTGTTCTTTTAGCGTGTACTTTAGCGTGTACTTTAGCGTGTTCTTTTAGCGCGTTCTTTTAGCGCGTTCTTTTAGCGTGTTCTTTTAGCGTGTTCTTTTAGCGTGTTCTTTTAGCGTGTTCTTTTAGCGTGTTCTTTTAGCGTGTTCTTTTAGTGTGTTCTTTTAGCGTGTTTTTTTAGCGTGTACTTTTAGCGTGTTCTTTTAGCGTGTTCTTTTAGCGTGTTCTTTTAGCGTGTTCTTTTAGCGTGTTCTTTTAGTGTGTTCTTTTAGCGTGTTCTTTTAGCGTGTTCTTTTAGTGTGTTCTTTTAGCGTGTTCTTTTAGCGTGTTCTTTTAGTGTGTACTTTTAGCGTGTCCTTTTAGCGTGTACTTTTAGCGTGTTCTTTTAGTGTGTTCTTTTAGCGTGTTCTTTTAGCGTGTTCTTTTAGCGTGTTCTTTTACCGTGTTCTTTTAGTGTGTTCTTTTAGCGTGTTCTTTTACCGTGTACTTTTAGTGTGTTCTTTTAGTGTGTTCTTTTAGCGTGTT
>CM060655.1:44946826-45019326 GCA_030686955.1 Odontamblyopus rebecca
GAGTGTGTGTGTGTGTGTGAGTGTGTGTGTGAGTGTGTGTGTGAGTGTGTGTGTATAGTGTGTATAGTATGTCATCTAAATCTTGGAACGCCCTTAGAGGCTACTGTTGTTGCGATTTTGGGCGCTACAAAATAAATTGAATTGAATTGAATTGTGTGCATAGTGTGTGTGAGTGTGTGTGTGAGTGTGTGTGTGTGTGAGTGTGTGTGAGTGTGTGTGTGTGTGAGTGTGTGTGTGTGTGTGTGTGTGTGTGAGTGTGTGTGTGTGTGTGTGTGAGTGTGTGTGTATAGTGTGTGTGAGTGTGTGTGTGTGGGTGTGTGTGTGAGTGTGTGTGTGAGTGTGTGTGTGAGTGTGTGTGTGTGAATGTGTGTGTGTGTGTGTGTGAGTGTGTGTGTGTGTGTGAGTGTGGGTGTGAGTGTGTGTGTGTGTGAGTGTGTGTGTGTGTGAGTGTGTGTGTGAGTGTGTGTGTGTGTGAGTGTGTGTGTGAGTGTGGGTGTGTGTGTGTGTGAGAGTGTGGGTGTGTGTGAGTGTGTGTGGGTGTGTGTGTGTGAGTGTGGGTGTGTGTGTGTGAGTGTGGGTGTGGGTGTGTGTGTGTGTGAGTGTGTGTGTGTGTGTGAGTGTGGGTGTGAGTGTGTGTGTGTGTGAGTGTGTGTGTGTGTGAGTGTGGGTGTGAGTGTGTGTGTGTGTGAGTGTGTGTGTGTGTGTGAGTGTGGGTGTGTGAGCAGCTTCGTTTGTGCTGCTTTAGTTTTGAAGAAATTAACGATTCTTTTACAGGTCAAACTGGGGTCGGCTCCACAGGAAGAAGAAAAACGCTCGAAAACGCCCAAAATGGAGTTAATTGTATGTGATGTTTTTGTGCTGTTTTGTGCTGTGACAGTTTCATTTGTGTGAGTTTGTTTCTAAAATGATTCATTATTATTTCTGTGGTAATTACAGGACGTCATTTCTGCTCAGCAGAAATGAGAAGAGAAACGACCTGAGGCTGAGGAAAAGTCTGTTTCAGTCTTTAGTCTTTTGCTTTTGATTCAGATTTTATAATAACACAGACTTTTCCTCAGCCTCAGGTCCTTTATTGTCACTAGTTTTGTGGAGTTTGTTGCTGTCAGCTGATTATATCATGTGTTCTTTTAGCGTGTACTTTTAGCGTGTTCTTTTAGCGTGTTCTTTTAGCATGTTCTTTTAGCGTGTACTTTTAGCGTGTACTTTTAGCGTGTTCCTTTAGCGTGTTCTTTTAGCGTGTACTTTTAGCGTGTCCTTTTAGCGTGTCCTTTTAGCGTGTTCTTTTAGCGTGTTCTTTTAGCGTGTTCTTTTAGCGTGTTCTTTTAGCGTGTACTTTTAGCGTGTTCTTTTAGCGTGTTCTTTTAGCGTGTTCCTTTAGCGTGTTCTTTTAGCGTGTACTTTTAGCGTGTTCTTTTAGCGTGTTCTTTTAGCGTGTACTTTTAGCGTGTTCTTTTAGCGTGTTCTTTTAGCATGTTCCTTTAGCGTGTTCTTTTAGCGTGTTCATTTAGCGTGTTCTTTTAGCGTGTTCTTTTAGCGTGTTCTTTTAGCGTGTTCTTTTAGCGTGTTCTTTTAGCGTGTTCTTTTAGCGTGTTCTTTTAGCGTGTTCTTTTAGCGTGTACTTTTAGCGTGTTCTTTTAGCGTGTTCTTTTAGCGTGTTCTTTTAGCGTGTTCTTTTAGCGTGTACTTTTAGCGTGTTCTTTTAGCGTGTTCTTTTAGCGTGTTCTTTTAGCGTGTTCTTTTAGCGTGTACTTTTAGCGTGTTCTTTTAGCGTGTTCTTTTAGCGTGTACTTTTAGCGTGTACTTTTAGCGTGTACTTTTAGCGTGTTCCTTTAGCGTGTTCTTTTAGCGTGTTCTTTTAGCGTGTTCTTTTAGCGTGTACTTTAGCGTGTTCTTTTAGCGTGTTCTTTTAGCGTGTTCTTTTACCGTGTACTTTTAGCGTGTCCTTTTAGCGTGTTCTTTTAGCGTGTACTTTTAGCATGTTCTTTTAGCGTGTTCTTTTAGTGTGTTCTTTTAGTGTGTTCTTTTAGCGTGTTCTTTTAGTGTGTTCTTTTAGTGTGTTCTTTTAGCGTGTACTTTTAGCGTGTACTTTTAGCGTGTCCTTTTAGCGTGTTCTTTTAGAGTGTTCTTTTAGCGTGTTCTTTTAGCTTGTTCTTTAGCGTGTCCTTTTAGTGTGTTCTTTTAGCGTGTTCTTTTAGCGTGTTCTTTTAGAGTGTTCTTTTAGCGTGTACTTTTAGCGTGTTCTTTTAGCGTGTTCTTTTAGCGTGTTCTTTAGCGTGTTCTTTTAGCGTGTTCTTTTAGCGTGTTCTTTTAGCGTGTTCTTTTAGCGTGTTCTTTTAGCGTGTTCCTTTAGCGTGTTCTTTTAGCGTGTACTTTTAGCGTGTTCTTTTAGCGTGTTCTTTTAGCGTGTACTTTTAGCGTGTTCTTTTAGCGTGTTCTTTTAGCATGTTCCTTTAGCGTGTTCTTTTAGCGTGTTCCTTTAGCGTGTTCTTTTAGCGTGTTCTTTTAGCGTGTACTTTTAGCGTGTTCTTTTAGCGTGTTCTTTTAGCGTGTTCTTTTAGCGTGTTCTTTTAGTGTGTACTTTTAGCGTGTCCTTTTAGCGTGTTCTTTTAGCGTGTTCTTTTAGCGTGTTCTTTTAGCGTGTTCTTTTAGCGTGTACTTTTAGCGTGTTCTTTTAGCGTGTTCTTTTAGCGTGTTCTTTTAGCGTGTTCTTTTAGCGTGTACTTTTAGCGTGTTCTTTTAGCGTGTACTTTTAGCGTGTTCTTTTAGCGTGTTCTTTTAGCGTGTTCTTTTAGCGTGTTCTTTTAGCGTGTACTTTTAGCGTGTACTTTTAGCGTGTTCCTTTAGCGTGTTCTTTTAGCGTGTTCTTTTAGCGTGTTCTTTTAGCGTGTACTTTAGCGTGTTCTTTTAGCGTGTTCTTTTAGCGTGTTCTTTTACCGTGTTCTTTTAGCGTGTTCTTTTAGCGTGTTCTTTTAGCGTGTTCTTTTAGCGTGTTCTTTTAGCGTGTACTTTTAGCGTGTACTTTTAGCGTGTACTTTTAGCGTGTTCCTTTAGCGTGTTCTTTTAGCGTGTTCTTTTAGCGTATTCTTTTAGCGTGTTCTTTTAGCGTGTTCTTTTAGCGTGTTCTTTTAGCGTGTACTTTAGCGTGTTCTTTTAGCGTGCTCTTTTAGCGTGCACTTTTAGTGCGTTCTTTTAGCGCGTTCTTTTAGCGTGTTCTTTTAGCGTGTTCTTTTAGCGTGTTCTTTTAGCGTGTACTTTTAGCGTGTACTTTTAGCGTGTTCTTTTAGCGTGTTCTTTTAGCGTGTACTTTTAGCGTGTTCTTTTAGCGTGTTCTTTTAGCGTGTTCTTTTAGCGTGTTCTTTTAGCGTGTTCTTTTAGCGTGTTCTTTTAGCGTGTTCTTTTAGCGTGTTCTTTTAGCGTGTTCTTTTAGCGTGTTCTTTTAGCGTGTTCTTTTAGCGTGTTCTTTTAGCGTGTACTTTTAGCGTGTACTTTTAGCGTGTTCTTTTAGCGTGTTCTTTTAGCGTGTTCTTTTAGCGTGTTCTTTTAGCGTGTTCTTTTAGCGTGTTCTTTTAGCGTGTTCTTTTAGCGTGTACTTTTAGCGTGTTCTTTTAGCGTGTACTTTTAGCGTGTTCTTTTAGCGTGTTCTTTTAGCGTGTTCTTTTAGCGTGTACTTTTAGCGTGTTCTTTTAGCGTGTTCTTTTAGCGCGTTCTTTTAGCGCGTTCTTTTAGCGCGTCCTTTTAGCGCGTTCTTTAGCGTTCTTTTAGCGTGTTCTTTTAGCGTGTTCTTTTAGCGTGTTCTTTTAGCGTGTTCTTTTAGCGTGTTCTTTTAGCGTGTCCTTTTAGCGTGTTCTTTTAGCGTGTTCTTTTAGCGTTTTCTTTTAGTGTGTACTTTTAGCGTGTCCTTTTAGCGTGTTCTTTTAGCGTGTACTTTTAGCGTGTTCTTTTAGCGTGTACTTTTAGCGTGTTCTTTTAGCGTGTTCTTTTAGCGTGTACTTTAGCGTGTACTTTAGCGTGTTCTTTTAGCGCGTTCTTTTAGCGTGTTCTTTTAGCGTGTTCTTTTAGCGTGTTCTTTTAGCGTGTTCTTTTAGCGTGTTCTTTTAGCGTGTTCTTTTAGCGTGTTCTTTTAGCGTGTTTTTTTAGCGTGTACTTTTAGCGTGTTCTTTTAGCGTGTTCTTTTAGCGTGTTCTTTTAGCGTGTTCTTTTAGCGTGTTCTTTTAGCGTGTTCTTTTAGCGTGTTCTTTTAGCGTGTTCTTTTAGCGTGTTCTTTTAGCGTGTTCTTTTAGTGTGTACTTTTAGCGTGTCCTTTTAGCGTGTTCTTTTAGCGCATTCTTTTAGCGCGTTCTTTTAGCGTGTTCTTTTACCGTGTTCTTTTAGTGTGTTCTTTTAGCGTGTTCTTTTACCGTGTACTTTTAGTGTGTTCTTTTAGTGTGTTCTTTTAGCGTGTTCTTTTAGCGTGTTCTTTTAGCGTGTTCTTTTAGCGTGTTCTTTTAGTGTGTTCTTTTAGCGTGTTCTTTTAGCGTGTTCTTTTAGTGTGTTCTTTTAGCGTGTTCTTTTAGTGTGTTCTTTTAGTGTGTTCTTTTAGCGTGTTCTTTTAGCGTGTTCTTTTAGTGTGTTCTTTTAGCGTGTTCTTTTAGTGTGTTCTTTTAGTGTGTTCTTTTAGCGTGTTCTTTTACCGTGTTCTTTTAGTGTGTTCTTTTAGTGTGTTCTT
The DNA here is from genome assembly GCA_030686955.1 of Odontamblyopus rebecca. Taxonomy (NCBI): domain Eukaryota; kingdom Metazoa; phylum Chordata; class Actinopteri; order Gobiiformes; family Gobiidae; genus Odontamblyopus; species Odontamblyopus rebecca. The sequence continues at coordinate 44,951,532 of CM060655.1, forward strand.
TTAGCGTGTTCTTTTAGCGTGTTCTTTTAGTGTGTTCTTTTAGCGTGTTCTTTTAGTGTGTTCTTTTAGTGTGTTCTTTTAGCGTGTTCTTTTAGCGTGTTCTTTTAGCGTGTTCTTTTAGCGTGTTCTTTTAGTGTGTACTTTTAGCGTGTCCTTTTAGCGTGTTCTTTTAGCGTGTTCTTTTAGTGTGTTCTTTTAGTGTGTTCTTTTAGCGTGTTCTTTTAGCGTGTTCTTTTAGCGTGTTCTTTTTAGTGTGTACTTCTAGCGTGTCCTTTTAGCGTGTCCTTTTAGCGTGTTCTTTTAGCGTGTTCTTTTAGCGTGTTCTTTTAGTGTGTACTTTTAGCGTGTCCTTTTAGCGTGTTCTTTTAGCGTGTACTTTTAGCGTGTTTTTTTAGCGTGTTCTTTTAGTGTGTTCTTTTAGTGTGTTCTTTTAGCGTGTTCTTTTAGTGTGTTCTTTTAGCGTGTACTTTTAGCGTGTTCTTTTAGTGTGTTCTTTTAGTGTGTTCTTTTAGCGTGTTCTTTTAGCGTGTTCTTTTAGTGTGTTCTTTTAGCGTGTTCTTTTAGTGTGTTCTTTTAGCGTGTTCTTTTAGCGTGTTCTTTTACCGTGTTCTTTTAGTGTGTTCTTTTAGTGTGTTCTTTTAGCGTGTTCTTTTAGCGTGTTCTTTTAGTGTGTTCTTTTAGCGTGTTCTTTTAGTGTGTTCTTTTAGTGTGTTCTTTTAGCGTGTTCTTTTAGCGTGTTCTTTTAGCGTGTTCTTTTAGCGTGTACTTTAGCGTGTTCTTTTAGCGTGTTCTTTTAGCGTGTTCTTTTACCGTGTTCTTTTAGCGTGTTCTTTTAGCGTGTTCTTTTAGCGTGTACTTTTAGCGTGTACTTTTAGCGTGTCCTTTTAGCGTGTTCTTTTAGCATGTTCTTTTAGTGTGTTCTTTTAGTGTGTTCTTTTAGCGTGTTCTTTTAGCGTGTTCTTTTAGCGTGTTCTTTTAGCGTGTTCTTTTAGTGTGTACTTTTAGCGTGTCCTTTTAGCGTGTCCTTTTAGCGTGTTCTTTTAGCGTGTTCTTTTAGCGTGTTCTTTTAGTGTGTACTTTTAGCGTGTCCTTTTAGCGTGTTCTTTTAGCGTGTACTTTTAGCGTGTTCTTTTAGCGTGTTCTTTTAGCGTGTTCTTTTAGCGTGTTCTTTTAGCGTGTTCTTTTAGCGTGTTCTTTTAGCGTGTTCTTTTAGCGTGTTCTTTTAGTGTGTTCTTTTAGTGTGTTCTTTTAGCGTGTTCTTTTAGCGTGTACTTTTAGCGTGTTCTTTTAGCGTGTTCTTTTAGTGTGTTCTTTTAGCGTGTTCTTTTAGCGTGTTCTTTTAGCGTGTTCTTTTAGTGTGTATGCTGTTGTTTTTCAATGAAACCACTGAAGGCTGATAGAAAGGTTCGATGACATTTATTAAAGGCGATATATATAAACAAATACAAAATACAATTATCAAAGTGTTATTAACCCTATTGAGAAAACTGAAGGAGAGAGGGAAGACGCAGGGACGAGAGCTCCACACCTGATGAACACCAAACAGAGAGCGAGCCCCCAGACCCGGGGGTCTCCAGTTTTAAGGAACAGGAGATGTATAATCAATGTATAATCATTGAGTATAACAATATGTAGTAACAAAATGATTTCCCTTTAATACAATCATTAGGTCCCATGGAAACCTTAAAGAGAGTAAAGCAATCAGGAAAGATCAGAGTCAGTAAGTAAACTTTATTTCTCTCGCCCCTTTCACAGATAAAATCACAAAGTGCTTTACAGAGTGCAGTAAAAACAGATGAAGTGCAAAACAACAATAATAAATGTTAAAACAGGTAAATAAGACCAAGAGCAGTGAATTAACTAAAAGCTTGTTTGAATAACAGTGTCTTCAGCTGCTTTTTAAAAGAATCAACAGATTCAGCCACACAGAGACAGAGGCAGAGCCTCCACAGTCTAGGGGCGACTGCCTGAAAGGACAGGTCTCCTCGAGGTTTAAATCGGGTCTTTGGGACCTTCAGGAGGTTTTGGCCTGAAGACCGGAGGGAGCGGCCAGAGGTGTGAGGGAACAACATTTCTGAGATGTATTCAGGGGCCTGTCCATTAAGAGCTCTACCTTTACATTTATTCAATTACAGGTAATTTTATAGTTCAAAAATACCAACAAAAAATGGAATTCTGACTGTGAGCGGGGTCGCCTCTCCACAGATCTGACCTGTAACTCGGTCTGGTTTAGTCTCCATGAAGATAGAAAGGTTTAAAGCCGCAGTGTGAATCATTCCAGACATAACACTAACATTTCGATGGAGAAAAGTATTTGATGGACCCTCCATGGAAGAAGTAAAACCACGCAACTTTAATCTTATATAAATCTGACTTGGAATTCCATCCATCCATCCATCTTCTCCCGCTTAATCCGGCTGGGTCGCGGGGGCAGCTTGCTGCCCAATACTCATAGCACCTGACCCCCCCTATGAACCCCTCTGCAGGTGGTGAGCCCACAGGAGGGTGGACAACATGGTCCTTGATGTTAGTTCAGGTGCTGCATGTTTTTGGGTTGATGGGGGAAACCGGAGCACCCGGAGGAAACCCATCCAGACATGGGGAGGAACATGCAAACTCCACACAGAAAGGCCCGGGCGACCCGGGGATCGAACCCGCAACCTTCTTGCTGTGAGGCCTGAGTGTTGCCACTCAGCCACCGTGCCGTGACTTGGAATTAAACATAAAAAAAAAATCCTTCTGGACGTCTTGTCAATATTGCGTTAATTACAATAATGTGGAATTTGGTGTGCGCTGTTGCCACTTTAACAGGTGATCCTTATGTCCGTACGGGGAACAATGCATTTGGAGAAAACGCTGGAATGGAATTGTATGGAAGCAAACTGAAAAAAAAGACCGAACTGACCAAAAAACAAAGAAAAAAAGAAAACACCACTCATCACAGGAGGAAACTAGCCTATTAATTAGGATTGGGTGGACAGACGGAGATTTATTTATTTTGTCCTAATCTCACCGACGTACATTCTGGCAATTAATTCATGGCTGCTGTTTACTCGTCCTCCTTTCAGATGAGAAAAAGGATGCGACCTCTAGATGACATCTTGCTGTCACGTCCTACAGCTCAGAATATGACCCCACCAGAGGACAGCTCCAGTATAATTACACAGTATTTTAAAAGCCTTGTCATACAGCGGAGTACCCATTAACCCCGGTACTTAGCACGTGAATCTGTTTTTAATTGCATGTTTTTTGCTTGTTGTTAGTAAAGCGTCCTTGAGCCCCCAGAGAGGAGCCTTTATATAAAATGCACTCTTATTATTACTTAGAAAAGAATGATCAGTATAGTCAAGTATAGTTTGCTTGTTTTAGTGGGATTGCTGTACATATGATGCTTGGTCAAATGGTCACATTTTTTATAGCACTTTTCTACCTTTCAAGGCACTCAAAGTGCTTTACAAGGAACCACTCACCCATTCACACATTCACACAGTGCACACAGACACTGGGGGCCAGGTGGGTTAAGTGTCTTGCCCAAGGACACAACAGCATTCATCTGTGGGAGCTGGAATCACACCAGCGACCTGTGGGTCAGTGGATCTGACCGCTCACCAATGATGTCTATGTCGAGAGTGCGATTCGAACCGCCGACCTTCAGATCAGTGGACAAACGCTCGACCAACTGAGCCACTGCCGCATACAGTTTCACATTCTGTATCTTCTGAGATGGTCCTCGCACCCAGCCCAAGCGCTGCACGTCTCCCACTCCATCCATACACATTGGGCAAGTTACTCTAAAATTGTAATAAATTATATATGACCATAGACTGTATAAAAAGTGGCGTTCAGCTCCACTCAAATGAAGCTCCTGATGCTATATTTGGAAATGGGACCATGAGTATCATAGCAACTACAAGAGCCAATCATGACTGAGGTTGTTAAATGTGCCTGCCCTTCTCACCCGAGAGTGGGAAATGAAAAATTGCGGATCATGTAGAGCAGGTTGATGTGAACATCTTAAGAGGCTCACTGCTGCATTTACAGAGAGAGGGCCATAAGAGCCCAATGTAAGTTAACGGGAGCCGTGGGAGGCACAGGTAGGACTTTTCTCTGTAATCTGAGTAGGACTTGTGGTGGGATGTGGGTGACGGAGCGTGCACATAATGGGCCTCATGAGGAGGAGCTGAAGCACTGAGGCAGGAGTAAATAATAATAATAATAATAATGCATCAGTTTTATACAGCGCTTTTCTGGACACTCAAAGACTCTTTACAGCATTATTCACTCACTCCAGACCCGGTGGTGTAAACTACTATTGTAGCCACAGCTGCCCTGGGGCAGACTGACGGAAGCGAGGCTCCAATCTGCGCCATCGGCCCCTCCGACCACCACCAACACTCACACACCACTTTCATACTAGGCAATGTGGGTGATGTGCCTTGCCTACGGACACAACAACAGTTTTTGCCACTGGCCCCACTGTGGCCCCTGGAATTCCCAGTGGTCTCCCATCCAAGTACTAACCAGGACCTGCTGAGCTCCTGAGACCTGACGGGTTCAGGCTTTGACGAGCCGGTGTGATGAGCCGCAGGACATTTGACATTTGAGAGAAGAGTTTTGGAGATTATATTTTCAATACGTTTCTGGCAACACTGTTGACTATTTACAGCAAAACGTCTGACGGTTCTGTGATCAAGCCCCTTTTTGGAATTTCAAGTGTGCTGTATCCCTCCTTACAATTTTGGACTTTTCAGAGTCAGTTAAATCTCTTTGGTGGCACCTTCACATAGGGTGGTGATCTCCTTAAGCCATAAGCGTACACTGTGCAATATTTTTGATTGTTTCACTTGGCCCCAGCTCCAACTGTTCAACCAGGGTTTAAAAGTTCACAGCTCACAATTCATGTTCTCACACTATACGAACAACTTCAGCAGTGCAAAACCCTCAGGGGGCGGCTGGATTTCAAACAGGTTTGATATTCTTGGGAGCTATGATTGCCGATCGGGAGTTGGCCGTGAGGTATTACTCAGTTCCATGTTTACTACACAAAGCACGACACACGATTAATCCCCAAAACATCCCAGAAAAATCAGCTCAAAAAGGGCCAAAAATCACACCGTATATGCCCGGCCTTCCTTGTTAGACAAATGCAAATCAGCAGATATGCTTAAATAATAATAATAACACTTGATATTTATTAGGCGCCTTTCTGGACACCCTAGGTCACCTTACAACAACATACTTAAGTTAAATACTACTAAAACACACAGTTAAAAGCTGCAGTTCATTTGGGACAGTATTTTAAATGATTGACTGTATTTAATTAACCTACATTAGCTATCACCTATTCAAATCCAATAAAAATTCACATTTATACAGCTCAGGGTTGGAGAATATGCATAAAAATCATGATATGGCCACAATACCCACTTGCCTAATGCAAAATAGTATACACAACATTTAACATTTGAGAGAAGAGTTTTGGAGATCAGGTATATAGCTAAATCATAGCCATAAAAGCCAAAAGTTCAAATTTTAGTTTCATCAGACCAACAGTTTCACAACAGATATCCCAATTTCATTTTTTCACTTTTTTGTGTGGTCGCCAAATTTCAAATTGGATTTACTCAGAAACTACTGGTCCGGTATCAAAAAACAGTTTATCTCCAGAAAGGGAAAATCATAAGAAATCCAAATCTTTCCTTATCAACTTCTAGGTAAATTTGTGTGTGGTGTCACTGAGGTTAGGCATGTCCCTTATTGTCAATTGCAAGGTCAAAATATAGGTCAAAAGGTCATTCATGACAGATTCGAATTCCTTGTGATGTCCTCTTTCCAGAGATCCCTTGGTTTTTGATATCGGACCAGCAGCGTGGAGCCCGGGCCCGGACTCGCCGCAGCGTGGAGCCCGGGCCCGGACTCGCCGCAGCGTGGAGCCCGGGCCCGGACTCGCCGCAGCGTGGAGCCCGGGCCCGGACTCGCCGCAGCGTGGAGCCTGGGCGGGCTGTTCCGGGCCTCCTGCTCGAGGGCTGCAGCTCGTTCCGAGGTGGTATATCTTGTTGTGAGTGGTCTGTTCTCCGTGCACTCTGAAAGTGCTTCTCAGGCCGAGGCTCTGAACCACTCCCTGCTCCAATTCATCTGAGCCTGACCTGAACCAGAGCTACTCCCTCTGGAACACCGGGACCTCTCTGAGCTCTGCCCCCCTCCCGAACAAACTGGGGAATAGTGGTACCGGGGGACAGAGGTACGCACCCCTATGCGTAATGACACACCGGGATATACATCCCTGCAGAAAAGCCGGTAGCAGCTGAAGGATGTGTTTTCGTAAATACGTTCGTGTCCCTGTCCAATCAGAACCCGTGTCGACTCACAGACATTGAGGGAAATTAAATAAATCCGATTTAACGTGTTTTCCATGTAAACCTTTATTTGTAATTGATATTTCCATGTAAACTCAAAGGAGAATAATTTAATTCCGATCTATTTAATTTGAAATTAATTCATTTGGATTTAAAATTCTCTTGTGGGGCCAATGTATGTTTAATTAGTTTCAGTTTTGTTTTTTATTTGTATTTGCATTTATTTATTAGAGGGACAATGCATATCAAAAGACAAGATCATGTAAACATGTACTTGTAAATAGGCAGGATTGTAGCCAAAGTTCATTCTATCTTTAGTCTCTGCTGGACCAAGACCGAATGACCCGCACAATTCAGAAAACATGAAAAAAGCCTCCAATACCTACTCCCACATGCGTCTCTTACTCATACGCTATAAAATACACTCATACGAAGTTAGTGTTAAAATGTACAGGTCAGACATACTCTCATTACTTCCACATGCACAACATTAATATCTATTTACAGATCTACACACAGATATGACTGCAGTCTCTGGCTCATGTGCAAAAGACGCTGTTAAAGTTCAGTTGTTGGGCAGATCTGATTGTCCAATAGCCATGATTTAAGTTGAGCAGAGAAGAAGCTGAGTGTAGGCAGGTTCTGTATACACACTGGGATGGTATTCCAGGTTTTAGAGGCGCAGAAAGAGATACAGCCTGTCCAAAAGCCTTGATGTTGTAATACAATCACCTCTGGAGTTTGCTCATGTTGATCTGTTCAGATTTTTTTTTTTTTTTTTTACAAAATCTCATAGTGGGACAGGGGCCAGACCATGTAAACTTTTGTACACAAGAATAGACTCTGCAAATTTTATGTTATCCCACCGTAATATGTTGTGTTTCTTCAAAAATAAAGCAGTGATGGTGGGTGTTTGTTTTTTTGTTTTTTTGTTTAAAAAGTTAAGAGCTTCTTTATATAATGTTTCAATTGATTTACGACTGGGCATAGGAATTAACTAAAAAAGGTCACACAGGTCCCTCCTCGAACCGCCACCTTAACGTGGTGGAGGTTTGAGCCCGAATGATCCCAGGAGCTGTGTTGTCGGGGGCTTTATGCCCCTGGTAGGGTCACCCAAGGCAAACAGGTCCGGGGGGACGGGTCAGACAAAGAGCGGTTCAGAAGCCCCTCATGACGATAACCATTCAGAGGTCGGATACGTCACCCGGATCGGCGTCACCAGGGCCCCACCCTGGAGCCAGGCCTGGGGTGGGCGCTTGATGGCGAGCGCCTGGTGGCCGGGCCTTTTCCCACGGGGCCCGGCCGGGCGCAGCTCGAAGGGACGACGTGGGACCGCCCTCCCCTGGACCCACCATCCACGGGAGGAGCCATAGGGGCCGGGTGCAGAGTGATCTGGGCGGCAGTCAAAGGCGGGGGCCTCAGCGACCAGATCTCCGGACATGGAGACGAGCTCTGGGGACATGGAATGTCACCTCGCTGGGGGGGAAGGAGCCTGAGCTTGTGCGGGAGGTCGAGCGTTACCGGCTAGATATAGTCGGCCTCACCTCCACGCACAGCTTGGGCTCTGGAACCCAACTCCTTAAGCAGGGCTGGACTCTCCATTTCTCCGCCGTTGGCCGCGGGGAGCGGCGGCGAGCTGGTGTGGGCTCATAGCCCCACAGCTCAGCCGCTGTGTGTTGGAGTTCACCCAGGTGAACGAGAGGGTTGTGTCCCTGCACCTTCGGGTCGGGGACAGGTCTCTCACTGTGGTGTCGGCCTATGGGCCGAACAGCAGTGCAGAGTACCCGGCCTTCTTGGAGTCTCTGGGAGGGGGACTGGACAGTGCACCGACCGGGGACTCTGTTGTTCTACTGGGGACTTCAACGCCCATGTGGGCAACGACAGTGACACTTGGAGAGGGGTGATTGGGAGGAACGGCCTCCCTGATCTGAACCCGAGCGGTGTTCTGTTATTGGACTTCTGTGCTAGTCACAGTTTGTCCATAACGAACACCATGTTCGAGCACAAGGGGGTCCATCGGTGCACGTGGCACCAGGACTCCCTAGGCCGGAGGTCAATGATCGACTTTGTTGTCGTGTCATTTGACCTCCGGCCGTGTGTCTTGGACACTCGGGTGAAGAGAGGGGCAGAGCTGTAGAGCACCACCTGGTGGTGAGTTGGGTCCGCTGGCGGAGGAGGAAGCCGGAAAAACCTGGCAGGCCCAAGCGTATCGTGAGGGTCTGATGGGAACGTCTGGCGGAACCTTCTGTCAGTGTGGCCTTCAACTCACACCTCCGGGAGAGTTTCTCCCAGATCCCGGGGGAGGCTGGGGACATGGAGCCCGAGTGGCTTCGTTCTCGGCCTCCATTGTCGACGCGGCCGCTCGTAGCTGTGGCCGTAAGGTCTGCGGTGCCTGCCGCGGCGGCAATCCCCGAACTCAGTGGTGGACACCGGAAGTAAGGGATGCCGTCAAGCTGAAGAAGGAGTCCTACCGGACCTTACTGGCCCAGTGGACTCCTGAGGCAGCTGACGGGTACCGTCGGGCCAAGCCGGCTGCAGCCCGGGCGGTGGCAGAGGCAAAAACTCGGGTCTGGGAGGAGTTCGGGGAGGCCATGGAGGAGGACTATCGGACGGCCCCAAGGAAATTCTGGCAAACCGTCTGGTGCCTCAGGAGGGGGAAGCGGTCCTTCACCAACACTGTTTACAGTGCGGGGGGAGAGCTGCTGACCTCGACTGGGGATGTTGTCAGGCGGTGGAAGGAATACTTTGGGGATCTCCTCAATCCCACCGTCACGTCCTCCAAAGAGGAGGCCGAGGCTGGGGACCCAGAGGCGGACTCATCCATCACCCTGGCCAAAGTCACTGGGGTGGTTAGAAAGCTCCTCGGTGGCAAGGCTCCGGGGGTGGATGAGGTCCGTCCTGAGTACCTTAAGTCTCTGGGTGTTGTGGGTCTTGGCTGACACGTCTCTGCAACATCGTGTGGCGGTCGGGAACAGTGCCTTTGGACTGGCAGACCGGGGTGGTGGTCCCTCTGTATAAAAAGGGGGACCGGAGGGTGTGTTCCAACTACAGGGGAATCACACTCCTCAGCCTCCCCGGTAAAGTCTATGCCAGGGTACTGGAGAGGAGAGTTCGGCCGATAGTCGAACCTCGGATTCAAGAGGAGCAGTGTGGTTTTCGGCCTGGTCGTGGAACACTGGACCAGCTCTACACCCTCCATCGGGTGCTCGAGGGTTCATGGGAGTTTGCCCAACCAGTCCACATGTGCTTTGTGGACTTGGAGAAGGCATTCGACCGTGTCCCTCGTGGTGCCCTGTGGGGGTGCTTCAGGAGTATGGGGTCCGGGGCCCTTTGCTAAGGGCTGTCCGGTCCCTGTATGACCGGAGCAGGAGCTGTGTTCGCATTGCCGGCAGTAAGTCAGACCTGTTCCCGGTGCATGTTGGACTCCGCCAGGGCTGCCCTTTGTCACCGGTTCTGTTCATTGTATTTCTGGACAGAATTTCTAGGTGCAGCCAGGGGCCGGAGGGGGTCCAGTTCGGGAACCACAGGATCTCATCACTGCTTTTTGCGGATGATGTTGTCCTGTTGGCTTCATCGAGCCAGGACCTGCAGCACTGGGGCGGTTTGCAGCCGAGTGTGAAGCGGCCGGGATGAGAATCAGCTGTTCCAAATCCGAGGCCATGGTTCTGGACCGGAAAAAGGTGGATTGCCCTCTCCGGGTGGGTGGGGAGTCTCTGCCTCAAGTGGAGGAGTTCAAGTATCTCGGGGTCTTGTTCACAGTGAGGGGAGGATGGAGCGTGAGATTGACAGGTGGATCGGTGCAGCGTCGGCAGTGATGCGGTCGCTGTATCGGACCGTTGTGGTGAAGAGGAGCTGAGCCGAAAGGCGAAGCTCTCGATTTACCTCAATCTACGTTCCTCCCCTCACCTATGGTCATGAGCTCTGGGTAATGACCGAAAGAACAAGATCGCGGATACAAGCGGCCGAAATGAGTTTCCTCCGCAGAGGCCGGGCGCTCCCTTAGAGATAGGGTGAGGAGCTCGGTCACACGGGAGGAGCTCGGAGTAGAGTCGCTGCTCCTCCACATCGAGAGGAGCAGCTGAGGGGAGGGCATCTGGTCCGGATGCCTCCTGGACGCCTCCCTCGGGAGGTGTTCCGGGCATGTCCCACCGGTAGGAGGCCCCGGGGAAGACCCAGGACACGCTGGAGGGACTATGTCTCTGGGCCTGGGAACGCCTCGGGGTCCGTCCGGAGGAGCTGGAGGAAGTGGCTGGGGAGAGGGAAGCTTGGGAGCCCCTGCTTAGACTGCTGCCCCCGCGACCCGGCCCCGGATAAGCGGAAGAAGATGGATGGATGGACATCCCAGTGTGCTACATACACACAACACAATTGACAATCAAAATATGCAACAGAAACAATCGGTCAGTGGCACATTATTCTCAGTGGAAAAGAAGACAAGTTGTGATATTGGGGCTGGAAATGGCTGCAAATTGTCAATAGTGTCTGTCCAACTAAAAGCAGCAAAAGGAGAAAAAACAATCTTAACATTTGCTTTCCTGGACCCCGGAAGCACAGCTACATTTTGTACAGAGAATATTATGAGACGGCTCAACATGAATGGAAAAAAGACAAAGGTTTTATTGCAAACAATGGGCCAAAGAGCCAGTGAACAGTTATGAAATAAATGGTTTACAAGTTGGTGATGTGAGTGGCAATAACTTTATTGAAGTGGAAAAGACATATACCCAGACAAATATTCCTGTGACAAAAGCAAACATATTCACACAAACATTGATAAATGGCCTCACCTGAAAGACATTCAAATGAAAGAGACTGATGCGGATGTGGAACTCCTGACTGGAGCAGATGTGCCAAAGGCAATGGAGCCCTGGCAGATTATAAACAGCCAAGGTAATGGCCCCTACGCTGTAAGAACGTTACTTGGACGGGTGGTGTATGGACGGCTCAGTTCTGCAGCCGTGGACACACATTTTAGACCTGTGGCATCAGTAAACCGCATTTCAATTGAAAAACTTGAATCTATTCTGAAGCAACAATACAGTCATGACTTTCCTGAAAAAGAATATGGGGAAAGGCCCCAAATGTCAGTGGAAGACACAAAGTTTATGAATATGATGTCACAAGAGGCCACATTAAAAGACAACCATTACTACTTCCCACTGCCATTACAACCATTACCATTACCATTACCATTACAACCATTACTACTTCCCACTGCCACTCCGCTACAAAGACACTGTGAGGCCAAATAACAAAGAGCTCAATATCTGGCCAAAAAGTTCAAACACAATGGCAGTTTTGCAGATGAGTACAAAACATTTATGGAGGACATCATAGCTAAAGGTTATGCAGAAAAGGTGCCATTAAAATATCTGCACATAAAAAAGGGCAAAGTGTGGTATATCCCCCACCATGGTGTGTACCATAAGCACAAAAGGACCCTCACAGTTGGATTTGACTGTACTTCCTCGTTCCAGGGCACGTCCCTCAATAGAGAGCTGCTCCAAGGACCTGATCTGACCCACTCACTGCTTGGGGTGTTGCTCAGGTTCCGTGAAGAACAGGCTGCTGCTGCTTTAATGGCAGATACTGAAGGAATGTTTCCCCAGGTGAGAGTGAATGAAGAAGACTCAAATCTGCTGAGATTTCTATGGTGGCCAAATGGAGACGTGAACCAACCACTGCAGCAACACAGAATGAAAGTGCATTTATTTGGTGCCATCTCATCACCAAACTGCACCAATTCTGCACTGGAAAGGACAGCAGAGGACAACAAGCAGTTTCACAGCAGCAGCAGGTGAGACCATAAAATCAAACTTCTATGTAGATGATTGTCTCAAATCTGTTCCCACAGCAAAAGCAGCTGTTCAGCGAGTCAAAGAGCTGAGTACACTGTGTGCAACAGGAGGATTCAAACTAAATGGGTCAGTAATAGTCGTGCCGTTTTGTCCACCATTTCAGAGGAAAACAAAGCAAAACAGATCAAAGAACTTGATTTAGACAGAGATAAAGTACCAGAGCTCTGGGCCTGATATGGAATATAGAAAATGATACATTTGGATTCCAGATTTCTATCAAAACTAAATCACTTACCAGAAGAGCTGTTCTGTCCACTGTAAGTTCTGTCTATGACCCCTTGGGCCTCGTAGCCCCATTCGTGCTAAAAGCAAAACTCATTCTACAAAATCTTTGTCAAATAAAGTGATGGGACACAATAATTCCCAGTGAATTGTCACAATGTTACGAAAAGTGTCTTTCTGAACTGGAACATCTAAAACATTTTCAAATAAACAGACGTCTGAAACCAGAAAACTTTGGTAAAACAACAACAGCTCAGTTACATCACTTTTCTGATGCGAGCAGAGCTACGGCACAGCTGAGGTTAACCAACAGCTCAGTTACATCACTTTTCTGATGCGAGCAGAGCTACGGCACAGCTGAGGTTAACCAACAGCTCAGTTACATCACTTTTCTGATGCGAGCAGGGCTACGGCACAGCTGAGGTTAACCAACAGCTCAGGACACAGTCACGTGACTTTAATAATGGGCAAATCAAGAGTAACGCCCCTAAACAAAATGACTGTCCCCAGACTGGAGCTCACTGCTGCCACTCTTGCAGTTCCTGTTGATCGCATGTTAAAATCAGAGCTGAAGTTTGATTTACAGGAATCTGTTTATGGGACAGTCAGTCTGTAGTGAAATACATTCGAAACCAGTCACGAAGATTTCAAACCTTTGTTGCAAATCGAGTTGCAGTAATCCAGGCTCTGTCTTCAGTGGGTCAGTGCAGATATGTGGATTCCAGGCTCAATCCTGCAGATGATGCCTCTCGTGGTTTGAACATTGAGGCTTTCCTAAAATCTAAAAAGTGGATTAATGGACCTGATTTTTTGTCACATGATGAAACACAGTGGCCACCAGTTCCAGAGGCAATGCAATATCCCGTATCAAATGAGGACCCTGAGGTTAAGAAAGCTGTAAACACTGTCAGTACTGTACAAAAGAGTCCCACCAGCAAACTAATGGAGTATTTTTCTGATTGGAATAAATTAAAAAGAAGTGTTGCCTGGATGTTGAAGTTCAAGGGACTGCTTATGAGAAAGTGAAAAGAAACGAAAGATGAAAGACTGAGTAAAGATGAGAAGCTGACAGTGAAAGATATAGAAAAGGCAGAACAATGCATTCTCACATATGAACAAAGACAATACTATAAACAAGAAATCGACCTCATTAATCAGGGAAAGTTCTGCCAAAAGAACAGTCCACTCTACAAAATGGACCCAAGGCTGGATCAAGATGGGCTGTTAAGAATTGGTGGCAGAATTAACAAACTATCAATGCCCACAGAGATAAAAAATCCCATAATTGTGCCTAAAAAGTCCTATATATCTAAACTGATACTCAAAAACATACATGAGCAAATTGGTCACACTGGCCGAAACCACATGTGTCAGAATGACATGAAAAGTACTGGATGTCTTCTGCTAATGCTGCCGCACCAAACATGATAAGAAACTGCGTTTATTGCCGGCGAATGCAATCTGCGGCTGGAGAGCAAAAGATGGCAGATCTTCCGCAGGACAGAGTGTTACCAGACATACCACCGTTCACTACCGTAGGCATGGACTATTCCGGACCATTTGAAACCAAACGTGGCCGAACTACTGTAAAAAGATGGGGCGTGGTCTTCACCTGTTTAAATACTCGAGCAGTGCATTTGGAAGTAGCCAGTGGTCTGGACACCAGCTCGTGCATAAATGCAATCAGAAGATTCATATGTCGTAGGGGAACAGTGCTGAGCATCAGATCAGATCAAGGCACAAATTTGGTTGGAGCAGATAAAGAACTGAAAAGGCCACTTGAAGAATTAAATCATGACAAAATGAGTGAAACACTCCTGAATAAAGGCACAGACTGGAGATTCAGTCCTGCAGCTGGAGCCCATCATGGTGGAGGATGGAGCCCATCATGGTGGAGGCTGGAGCCCATCATGGTGGAGGCTGGAGCCCATCATGGTGGAGGCTGGAGCCCATCATGGTGGAGGATGGGAGAGACTTATCCCAACTCTAAAAAGGAGATTGTGCTTTGTTACAAAGGAACAAGTTATAGATGATGAGGTTCTGCAAACGATGCTCTGTGAAGTGGAAGCAGTAATGACCCATCACCACAGTGACACATGATAAAACTGACGTGGAACCGCTCACACCAAACCATCTCCTGCTGCTTAAAGTAAAGCCTGTTATGCCCCCAGGACTATTCAGTAAAGAAGAAGAGGGAGGCAGGTCCAGTGTTTGGCTGACCTCTTTTGGAAAAGATGGATTAGAGAATATCTCCCAATCCTGCAACAACCAGGTGATGATGTCACTGTCGATCATACAGCTCCAGGAACTCATGGACCTTAGGACGGGTCCTGCAAACACAGCCTGGAAGTAAAGGATTAGTGTGAAGTGCCTTTGTTAAAACGAAGACTGGTTTCCTCCAGCGACCTGTGACCAAACTCTGCTTGATACTGGAAAGTGAAGAATAATGGATGAACATTGAACTTTTCTCAAACCCAAACTTTTGACTGACTTGACTTTACTCGACTTCTGCTCTTTATCCACAAATGGAAAAATATGTAATAAATTGTGAAAAATTGCAATAGAATGTAGAATTATTTAATACTATTGTAATTGCTAGACCAGCAATTAGGGGCTGGAGATGTTAGAGCCATAATTTAATTTATTTATAGAAGTTATTTAATTTACCATAAATTCATATTTTTATTCTTTCTTAAAAACAATTATAAAAGTGGAGTTTTCAGTGTCCGAAATTAAGTTATTTTCAGTCAATTTAGGTCCTTTTGTTTGGACCGTAAGAGGGCGGGTCTAAGGAAATGAGGTCAAACAGGGAGACAGGTGTGGGGGGAGGGGTCTGTGCTGTTGTGGAGGGCGACCGACACGGTCTGTGACCGCACGGTCTGTGACCGCACGGTCTGTGACCGCACGGTCTGTGACCGACACGGTCTGTGACCGCACGGTCTGTGACCGACACGGTCTGTGACCGCACGGTCTGTGACCGCACGGTCTGTGACCGACACGGTCTGTGACCGACACGGTCTGTGACCGCACGGTCTGTGACCGACACGGTCTGTGACCGCACGGTCTGTGACCGACACGGTCTGTGACCGCACGGTCTGTGACCGACACGGTCTGTGACCGCACGGTCTGTGACCGCACGGTCTGTGACCGCACGGTCTGTGACCGCACGAACGTCGAAATGATGATAATCTGCAAATAAAAGAAATCAAACTACACCGGACTACGTGAGTTTTTGTACAACATTTTTGTGAGTCAAGAAGCGACACCCCAAGGACGGCTACTCATGTCTTACAGCTAAAGTCACATCCGAAGCCATAAGATTTTAGTCCTGGTTCAGTCCTGGTTCAGTCCTGGTTTAGTCCTGGTTCAGTCCTGGTTCAGTCCTGGTTCAGTCCTGGTTCAGTCCTGGTTTAGTCCTGGTTCAGTCCTGGTTCAGTCCTGGTTCAGTCCTGGTTCAGTCCTGGTTCAGTCCTGGTTCAGTCCTGGTTCAGTCCTGGTTCAGTCCTGGTTTAGTCCTGGTTCAGTCCTGGTTCAGTCCTGGTTCAGTCCTGGTTCAGTCCTGGATGGTGACCTGAAAGGCGGCGCATTATTAGATCTGTGATGAGGTCTGTCCATATGCAGATGTGAAGATGACAGATGAGACTGTGACTGGTGCTCAGCAGCAAATTTCTCCTCAAAGAACTGGCGGGACTTTAAATAAAACTACGGTAGTTTGCAGATGTTGCAGTGATGAACTCTCTTTCCACAGACGCACAACAAGTTTAAAATACTGTCTTAAATCAAAACACGTGTTTGATTCGGCGGCAGCAGGAAGTTACCTGTACACCAACAACAAGCCGAGCACCACAACCCACAGTGATGATGTCAACACGACCAGGGATAAGTCGCCTTTACAAAATGGAGAACCACAGCACGTAAAAAAAATTCTATAAAATAACTTTTTGATAATAAATTGCATTTTTGTCAGAATATTTTGGTCTTATTTTGAAGAATAATTAACTGTGATTAATTGTAATTAATCAAAATTCTGAAGTGTGATGAATCTGATTTAAAACATGCGCTACTAAATACCTTTTTAAAGTTTTCTTCCCATCACTGTGTATGAGCAGCTCTTGCAGTCTAAATAAATCCGCGTTGTACTGTCTCCATCTAATTATAAAGCGTTTTCTTGTCCAAACATCAGAAAGTGCACGTTAGCATACTAGTTGTCGCTAGCTTTATCGTCACGGCAAAACTCCGCTCTGGCCTCTTAAAGGTGTGGAAAGCGCTGACAAACTCATCGCGATAAATAATCAGGCTGTTCATTATGCATAAGGTAAGTGAGGAATAACTTTGGACTGTTCCAAATGAATAGTTCTGTTTTCCATGTTTGAACGAAGGCTACAGCTCCTTTAACTCACACGTGTCGCCGGGTGCTCTCGATAGAGCGGATTTCTCTTCTTCATGACACCGAAATCAGATCTAATTATCGGGTTATTGGATTTTCATGTTCATCTGATTTCTACTGACAACCTAAACGTACATACTATTCAAAAACAATAACCACGTTTCCGTAGAAAGCGCCTCCTGATCTAAGTTTGGACTTCACAAATGGGCTCTTTTCTGACCTTTTGGCCTGGGTCTCAAAGCGGGGGTGGCTGTCCAAAGTAGAAACCTTCAGCTCTGTGCGGAATCGCTGTAAGTGAAACTGGAAAACTCACTCTGGTCCACTCAGTGCTTCTTCTGCGAGCTCGACCATCGACTGTAAATATAAATGGACATAGCTGCTTCATTCCAAATAAGAAATGAGCACGGACACGTTTCGGGCTCCATTAACTTTTGACTTCACGTTGAAAAATCGTCACCCCTCTCTCCTTTTGGTCTTAAAATGTTCGTATTAACCTACTCCACATGATCCGTAAACAGATTCCTATTCCTCATATGGAACTCACCTAATATTCCTTCTTATAACCAATAGCCTCGATGAGCTTCATTTGACTGGAGCCGAAAGCTATGGATAACACCGCACTTCCTCGTCCATCTCTTTACACTGCGTAAAAACTCAAATCTAGCCAAGTTAAGAGCACTTGAATTAAGAAAACGTCATCATGATTTGAGCAAATTTCACTTGACACGTAAAATGAGCAATCCACGGATCAAGACTTTTTGGACTTGAAAATACGTCTCGCTTCGCTTAAGATAAGACAAATAACTCTTCGCAAAGCAGGGTGGCTGTCCAAAGTGCAAACATTCAGATCCGTTCAGTCGCTTCTGTGAGCTCGACCATAGACTCCAACAAGGAAGTGAACATGGGCACATTTCCGGCTCCAGCGACTCATGTTTACCGGCAGATTTTGCGACTTTCCTAGTAAAGAGTCCGTCTCCTTCTTGTCTTCGTGGAGATGTTATCGGTTTGTCGGTGGCCATACCGGTTCGTCAAAGCCTGATCCCGTCAGATCTCAGAAGCTAAGCAGGGCCGGGCCTGGTTAGTACTTGGATGGGAGACCACAAGGAATTCCAGGTGCCACAGTGGGGCCAGTGGCAAAACGTCGTAGTGTCTGTAGGCAAGACACATCACCCACATTGCCTAGTATGAAAGTGGTGTGTGCGTGAGTGATGGTGGTGGTCGGAGGGGCCGATGGCGCAGATTGGAGCCTCACTTCTGTCAGTCTGCCCCAGGGCAGCTGTGGCTACAATAGTAGTTTACCACCACCGGGTCTGGAGTGAGTGAATAATGCTGTAAAGCGTCTTTGAGTGTCCTGAAAAGCGCTGTATAAAACTGATGCATTATTATTATTATTATTTGTCTAGAATGTTCCACGGTACAGATTAAACCTGTCGATCACAAGGGAGACTATAACTATAGGCTGCAAAAAGCAAAATCTCGCCAGGTTAAGATGACTTGAATTAAGGAAGTTTCATCATGGTTTGAGTAAATTTCACATGGCAAGTAAAATGATCTGCCCAGGTACTAGAATTTCTGTACTTAAAATATAAACATGCATTTTACTACACTTAAAATAAGAAAAACAACAACTTTTTATGCTTAAAATAAAAAAGAAAAGCAGCAGAGCGCTTCACTGGGTCACAAAACAGTCAAAAAATAGCAGTGCAGATGCTGTACGAGGGTTAACGTGAACTCGAAACAAGAAATAGCCCTGACTGCAAAATGTATAAATGGGAAAAGTACGAACCGGAGGCTCAGAGAATCATAATAGAAATAACAACGACAACAACAAAAAAAGGAATGGGAAGAAGAGAATTAATTTAATCCACCCCCTCTTCTAAACTAACGCATTGAGCTTTTCTTTCTTTCTCAGTTTTCAGACATTTTACATGAACTATATGAACTATACAAGTTTATGAACTTGAATATGAACTTTACAGATGTGGACAGTGTTGTAAATGGACAAAACTAACCTGGGAGCCGTTACATTCCGAACAGGAAGTTTCCGCGTTTCCGGCTCCATCGACTTTTGACTTTACGTAGAAAAAGTGTCGCCCGTCTCTTATTTTGGTCTTAAAATGTTCCCGTTAACCCGCTCTACATGATCCGTAAATAAAGCCCTGTTACTCATATGGAACTCGACTTCAAATTCGCTCCCATAACCGCTAGCCTCGACGAGCTTCATTTGACTGGAGCCCAACACTATGGGTGACGTCGCGCTCCCTCAGTCCACCTCAGTCTGGCCAAGGTAAGCAACTTGAATTAAGAAAACGTCATCATGATTTGAGGAAATTTCACTCGACCCGTAAAATGAGATACCGACGGAACAAGACTTTTTGGACTTACACTATGAAAATACGTCTTGCTTCACTTAGGATTCGAAAAACGACTCTTGGCAAAGCAGGGTGGCTGTTACGCAGAAAAAATGTCACTCTTCTGTAAATGCTGCTGTGAACCTCGTCATTTTGGTCTTAAAATGTTCATTTTAGCCCGTTTTACATGGTCTTGCTTTCTATTTTATCCTTAAATAAATTCACTTCTGTAACTGCTAGCCTCGTGAGCTTCATTTGACTGAAGCCGAGCACCATGGATAACGTCTCTCAGTCTTTATATAGTGTATGATTGAAACACAGTGATGGGGTTTAAGTAGAAAGCCCTTCAGACTTCACAAACAGCCTGTGTCTTGACCGTTTGTGCGGCTCTCAGGGCAGAGCGGCTGTTCACAGTGGAAACCTTCAGGTCCGTGTGGAATCGCTGTGACTAAATCCAGTGAAATTGGCTTACGGCGCTTCTTCTGTAAGATCAACGTAACCTGGTCCACAGAGACGGCCGGGGAAAATCCTGCACCCCAATAATCGAAGTTCATAAATCACGTAAATGCAAGAGAAGTACTCAGCCCAACATGTACTACAATGAGAATAATGTCTGATACATGACTAAATACTGAAACAATAAATACTTCATATTAATCAAATACAACACTAAATACAATCAATGAAATGCTGTCCCACTTTAGCTGGAGGCTGTTAGCTGTGTGTGTTTCTTCATTCCTCTTCATTTCTTGTATTACACTGATCCTTAACCTCTGGAACATTATTCTTTCTCCACTCTTTACTTATCTTTTTAATGCAGTCATTCTTAACATTCGGAACAGGTCACTTTTATCTGAAGTTACACTCACAGGTGTTTTCCCTCATATGTTTTCAGCTTTTAATTCCAATTTCATTTCAAAAATATTTTCTAGAACTTTTTTCCAATGTGGTTCTATTATTTTACATGTGTAAACATATGTAGATAGTTCATTATTCTCCCCACAGTTCCTCCAACAGTGTTATTCTTACTCTTTTCATGCTGTCAGAAGTGTTTCATTGTTATTTTCCAGGTAAACTCTTTCCAGAATAATAAACCAGTTGTTTTATGGGCTCCTGTGCTGTTCCCACTCCTCAGTTATTCTTCCTCCCATTTTTGTTTCACATTAACTGGACAGAATTTCATACAATTTATTCAGAACACGTTTAGATTTCATAGCAGATATATTTGCCATGGTCCTTATCAGGAGGTGCACATTGCCTTCATATTTTATTTTGCCTTTTAGATAACTCCTCACTCGTGAGTAGCTGCTGTACGTTTTAATCGTATTTAATCTGTTTGTTGTTGTTGGGCGACTGTGGCGTAGGTTTAAAAACACAGACGAAGGCCATGAAGGAGCGGGCCACCATTTTACTTTTTGTTTCAATATTTACAAAAAGTGCAGGTGCCAAAAAGTGCAGGTACAAAATGGAGGCAGGCGCCAGTTTCTTCTCCGACAGCAGAACCAACACTGATGTTCTAAGGCGCCTTTTACCTTTTATTATTTATGCCTAATTGGATCAAACCACTACCTAAAAACAGGGATGCAAAAATTCACATTATCTTTAAACCCAGAATAAACCCAAAACCAAATAACTATTAAAATCCCCAACGATACACATAAAACCCCTAAAACCATACACCCATTCACTTTAAAACGCAGAAACTAATAAACCACCGACGCCAGTTCCCCCCCGTACAATATCTACAGATGGTCCAGCCCGGAAGAGCTCGTTTCTGGACTCTTTTGGGACCTGGACAGGAGAACATGGAGGTAAGTACACAGCACACTATTCACTAACACACAATTACATACACTGACACACGCCAACACTTAAACCCTTCTAAAACCCATATACTGCACAATCTCTATGGCACTGTTCCATTTCTAAAAGTAATTGGTTAAAACATCGTTTCCTTTTCTTCCAGGGCCCAGCAGCCGCCAAGTAAAGTGCCACTGTGCCTCAAGATTAAAAGTGGTGAAAGGAAAACAATAACAATACATTTTTAAAAAACAATTCTGTGCACTGTTTTTGGTCATATGTTTAAAGTGCTGTGCTTTCAAAGGTGATTTAAAGTGTCTCAGTGAAAGGTGAAAGTGCTGAGTACCAGTAACAAACTCACCTGTTTGTCACAGCGGCCTTGAGTGTCCAGAAAGTGTTCAATTATTACTCAGTTTTGTTGGCTAAACAAAAGTAAAAACCACTCAGTAATGAGAAGTACCTGTACAAGTATCTGTTTAAAAATAGACTTAGGGAGTAAAAAGTCAAAGTATTTCATGTCGTTTTTGTGATCTAACAAAGCACCAAATGTCTTGATTTTGATAAAGATTTTTATTTATTATTTATTTTTATTTATTTTATTTTATTTATTTTATTTATTTTATTTTTATTTATTTTATTTTTATTTATTTTATTTATTTTATTTATTTTATTTATTTTATTTATTTTATTTATTTTATTTATTTTATTTATTTATTATTTATTTTTATTTATTTATTTTTTAAGCAGATTTTTAAGCAGATTCAATTGAATTCCTGTTTTTTCCTCGCTGTTTTTATGTGTATATTGTTGTTGGCTCAGGCTACAAATGTGTTAAAAAAATAAATGAATAAAAACATCAGTGTTTCCAGCAGCTCTCATTTGACTTGAAAGTACAGATACCGGCTCTCCAATGTAGTGCAGCTGAAATCGACTTATGTAAAGTACAGATTTGTACGTCAGTACACTGTGCTACTACTTTTATTGTTCTTTACATTCCACCACTGCCTAATTGTGGCAATTTGGTGTAAGTGTGAGCAGGTTCCTGTGGAGCAGTGAGGTGTAAGTGTGAGCAGGTTCCTGTGGAGCAGTGAGGTGTAAGTGTGAGCAGGTTCCTGTGCAGCAGTGAGGTGTAAGTGTGAGCAGGTTCCTGTGCAGCAGTGAGGTGTAAGTGTGAGCAGGTTCCTGTGGAGCAGTGAGGTGTAAGTGTGAGCAGGTTCCTGTGCAGCAGTGAGGTGTAAGTGTGAGCAGGTTCCTGTGGAGCAGTGAGGTGTAAGTGTGAGCAGGTTCCTGTGGAGCAGTGAGGTGTAAGTGTGAGCAGGTTCCTGTGGAGCAGTGAGGTGTAAGTGTGAGCAGGTTCCTGTGGAGCAGTGAGGTGTAAGTGTGAGCAGGTTCCTGTGGAGCAGTGAGGTGTAAGTGTGAGCAGGTTCCTGTGGAGCAGTGAGGTGTAAGTGTGAGCAGGTTCCTGTGCAGCAGTGAGGTGTAAGTGTGAGCAGGTTCCTGTGGAGCAGTGAGGTGTAAGTGTGAGCAGGTTCCTGTGGAGCAGTGAGGTGTAAGTGTGAGCAGGTTCCTGTGCAGCAGTGAGGGAACTGTGCAGGGTCAGTGCTGACACTGTACCTGATGTTTTACTGTCTTAAAAAAGGTCCAAAACAGAACTAGTTCCTTTAAAACCGTTTTCAATCCTTTTCATCCTAAGTATTCACCATGATGAGTTTATAAGTGCTTCTCACAGTTCCCAGAGGTCAGCGTGGACGTTTGCTTAGTAGACCAGCCAGAACCACACGCTTTGTCAAAACTTTACAAAGACGAGTGGACCTGGAGCATTATCCTGTCTCCCTGTGATTGACAGGTGGATTAATCAGTCAGAGTGACGCGTGCTCCGTTTGTGTCAAAAACACACTGTTTACACAGAAAAAGTGAAAACAAAGGACTAAGAAACAATGACTCAACACTAGGCTCTGTTCACGTTTACGTCACAAACCAGGAAGACGTTTGGAAACAGGCGACGACAAACTCTGGTGTAGTTCCCGACACTGGGCTCCACCGACTGCGATCAAACCCACTGAAGTAAATGTGATCGTCGGTAAAATGAAGCCTGCAGACGTATGTGCTGGTAAAATGAAGCCTGCAGACGTATGTGCTGGTAAAATGAAGCCTGCAGACGTATGTGCTGGTAAAATGAAGCCTGCAGACGTATGTGCTGGTAAAATGAAGCCTGCAGACGTATGCGCTGGTAAAATGAAGCCTGCAGACGTATGTGCTGGTAAAATGAAGCCTGCAGACGTATGTGCTGGTAAAATGAAGCCTGCAGACGTATGCGCTGGTAAAATGAAGCCTGCAGACGTATGTGCTGGTAAAATGAAGCCTGCAGACGTATGTGCTGGTAAAATGAAGCCTGCAGACGTATGTGCTGGTAAAATGAAGCCTGCAGACGTATGTGCTGGTAAAATGAAGCCTGCAGACGTATGTGCTGGTAAAATGAAGCCTGCAGACGTATGTGCTGGTAAAATGAAGCCTGCAGACGTATGTGCTGGTAAAATGAAGCCTGCAGACGTATGTGTTGGTAAAATGAAGCCTGCAGACGTATGTGCTGGTAAAATGAAGCCTGCAGACGTATGTGCTGGTAAAATGAAGCCTGCAGACGTATGTGCTGGTAAAATGAAGCCTGCAGACGTATGTGTTGGTAAAATGAAGCCTGCAGACGTATGTGCTGGTAAAATGAAGCCTGCAGACGTATGTGCTGGTAAAATGAAGCCTGCAGACGTATGTGCTGGTAAAATGAAGCCTGCAGACGTATGTGCTGGTAAAATGAAGCCTGCAGACGTATGCGCTGGTAAAATGAAGCCTGCAGACGTATGCGCTGGTAAAATGAAGCCTGCAGACGTATGCGCTGGTAAAATGAAGCCTGCAGACGTATGAGCTGGTAAATGAAGCCTGCAGACGTATGTGCAGGTAAAATGAAGCCTGCAGGACGTATGCGCTGGTAAAATGAAGCCTGCAGGACGTATGCGCTGGTAAAATGAAGCCTGCAGACGTATGTGCTGGTAAAATGAAGCCTGCAGACGTATGAGCAGGTAAAATTAAGCCTGCAGACGTATGTGCTGGTAAAATGAAGCCTGCAGACGTATGTGCTGGTAAAATGAAGCCTGCAGACGTATGTGCTGGTAAAATGAAGCCTGCAGACGTATGTGCTGGTAAAATGAAGCCTGCAGACGTATGTGCTGGTAAAATGAAGCCTGCAGACGTATGTGCTGGTAAATGAAGCCTGCAGACGTATGTGCCGGTAAAATGAAGCCTGCAGACGTATGTGCTGGTAAAATGAAGCCTGCAGACGTATGTGCTGGTAACATGAAGCCTGCAGACGTATGTGCTGGTAAAATGAAGCCTGCAGACGTATGTGCTGGTAAAATGAAGCCTGCAGACGTATGTGCTGGTAAAATGAAGCCTGCAGACGTATGTGCTGGTAAAATGAAGCCTGCAGACGTATGTGCTGGTAAAATGAAGCCTGCAGACGTATGTGCTGGTAAAATGAAGCCTGCAGACGTACAGTATGTGCTGGTAAAATGAAGCCTGCAGACGTATGAGCTGGTAAAATGAAGCCTGCAGACGTATGAGCTGGTAAATGAAGCCTGCAGACGTATGCGCTGGTAAAATGAAGCCTGCAGACGTATGCGCTGGTAAATGAAGCCTGCAGACGTATGCGCTGGTAAATGAAGCCTGCAGACGTATGCGCAGGTAAAATGAAGCCTGCAGACGTATGCGCTGGTAAAATGAAGCCTGCAGACGTATGTGCTGGTAAAATGAAGCCTGCAGACGTATGTGCTGGTAAAATGAAGCCTGCAGACGTATGTGCTGGTAAAATGAAGCCTGCAGACGTATGTGCTGGTAAAATGAAGCCTGCAGACGTATGTGCTGGTAAAATGAAGCCTGCAGACGTATGTGCTGGTAAAATGAAGCCTGCAGACGTATGTGCTGGTAAAATGAAGCCTGCAGACGTATGTGCTGGTAAAATGAAGCCTGCAGACGTACAGTATGTGCTGGTAAAATGAAGCCTGCAGACGTATGCGCTGGTAAAATGAAGCCTGCAGACGTATGCGCTGGTAAAATGAAGCCTGCAGACGTATGCGCTGGTAAAATGAAGCCTGCAGACGTATGCGCTGGTAAAATGAAGCCTGCAGACGTATGCGCTGGTAAAATGAAGCCTGCAGACGTATGCGCTGGTAAAATGAAGCCTGCAGACGTATGTGCTGGTAAAATGAAGCCTGCAGACGTATGTGCTGGTAAAATGAAGCCTGCAGACGTATGCGCTGGTAAAATGAAGCCTGCAGACGTATGCGCTGGTAAAATGAAGCCTGCAGACGTATGCGCTGGTAAAATGAAGCCTGCAGACGTATGCGCTGGTAAAATGAAGCCTGCAGACGTATGTGCTGGTAAAATGAAGCCTGCAGACGTATGTGCTGGTAAAATGAAGCCTGCAGACGTATGTGCTGGTAAAATGAAGCCTGCAGACGTATGCGCTGGTAAAATGAAGCCTGCAGACGTATGCGCTGGCAAAATGAAGCCTGCAGACGTATGTGCTGGTAAAATGAAGCCTGCAGACGTATGCGCTGGCAAAATGAAGCCTGCAGACGTATGCGCTGGTAAATGAAGCCTGCAGACGTATGCGCTGGTAAAATGAAGCCTGCAGACGTATGTGCTGGTAAAATGAAGCCTGCAGACGTATGTGCTGGTAAAATGACGCCTGCAGACGTATGTGCTGGTAAAATGAAGCCTGCAGACGTATGTGCTGGTAAAATGAAGCCTGCAGACGTATGCGCTGGTAAAATGAAGCCTGCAGACGTATGTGCTGGTAAAATGAAGCCTGCAGACGTATGTGCTGGTAAAATGAAGCCTGCAGACGTATGTGCTGGTAAAATGAAGCCTGCAGACGTATGTGCTGGTAAAATGAAGCCTGCAGACGTATGCGCTGGTAAAATGAAGCCTGCAGACGTATGTGCTGGTAAAATGAAGCCTGCAGACGTATGTGCTGGTAAAATGAAGCCTGCAGACGTATGTGCTGGTAAAATGAAGCCTGCAGACGTATGTGCTGGTAAAATGAAGCCTGCAGACGTATGTGCTGGTAAAATGAAGCCTGCAGACGTATGCGCTGGTAAAATGAAGCCTGCAGACGTATGTGCTGGTAAAATGAAGCCTGCAGACGTATGTGCTGGTAAAATGAAGCCTGCAGACGTATGTGCTGGTTGGAATCATGTGGAATTCGGCGCCCTCGTCTCTTCTCATCACATGTTCCCAGTGGGAACTTACCACTTACCACTGGGAACAGAGCTCGCCGAAAGTTGCAATCGCTGGAAGTTGTAATCACGTTTCCAAATGTCTTCCTGGTTTGTGATGTCAGCGTGAATCCAGCCGATCAAAGCACAAAACTGTGACTTATCTCAGCTTAAAAAAAGGGAACGTCTTCCACATTTAAGGGACACGTGTTACGTACTTGGCAGCTGTGGTTGGATCTCAAGTGTAGACGGAGTTTTTTGCTCTCTTTTGTCCGGTTCTAGAAGGGACTGGCCGGTCAGGCAAGAATTTGGTTTTAAAGTTAACTAAGACTAGCATGCCAACCAGCTCTTCCTGATCATAGGACAGTGAAACGCTTTATAATTAGATGCAGGTAGAACACAGTGGACATATTTTGACTTCTCGAGCTGTTTATACAAATAATTTTGCTGAAATACACGTCACGTACATTGCGAACAGCTGTTTATTCACTTCACATGTCCACGTCTGCTCTTTTGCAACAGCGCCATCATGTGGTCAAAGTCAGAACTGCACATTTTATTTATATCATCTCAGAATTCTTGGAATATTTTCAAGATTCAAGATCATTTCATTCCCCAGTCGGTGAAGTAGCCAAAATGTGTAGTCGAGTATCGAAATATTGATAAGAGTATTGATATGTTGAAGTTGTATTGCTGAAGTAGAAATACAAAAAAGTGATTCAAGATATTACAAAAGTAAAAGTTGAGGAAAAGTATTTGGGGAGACAACTACTCCAAGAAGTACAATTTTACTAGTTTAATTCCTTTACTGAACAGCCTCCAAGCAACAGATTCATCTGTACATTTCAGCGACGTTAGAGAAAATGCAGCATGATCCTCAGACAGAAAGTACAAACATACACCACACATAAACACTCATGGTTTTGTTTTTATTCTATTGGTATTTTATTTTGTTTATTTATTTGCTTTCTTTATTTGTTTGTCCCATTATGTCTTCTGTTTTGTCATTTGAAATAATACGTCTTTTTATTATTGTTTTGGACCATTTAAAAATGTTTAAAATGTTTAAAATGTTTAAAATGTTTAAAATGTTTAAAATGTTTAAAATGTTTAAAATGTATGCATGCTAATAATAATAATAATAGTAATAATAATAATAATAATAATAATAATAATAATAGTAATAATACTTTTATTGCTTAGATAAATTTCATGAGAATTTTAAAAAGAGACTCTTGGGCACTCAATTGTAAACATGGACAGTGCAACAGCGCCACCTGGTGTCCAGAGTTACAGCTGCATTCTCAGTCTCAGAGTCAGGAGGCTTCAGATTTATGGAGGTGCTTTTGTCTCATTAATATTCATAAATGCACAGAGGCTCATTAATATTCATAAATGCACAGAGGCTCATTAATATTCATAAATGCACAGAGGCTCATTAATATTCATAAATACAAACAGTCCGTTTAATATTTGTAACTTATATTTTGGTTGGTACAAACAGATGTGGATTTGGAAATAGATGTAACATTTACAACAAAATAATTTCATTTGTAAAACTGAAAATTCTGTTTGTAAAATGTGATTCGCATTTGTGGATCAGCACTGACACAAATTCACCGATTTCCAGAATGACGTCATTTTGAGACTAAACCAGGTCTAAACCAGGACTGAACCAGGACTGAACCAGGTCTAAACCAGGACTGAACCAGGACTGAACCAGGACTAAACCAGGTCTAAACCAGGACTGAACCAGGTCTAAACCAGGACTGAACCATTTTAACTCCTCAGGTTCTTTTCTAAGACAGTGTAGTCAAGTGTATTTACCTTGTTGATGTAACGCTAATTAAAGGCTAGGCAACACTAACTGCGCTAAGGTAGATTAGTGGATACAGAAGATGGTTCGTGAAGGAGCCCGAGGTGTAAATGAAGTACAGACCATAAAAATTTGAGTTATTGTATGTATATTGAGTTGAACTTTTTTTTTTCCACAAATACACAGTAATAGTCGGGTAATAACCAACCAAAGGAAAAAAAATAACACAAAAACAACTGACAAAAGGTCAGCTCGCACTTTTTGGTTTGAATCAAGTCTTTTCCCCCCCAAAAAATATTTGCCCTTCTCTTGTTTAGAGTTCAGGTGAGAGTTCGAGAATCAGGGTTAAAAAAAAACAAATCCAATGGGTAAGTTGCAGAAGTTGAGTTTTTATGGGTCAAGCAGCGGTGGAAACGAAAAGCATTGTCCTACCGCTCTGTTTTGGTCTAGCTCGCCATCAGTGTCTGTGGAGATCGGAAGTTGATGAGGTAGTTGGTTCCGCCCATACAAAAAAACCTGACCTGAGTTTTCCGGGGCTGACACACAAGACTCCGTGCACGGCCGACCGGTGAACATGCACGGAGGCTCTATGAGAGATCTTAATATGCAGTTTGAATAGTGCAAATTTCCAAAGTTTGATCGCTTTGTTTGCTGAAGAGACCATGCCACAGCCACAGCGGAGGGAAGGGGAAGTCAAGTAAGGAAACTTAAAGGAAAGGGAAAGTACGGGCAGCGGCACCGGAAGTGGACCCGCCAAAATAAAAGTATCCGTCTTAAATGCGGGTTACAGGTGAATAACCAGTGACGTCATTACGTGTACAGTTATAAGCATGTACCAGGGGTTTGACAAAGTCTTTCCAGTGTGTCTTATCTTGTTCTTGTAGGGTACCCAACATGCTGAGGAGAGTGCGGTTGAATCGTTCCACTGGGTTGCCACGGGGATGGTAAGGCGTGGTTCTAATTTTGTGGATTCCAGCCATTTGACAGAGTTCCTTGATGGTATGTGATTCAAAATCAGGCCCTTGGTCGCTGTGGAGTCTTTCCGGTATTCCATAATGAATTAGGAAGTTGTCCCACAGGGCTTTGGCAACTGTCTTGGCTCGCTGATTAGGTGTTGGCACTGCCACTGCATATTTTGTGAAATGATCAGTGATGACAAGAACATCTTTTGTGTTGCTTCGATCTGGTTCTATTGACAAAAAATCCATGCAAACGAGTTCAAGTGGTCTTGAAGTTTTGATGTTGACGAGTGGTGCAGCTTTCTCAGGAAGTGTTTTTCTCCGCACACATCTCTCACATGTTTTGATTTTATTACTGACATCAACGGACATCCGTGGCCTAAAGAACCGAGATCTGACCAGGTCGAGAGTTCTCTCTGTTCCCAGATGGCCCATTTTATCATGCAACTGGTAGAGGACCTCCAGCCGACACTCCTCGGGAAGGACGAGTTGATAAGTAGGCTCTCCATTGACGTTCCTTTTTCTGACGAGAACATTATTGTGGAGCTCCAGACGTGTTAGTTCTCGCAGCAGGAGGTGGCAAGTCAGGGAGCTGTTCTCGCAGAGAAGAGGGGCGGAGATTCTCCTCTTTCTAATTGGGCAAGAATGTGCTGGATGACTGGATCTGCTCGTTGTTTCTCAGCAATCTCAGCATCAGTAAGGGTGCACAAGACAGGTGAAGAGAACTGGGAATCATTGATGAAGCTGTCTGGCAGGCTGTCAGCATTAATGGAGAGAGTTTGAACAAAAGCAGTGACTTGATCTTCGTGAGGTGAGCTGTACACGAGTTGTCTGTCACATATGGCTTGGACTGAATGCTGGTCAATACAGATACAGGATGGATCTTCAAGATGCTGTTCAGTGAATCTCAATATTCTCTCTCGTTCCTTTTGTGACCGGGCACCTTCAGCTCGCTCTTCATGAGGTCTCCGAGAGAGTCCATCAGCATCAGCATTCAACTTTCCAGCTCGGTAGATAATCTTGAATGTGAAGGTTGAGAGAGCAGAGAGCCACCTGTAACTTGTTGCATCCAGTTTTGCAGAGGTCAGCAGGTACGTCAGTGGATTGCTGTCTGTAACCACAGTGAATTCGGATCCATACAGGTAGTCGCTAAATTTTTCCGTTACAGCCCATTTCAGTGCCAAGAACTCCAGTTTGTGGGCGGAGTAACGACTCTCACTGCGTGACAGGCCTCTGCTGGCATATGCAACCACTCTGTTTCGTCCATAATGGTCCTGGTACAAGACTGCCCCAAGGCCAGTAGAGCTAGCATCTGTGTGCAAGATGAAAGGTTTGCTCGGATCGGCAAAGGCAAGAACGGGGGCTGTGGTGAGTTTCTGGATTATGTCTTCAAAGGCTTGTTGGCAAGCAGGGGTCCAGCGCTCAGCAAAAGGTTCTTTTGGATGGAAATAGTGTTGAGATGGTTTCACTTGCTTGGACCTTTTATGGCTGGGTGGATATCCAGAAGTTAATTCGGTGAGGGGTCTGACGATTGACGAGTATCCTGCACAAACCTCCGGTAGTAGCCTGCAAAACCAAGGAATGATCTGAGCTCTTTGAGGGTTTTAGGAACTGGCCAAGATGTTAAGGTAGCAATCTTGTCAGGGTCGGTTTCCACTCCGTTACTAGAGACAATATGCCCGAGGTAGCGGACGGACGTCTGGAAGAAAACACACTTTTCCACTGACAGCTTTAATCCAAACTCCTTCAGACGTTGGAGGACTTTCATGAGCCGTTGTTCATGCTCTTCTAGAGTTGGGGCAAAACTATCAGGTCGTCGATGAAGACGAGGGCTTCCTTCAGGTTCATGTCACCCATGCAACGCTCCATGAGCCGTTGGAAGTGCTTGGAGCATTGGTCACCCCTTGAGGCATTCGGTTAAATTCATAGAACCCTAGGGGCAGACGAATGCGGTCTTGGCTTTGTCTCTCTCCTCCATCTCGATCTGGTAATGCCCAGATTTTAGGTCCAACACCGAGAACCATGTAGAACCAGAGAGCGCTGAAAATGTGTCCTCCAGTTTAGGCAGTGCATAGGCATCCTTGATAGTTTGGACATTCAACTTCCTGTAATCAATGCAGAGTCTTACTGTGCCATTTTCTTTCTCACAACAACAATAGGGGACGCAAGGGTGAATTGGACTCTCGTATGACACCAGATTGTAACAGTTCTTGAATGTGGTTTCGAACAGCATCAACATCTTGAGGATGGATTGGTCTAGGCCGTTGTTTGAAAGCAGATGGATCGGACAGTTTGATTTCATGTTTTACTTTGTCTGTACGACCAAAGTCCAGATCGTGCTTTGCAAACACCTCTGGGATGCTATCGAGCATGGCTGTCACACGCTGCTTCCATTCTGGTGAAAGTGGCGAATCTCCAAAGTTGTACTTCAGTTTAGATGGCTCTGCAGAGTGAGGAGGCTGAGGAACATTTTGCTCTGGCTGAAGGATTGACTGGATGGCACTGAGTTCGGCGATGGATGCTCTGGCAGGTATAACAATGTCATGGTCCGACTCATTGGTGATTACCACTGGCAGACGAGCAGGTTGGATTGGAGGTAGGTCGACAAGGCATGATTTCACCATTAAACCGCCAGGAAGGGAGAATGAGACTGGATGTTGGATAACAACTTCTCTCTCACCTTGCAGAAAAGGAGAAACCGCAAGAGCGTCCAGTACTACGGTTTGGCCTGCAGGGATTGTTTGTGGCATGTTAGATTGCATTCTCAGAACCCCATGATGGTCGTCAGTTGTTAACTTGTGTCTTATTTCCAAAATCTTGAGTACTGCTCTGTATCCAAAAGGCGCTGGTTGGAACTGTGACAGTGACTGGCAGTGCAGGTCATAAACGGCATCCAATGTATTTGTGCCAATGAGAATGGGGGGTTGTGAAGAACGTAGATCAGGGACAATCAATGCCAGAGTATCAATGTACATCTCTTCTCCTAAGAATTCTGAAGGAAATGTCAAGTCCAGCTCCACATATCCTATATAAGGCACACATTGCCCATTAGCCCCCTCCACTTCAAGAAGATTGTTCAATGGCTTGATTTCATGATCCGGCAGGTAGGTATTGTAAAATGACTGGGAAATTGTTGTAACTTGAGAACCAGTGTCAAAGAGGCAAGGGATCTTGGTTTCTTTGATCTTGATCTCTCCAGTGCTTTTTGGGCCAACTAACCCCCTTGGCAGTGAGGAAAGTGAGTGTTTGGTGTGGGGACAAAGACCGGTTGCAGCTTCCACATGTCCCTCTGAAGAAGCTGCTTCTAGTTTAATGGATTTCTGGTTTCCCAAGATTGCTGCTTTTGTCTGAGTTGTTTCCGCCCATACAAAAAAACCTGACCTGAGTTTTCCGGGGCTGACACACAAGACTCCGTGCACGGCCAACCGGTGAACATGCACGGAGGCTCTATGAGAGATCTTAATATGCAGTTTGAATAGTGCAAATTTCCAAAGTTTGATCGCTTTGTTTGCTGAAGAGACCATGCCACAGCCACAGCGGAGGGAAGGGGAAGTCAAGTAAGGAAACTTAAAGGAAAGGGAAAGTACGGGCAGCGGCACCGGAAGTGGACCCGCCAAAATAAAAGTATCCGTCTTAAATGCGGGTTACAGTGACATGTTTCGGCTGCTGCTGCTGCCGTCCAGGTGTGTGAAAGGAGGAACGCGCCGTCATCACGGGTGATGCCGTCCGTGCCTCGTTTCCTGATTTCAGTGGCTTCCCCGATCCAGCGTTTGAACTTCTCCGATCCAATGACCCGAGCCCCGTCCCAATCTATAATGTGGTTATTTCTTTGACAGTCGTCTGATATGGTGGATTTTAGGTTTTCCTGTTCTGCTTTGTGTTCTGGTGAGTCTCGCTGCTGTTTCCTTTTCACATTCTTTTTGGTGTTCCTTTTGTCCCCTATGATTTATTGCACATTTTGCATTGGATTTCGTAGGTGGTGTTGCATTTTTGTTCTTGAAGACGGCTCGCAGCAGCAGCCGAAACATGTCAACAAGGTAAATACACTTGACTACACTGTCTTAAAAAAGAACCTGAGAAGTTAAAGTCCTAAGAAGAGAGGACTGAACAATGTCTAAACCTGGACTGCACCAGGACTCAGTGTTTCCCGCAGAAAATTGGTTAGTCAAGGCAGTGACCAGGGAGAAGTGGCGGAGACACTGTGCTTGTGAAGAAACTGAGGACCGGGGTGAAGGGTAGAGACCTGGTCCAGTTCTGGTTTGGTCCTGCTTTAGGTCTAGTCCAGTCCTCAGTGGTCCGTTAGTGACGCGGCAGACGCACGCTCCACATCGCCTGAAGTTTCTTCCGGGCGGGAAAAAACGCGGCAATGCTTATAACAACACTGCCATCTAGTGGATGCCTGTGTATGTGAATCGCTCGGCTGTTAGTGGCTCTGTCTGAGTTTGTGGATTTCTCCAAACAAATGTCTCAAAATTATGTCATATCAGAAATCAGTGAATTCATGTAACTGGTGATCCTGAATTTTACAAATGAAATTATTTTTTTGCAAATGTAAAAAGATATATTTCCAAATACATATCTATTTATAAAGACCAAAATGCAAGTTACAAATAAATAAGACACAAGTACAAACCACTGATTATTTGTAGATCACCCTCTGTGCATTTGTGAACGTTAATGAGCCAAAAGTCCATACAGATTCAGTCCCTTCTGATCGGGATGGCACAGGGTGTTAGAATGAAGTGTTATTCATTTTCTCTTCCTGTTTGTGCAGAGGATCAGACGGCCATTCAGTTTTTATATTGATCCTACGTCTCTCTCCACTGACAATAGTTATTATTGCTCTTCCGAGAACTCTCCAGAGTAACACTTGTGTGTTTAATATGTAAAGGTACAGGGTTAAAGGGAAAATGGATGGCTTTAGTCCCCTCGTTCTCAGTTGGATTTACTGGGGAATCTTTTGAAATAATTATGTTGTTGTTCAATTGTCTTATTTTCAAAAAGCGTAGCTCACAGATCGACTAATGTTTCTTAGGGGTGTGGCTGTTTTGACCTATTTTGAGTTTTTCCACCACCTAAAAATTTGTCTTTTCTATCGTGGACGTTGTGTCACCATGGTAACTGTCCGAGACTGCCAAAAAGGCGCAGGAACATTAAAGAGTACAGCCTGAAGAGAGGGTTTCTACAGTTCTCAGCCCCTCCAAATATGGACATGGACCACGACAAGATCCAGAAACCCTAACACCCTAACCTTAACTCTGATCCTAATCCTAAACTGGAGCAGGGCTTCAAGAGCATTGAGTTCACAAAATTCGAAGAGGAACTCCAACAGACGGAAGCTGAGAAAAGAACCCTGAAAGGAGAGGCCAGCACTGAAACACAACTATGCAAATCGCCGGAGGACGAGAGAGATGTTCTGAAACTCAGGGCGGCTGCTCTCAAAAAAGATCTGGACAGGTGAAATAAGTCCAAGCGGCAGACAGAAACACCTTCAGAGAAATCTAGAGAGAGGTACCAGTTCTCTCAAATCACTGCCAAACTTGAAGCATCTCCGCAAGAATGAGAAGAACAATAAGAGTTAAGATGTTTCCGTCAGAAGGAACTGCAAAAGATTAAACAAAATGTGCCTTGATGGAGATGTCTGAGAGCCTGGAAGTTCAAACAAGGCTGGAGGGTGAAACTGAGCAAGCATTATTAACACAGCAGGTTGCTCAGTTGAAGTTTGAAGTTCAGCAGCTGAGAAAGGAGTCTACCAAAGCATGGAATGGGAGAGAAAACAGAACATCTGTAAGGTCCAGGAACTGTGTAACTTTCTGGAGGTGACACGCTACCTGCAAATTCTATGGAAATAGTGAATAGGATGGAGATAGATGTATTTTTATGCCATACTGTGGAAGATTATAACCAAAGAAAGAGCATTACCATGGACACATGGTAGC
Source organism: Odontamblyopus rebecca (assembly GCA_030686955.1). Classification (NCBI taxonomy): domain Eukaryota; kingdom Metazoa; phylum Chordata; class Actinopteri; order Gobiiformes; family Gobiidae; genus Odontamblyopus; species Odontamblyopus rebecca. The sequence continues at coordinate 44,986,487 of CM060655.1, forward strand.
AGCTAGAGGCCCTCCTGAAGACCAAGTAGGACCTGACAGTAGAGACCCTCCTCAAGATCAAGTAAGAGCCAAATTTGTGGAAAAGCAAGCCCACTTATAGCAAGGACGCCTGCTTTTCAGTGCAATAAAAACATCCAAATCAGAAAAAAATACAAAAAGATGCTCATAATTTAGTCTAATTTGTGGCTAAAAACTCTATTCTAAGTTTTATTCTCAGAACTCTATTGAATCTATAGGTGTCGAGGAGGAAACAGAAACGCATCCACAAACTTGGCCATGAACAAGAGGCCGCCGTCATCAGTGGCACCTTGCTGTTCTCGAGTGGTTACCGTACACACTTTTTTTTCATGGTTTGGGTTGTTCCTGCGACTTATACTCAGGTGCGACTTATATATAAAATTTATATTTCCCATCATTTAAAAAATCATTGAAAAATGGGTAGCTAAACAATTGACTATTTAAGTAAGGGTTATACTCCTCTGCAGTTTGGTTTCTGTACAAATTACTCAACAGAAATTGCAATAAATATTTTTCCAGAAAAGGTAAAACACTATTTGGATAGAAGCCCTCTTGTGGGCGCCATTTTTTTTGACTGAAAAAGGATATTTGATACAGTCACCGAATATTATTATCTAGACTAACTGAATTTAGTCTGTCAGAACAAGCTGTTTTCATTGGGTGAAATCGTACTCATCAGACCAAATCCATTGTGTCTCAATTACCAGTATTAATTCTCCATATTTAGGGTGTCTGGTGGGAGTACCCCAAGGTTCTATACTTGGGCCTATTTTATTTTCATTGTATATTAATGATTTGCCAGAGGTTTGCCCACACATTAACTCTCAGCTGTATGCGGATGATGCTGTCATTTTTACTAAGGCAAAGTCTGAAGCTGAACTTTGTGGAGAAATGACGGAAGCGATGACTTGCACTGATGAGTGGCTCAGAAAGTCATGTCTTCTGTTCAATTCTAAAGACTGTTTGTATGGTATTTTCAACGCGCCCAGCAGCAAAGCCAAGCTCAAAGATCATTTTAAAAGTGGAGGAGATTGAAATTGTAGACAAATTTAAATATCTCGGTGTGACTTTGGACTCAACTTTGTCTTTTAAAAAACATGTTAAAAAAAATGTAAAATTGTAAATTATAATATTCATACTTTTAAACAAATTAGATCATTATTGCCAGAAAATGCTGCTAAAATGTCTACACAGTATGATTTTTTTTTTTCACATATTGAATAATTCCAAATCGGTCAATGACAAATCAGGCTGCCTTAAAACCAACTGAATCATTATACAAAAGAGCCTTAAAAATATTTGATAAAAAACCTTATTCATATCACTATTGCCTGATACTTCATAAGTAGAACTATTTAAGTTCTGACAATTTAAAAAAATTCAAATTAGCTTGTTCAATTTATAAAAGTCTCCATGGTCTTTCTCTGAACGACTTTTAATAAATTCAGATCTGGGACAAGTGACAGAGTGAGCAGAGCTTTTACTCCAGGCGACTGTGCAGCTCCTCTGAGATGTTTTCAGTCAACAAGTGAGTCAAAGGCCCAGAGATATGGAGCAGCCTCCAGCTACAGTCAGAGACAGTCTGACAAGAAACGCATTTAAGACAAACCTGAGACGTTGGCTCAAGAGTCACAGGTCTGTGATCATCGTCTCTGAAGTGTTTAAGTCTCATGTTGTCCTCTGTGCACTTTTGTGTTATGTTATTTCTTGTTCTGATCTGCCAGGGACGACAGATGGAAAGTGGCCAATGGGCTAATTCTGGCATATTTACATTGTATGTTCATCAATATGCACTGTCCCTTTTAAAGAAATAAAGAAATAAATTGTATTAAGTTAATGAAATGAAGTCAATAAAAAAGTTATTTTCACACTGACAGCCACAGGAGGGGACTGTAGACTTGTGTACCAGTATCTGCTGCGCTCCTGTACTGTCACTCCTCGTTCTACATGTCTCCTGCAGTAAGAGCCGCTGTCCTGCTGCAAGTGCTGAAATATGCAGCTGAAAAGGGCAACTGAGCAGCAGAAAGAAAGTCTGGAGTGAGCGACAAACTGTTTGACTGGAGAAAAGTGGAGGAAACTCGAACTGCAATGAAGAAACCAAAAAAGCTAATCCAGTGACAGTTGTGAAGACGGCTCGCAGCAGCAGCCTGAACATGTCAACAAGGGAAATACACTGGACTACACCGTCTTAAAAAAGAAACTAAGAAGTTTTTTTTTAAAAAGCTCATCGCGGCTCAAAGCTGGATTTAGCTGGAGTTGGCGGAGTTGTTCAGAAGTGGCACGGAGGATGAAGAATTCAGTGGATTTAATGATTTGCAGCGATGTGGAGAGTTTGGTGAACTTGTTCTGTTGTTTCTGCTCTAGTTTATCTGAATAACTGTTCATATGTGACATGAACACACCAGACACATGTTCAGCCTGATGTTTTTTTCTTCTTCATTGTGCATTTTTTGGTTGGTGCGACTAATAATCCGGAAAACACGGCACTTTACAAAGTCACACACACACACACACACACTAGTACATGCACTGAAACAGCATTAAAACAACTATGAGATAAGTCTTTTTTCTACTCTCTTCATGCTGCTTGTGCCACAACGATCACAAAATGGCCTCCGAGAACTGTTGACACATTATAGGTGCTTCAACAATGTTTTTTTTTTACATTTCACAATAGGTTACACTAAATAAATTCAAAAGTTTACTTAAAATAGACCTTTTTCCACCTACTGCATGTAGGCTAAATGAACATAAATGCAAAAGCAGTCTTAAAATCGCCTGTTCTGTGCGTGCAATAGATGTGTCCTTTATTTTCTATAGTCGTGTTGTAAGGAAAAAAGTCAAAAGTCAGAGGTTTATTTGTATTTATTTTTTTGTCCATTGTAATTCTGAATAAAACCAGCAGAGGTCAGCCCTGCCCCACAGTCAGCCCTGCCCCACAGTCAGCGCCCCACAGTCAGCGCCCCACAGTCAGCGCCCCACAGTCAGCGCCCCGCAGTCAGCGCCCCACAGTCAGCGCCCTGGCCTGATACAGCTGACTTTAACTTCACTTTGTAGACAGTGCTAAACAGATGTGTTGTTTTATGCAAAAAACTCCAAAACATTTACAGCTACTATGCATTTATTCATTTAAGAGCAGGTGTGTTTCTACTCCACTCCAGCTTTGAACAGGCCGGAAAAATAAAAGTGTTTTCAATGTAAAAAGTTACCAGAAAGTTCTACATTCGATTTAAAACGTAACCCCCATAGAGCACCTGTACCACCATTTTTAGAACTCGTTTTTAGGACCCAGTGAAGCACTCTACCTTTTCTCTTCAACTGTGTTTCATTATTGTTCGAGGGCCACTGAAAATGCTTTTGGTTTATTTTTATGAAGTTCATAGTTTGAGCAAAAAAAGAAAAAAAAGACCAAAAAAATCTAATAAAAACTGTGAAAAAAATAACTTACTTCAGTTGTTTCTGTTGGACAAAATTCAGTACAAATCTGTATCAAAATCAATCCACTACTTATACTACAAATGCTTAAACTTAGTACTACTGATTCTTATCCTATTACCACAGTACTACCTAGGCTACTACCACCACTACTTATACTACAAATGCTTAAACTTAGTACTACTGATTCTTATCCTATTACCACAGTACTACCTAGGCTACTACCACCACTACTTATACTACAAATGCTTAAACGTACATTTTTTAAACAAGTAATTTAATACTACTTAAATAGTAAAAGGTGCACTGTGCAACTTTTCTGGTTGAGGGTCTGCTACGTGCTTGTCTCCATTGCGATGTTATTGCTTTGCCTGGAATGTTCCATAGTATGACTTTAAACACATCCACATAGCATTCATTCAATACGAGTGTTTCTACAACTTGGAAATACAGTGTCCTGGAAGTTCTGCTGCTAAATGCTCCACGTTTGAATTCAGAGTCAACTGAACAAAGAGAGTTTATCGCTGCTTCTGGTCCTGGAGTTCATTATTTACTTCCTACGCCGCGACAGGAAACGCGTCACTATAAAACAAGAGACATGTTTGTCCACAAAATTGTAAGTCCTTCGAGCAGCAGAACTTCAAATAAACCAGAGAGAATCCAGCCATGCTCTTCCACTCATAGACCGTATACAGTGCTGTGCATATGTTTACATACCCTTACAGAATTAATGGTTTCCTGCCCATTTGTAAGAGAAAATGAATGATGACACAAAAAACTGGTTTTCCATGTGTGGTTAGTGAACAGTGGAAGCCATTTATTGTGAAACAAATGTGAGAACTCAATTTGAACCAAAATAACAACAGAAATTACCCAAAGTACCCTGATCAAAAGTTTACATACCCCAGTTCCTAATACTGTGTATTTCCCCCTTTAACATCAATAACAGCTTTAAGTCTTTCATGGTAGTTGTCAATGAGTGTGATGAGTGTGAAGAATGCCATTCTTCTTGGCAAAAGCCTCCAGTTCCTGTAGATTCTTGGGCTGTCTTGCATAAACAGCACGTTTCAGGTCTCCCCAGAGTGGCTCAATAATATTGAGGTCAGGAGACTGAGATGGCCATTCCAGAACTTTCACCTTGTGTTGCTGTAGCCACTGACAGGTTGATTTGGCCTCATGTTTTGGGTCATTGTCATGCTGGAATGTCCAAGTACGTCCCATGCGCAGTGTTCGGGCTGAGGAGTGCAGATTTTCTTCCAGTATTTTTTGGTAACTGGCAGCATTCATTCTGCCATCGACTCTTACCAAATTGCCTGTGCCATTGTAGCTAACACAACCCCAGAACATCAGGGATCCACCACCATGTTTCACCGTTGGAATGGTGTAGTTTTCATTATAGGCCTTGTTGATTCCTCGCCAAACATAACGTCTATGATTTTTGCCAAAAAGTTCAATTTTGGTTTCATCACTCCAAATAATTTTCTCCCAGAAGGTTTGGGGTTTGTCTCTGTGGAGTGTGGCATACTTGAGACGTGCTTCTTTGTGGCATTTCCTTAGCAGTGGCTTTCTTCTGGCAACTCTACCATTAAGGCCATTTTTCTTCAAGTGCCTTCTTACTGTACTGCTTGAGACATCCACATGGCATTCTTTCAGTGACAGTTGAATTTCCCTGGATGTTATCTGGGGCCTTTTCTTCGCATCCCGAACAATTTTTCTTGCCGTGGTGGGGGAAATTTTGCTTGGCCTACCAGGTCGTGGTTTGATGTCTGTAGTTCCTCTTGCTTTCCACTTCTTAATTAGAGTCTGGACAGTGCTGACAGGCATTATCAACTGTTTGGCAATTTTCTTATATCCCATTCCTGATTTGTAAAGGTGTACTACCTTCTCCCGCAGATCTTTTGACAATTGCTTTGCTTTCCCCATGATTCTTCATCCAAGACGTTAGTGCAACACCACATGAAGGATCCAACGGTTTCTCAGTAGTACAGCAACTCACTGACTTTTAAACACACTACTAATTACAAGGCAATAGATCACAGGTGAACATAGTTACCTTTAATAGCTATCCAATCTCATTTGTGTCACGTTGGGTGCAGGTTATCAGGCCAAATGAAAAGGGTATGTAAACTTTTGATCAGGCTACTTTGGGTGATTTCTGTTGTTATTTTGGTTCAAATTGAGTTCTCACATTTGTTTCACAATAAATGGCTTCCACTGTTCACTAACCACACATGGAAAACCATTTTTTGTGTCATCAAGCATTGTATCTTACAAATGGGCAGGAAACCATTAATTCTGTAAGGGTATGTAAACATATGCACAGCAACCCGTTAGCTGCCGTGTGCCAAACAGGAAGTGCTCCAGGAGGCTCTTCCGGCTCCTTCTCTTCCTTTTTCCATTGACTTACATTGGGACCTTCTCGTCCCTCTCTCTGGACCTGCTGCTGTGGCCTCGTCTGAACCCGTGACACAGGATCCTGAATTTTTCATTTCGCTCTTTTGTTCCTAAATTAAGATATGAACATAAATAATGGACCAATCAGACGCCTTCATTCCTCAAGGTCGCTGCTGCCTAGCGTTAGCAACAGGTTTGATTGACAGCTCATGTGTCAGTAAGTAAGTTCCCTTCCCACTTTCCTGCCCTGACTGACTATTTTTGAAATAAAATGACAAAATAAATCAAACAATTACAATAGCTAACGTTACTAGAATCTTAACTAGCATAAAGTAATGTGAATTACATTGCCAACTCTATTGTTGTTCGCACGTAACAGAACATACAACATCAATCAGTGACTTAAACTTACTATTTAAAATTTGACGATAAAAGCTAAAAGTTTCCTTATTCTTCTCATGAATCACCAAAATACAGCGGCCCGTGCAGAATGGTGCAGAGTATCACCGCTCTGCCATGAGGAGGGCGGCACATTTAACCACCTCACTCATGATTGGCTCTTGTGGTTGCTATGATACTCATGGTCGGATTTCCAAATATGGAGCGTGACTCCAGATTCGCTCCTGTAACCGTGGCATCGGGACCTTCATTTGAGCGACGCTGAATGCTGTGGGTGACGTCACACTCACTGAATGCTGTGGGTGACGTCACACTCACTGAATGCTGTGGGCGACGTCACACTCACTGAATGCTGTGGGTGACGTCACACTCACTGAATGCTGTGGGTGACGTCACACTCACTGAATGCTGTGGGTGACGTCACACTCACTGAATGCTGTGGGTGACGTCACACTCACTGAATGCTGTGGGTGACGTCACACTCACTGAATGCTGTGGGCGACGTCACACTCACTGAATGCTGTGGGTGACGTCACACTCACTGAATGCTGTGGGTGACGTCACACTCACTTAGTCCACTCATATATACGGTCTGTGCTTTCGCTTTATCTGACTGGGTCGCGGGACTGTCAAGAATAATGAAAGAGCAAACTTTTCCCATTTTATTGTTTTTCATTCTTCTTGAAATTCCAAAGAACAAATGGTACAAGGACCCAGTTTTGTTGGTCAGTTAAATGCCATTCCCATACAGAGTGTACAGTGCTGGAAAGTCCCCTAAAACGGCTTTATAATTTCTCATGCTTTATTAAGGTTAATTAGGTGGAGTTTAAGAGAGAAAGAGATACTTTATTGATCCTGAGGAAAGTTTTGCTGCAGCAGCATTTAATAAAAGTCCTGTCTCTGATATTTCCCCATGTATTTGAGTAAAATGTATATTGTATAAGCAGCTCTTGAGGTCAGATCATCAGGAAGTGTGCCATTATCACGTTAGCTGCTTATAAACTCAATCATGAATCATTATGACGTTGGTAATGCATAAGGGAAGTGAGGAATAACTTTGGACCACTGCAAACTCTTTACATGGACTAGTTCTATTTTTCACATTTTTAAGACCGCAAAAAAGCTGTTCGCATATTGTTCACCCCAAACAGCATTAGCATGTGACAGCAAAAGCATATGCATCCAAATATACTCTTTTCTAACTCCCCTGCTTTCTTTTTAGAACTGGATTGTCGCCACCCACGCTCTAAAACCCACACTGGCCTCTTTGCTCTCGCTGTAGCATCCAGCGGGGGCAAGTGTGTCGATCACCACGGCAACGACACACTCACACCACAAAACACCTCAGCGCCCTCAGCCGGATAGATATATAACAAGCATGGGTTAGGCGAACAGGAAGCCGGCCGCGAAGAGGTGGGAGCGCTAACGTAAGAACGAGCCGTAAAACTGCAACAGGTCAGACAGGTAATAAAGTGAACCTGATCCTCTATGGTTAAGCCTGGAGTTAAAGGTGTGTAACTTTTCCGCTGGAAAGTCTGGCACTTGCTTGACTCCATAGTAGGGTAGTAACAATATCCAAGTCTCACGAGATGTGATATTGTCACGTCTGAACCTCACACTACGATGTTTATTGCGATATCGTTGGAAAGCTCACGATATTACGATATTCTGCATAATAACAAGACTCTAAAACGCTTCAGTCATTTGGTGCAACATTTATTGTCATCAGGGATGGAACGAAATCCAAATCTCTCTGGAACAGATTTTCACCAGACTTTCCTTTCTTTTGTTCGTTCTTTTGATCTTCTTTTCTTTTGTTCGTTCTTTTGTTTGTTTTTTTCTTTTTTCTATTCTATTTCATTCTTGCTTTCATTCGTTCTTTTTCTTATGTTCTTTCTTTTGTTTTTTCTGTCATTCTTTTGTTTTTGTTAGTTTCTTCCTTCTTTTGTTCTTTTGTTCTTTCGTTCATATTCCATAAACATCTCACCGTACCAGATTTATTACAATATTTAAACTGTGAATCTGCTCCTTTTTCCTCTAAAATGCCTTCACAAGACTTGATTTCAGAGTAAGTAAACTTTATTTCTCTCGCCCCTTTCACAGATAAAATCACAAAGTGCTTTACAGAGTGCAGTAAAAACAGATGAAGTGCAAAACAACAATAATAAATGTTAAAACAGGTAAATAAGACCAAGAGCAGTGACTGAACTCAAAGCCTGTTTGAATAACAGTGTCTTCAGCTGCTTTTTAAAAGAATCAACAGATTCAGCCACACAGAGACAGAGGCAGAGCCTCCACAGTCTAGGGGCCACTGCCTGAAAGGACAGGTCTCCTCGAGGTTTAAATCGGGTCTTTGGGACCTTCAGGAGGTTTTGGCCTGAAGACCGGAGGGAGCGGCCAGAGGTGTGAGGGAACAACATTTCTGAAATGTATTCAGGGGCCTGTCCATTAAGAGCTCTAAAAGTCAAGACTAGCATTTTAAAATCAGTTCTGAATTTGACAGGTGGCCAATGTAAAGCAGATAAAACCGGAGTGATGTGAGCTCTTCTGTTGGTTCCTGTTAAAAGCCTCGCTGCAGCATTCTGGACTAACTGGAGACGAGTGACTGCAGATTTGTTAAAACAAGTAAAAAGAGAATTACAATAATCTAAACGAGAAGAAATAAAAGCATGGATAATCAATTCCAGATCAGATTTAGATAATATTGCACTCAGTTTAGAGATAGATCTCAGATGGTAGAAGCAGTTTTTAACCAAAAGTCTTGAGTGTCTGTCCAGGGACATTGACTGGTCAAATAGAACACCGAGGTTTCTAAGGCTCGGCTGGGAAGAGGAGCCCAGAGAACCCAGGTGTTGTTTGATCAAAGGAACTTTCTGTTCAGGAGCAATGATCAGAGTTTCAGTTTTCCTAAAATTTAATTGAAGACAGTTGTGAGCAAGCCAGTCCTCAATAGATGAGACACAATTTAAGAGCTCAGCTAACTTGTGTAACCCTGAATCATTGAAGGAGCAGTACAACTGGATGTCATCAGCATACAAATGGTAAGACACATTTTTGAAGGTGCTTATAATTTTACCGAGAGGGCTGATGTACAAAAGGAACAGAACTGGGCCTAGGACTGAGCCCTGAGGGACACCGTGTAACAGGGAAGTGACTTCAGACATTATATTATTCACAAACATGGCAAAAGTTCTGTTGGTCAGATAAGAAGAAAACCATGAAAGAACAGTCCCAGAAATTCCTCTCTCATTTTGCAGTCGACATAACAGTATTTTGTGGTCAACTGTGTCAAAAGCTGAGGACAGATCTAATAAAACCAATACACTGTACTGACCAGAGTCTGCAGCCATTAATATATCATTAGAGACCTTTAACAGGGCAGTCTCAGTGGAATGCATCCTGCGGAACCCAGACTGAAACTTATCAAGAATACACTGACTATTCAGAAAAGAAGTCAGCTGCCCTGAAACTACTTTCTCCATAACCTTCGCTAGAAAAGGCTATTCTGATATTGGCCTGTGATTGGCTCTGATGGATCCAAATTTGGCCTCTTCAGAATAGGACTTAAAACTGCCTGTTGGAGAGACCTTGGTCCTACCCCAGCTGACAGAGAAATATTTATCAACCTGACAATATGTGGACCAATCATATCAAACACCTTTAAAAACAGTGAGGTGGGTGTGGTGAGGGTGAGGTGGGTGTGGTGAGGGTGAGGTGGGTGTGGTGAGGGTGAGGTGGGTGTGGTGAGGGTGAGGTGGGTGTGGTGAGGGTGAGGTGGGTGTGGTGAGGGTGAGGTGGGTACAACATCAAGTGGGCAGGAAGAGGGTTTCATCTTTTTGAGTAAAGCACTAACATCCTCCAGAGTCACAGGCATAAAAGAAGAAGCACAACGGAGAACCAACACTGGGGGACTGTCCGGAGATGGCTTCACATTTGCCCCGATATCGTCAACCTTTTCCACAAAAAAGTTTAAAAATGTGTTCCAGTCTTCTGTTGTGTGTCTGGGCACCAGCGGGGCTGAAGGTGATGCAACGTTATGGATGGGATCAAACAAGATTTTTGGATTTTTCTTGGATTAGAAAAATAATCCGATCTGGCCTGTTTAATCATTTCATTCAGCGATGAAATCAACTCTCTTAAACGTAGTCTGTGCACTTCAAGCTTTGTAGATTTCCACAGGCGCTCTACCTGACGACATGTTCTCCTAAAAGCCGTGATGTTCTGACGCTCTACCTGACGACATGTTCTCCTAAAAGCCGTGATGTTCTGACGCTCTACCTGACGACATGTTCTCCTAAAAGCCGTGATGTTCTGACGCTCTACCTGACGACATGTTCTCCTAAAAGCAGTGATGTTCTGACGCTCTACCTGACGACATGTTCTCCTAAAAGCCATGATGTTCTGATGCTCTACCTGACTGACATGTTCTCCTAAAAGCCGTGATGTTCTGACGCTCTACCTGGCGACATGTTCTCCTAAAAGCCGTGATGTTCTGACGCTCTCCCTGCCGACATGTTATCCTAAAAGCCTTGATGTTCTGACGCTCTACCTGACGACATGTTCTCCTAAAAGCCGTGATGTTCTGACGCTCTACCTGACGACATGTTCTCCTAAAAGCCGTGATGTTCTGACGCTCTACCTGACGACATGTTCTCCTAAAAGCTGTGATGTTCTGACGCTCTACCTGGCTGACATGTTCTCCTAAAAGCCGTGATGTTCTGACGCTCTACCTGGACGACATGTTCTCCTAAAAGCCGTGATGTTCTGACGCTCTACCTGACGACATGTTCTCCTAAAAGCCATGATGTTCTGACGCTCTACCTGATGACATGTTCTCCTAAAAAGCAGTGATGTTCTGACGCTCTGCCACAGCGACATGTTCTCTAAAAGCCGTGCTGTTCTGACGCTCTACCCTGACGACATGTTCTCCTAAAAGCCATGATGTTCTGACGCTCTACCTGACGACATGTTCTCCTAAAAGCCATGATGTTCTGACGCTCTACCTGACGACATGTTCTCCTAAAAGCCGTGATGTTCTGAAGCTCTACCCGACGACATGTTCTCCTAAAGCAAGCCTTGATGTTCTGACGCTCTACCTGACGACATGTTCTCCTAAAAGCCATGATGTTCTGACGCTCTACCTGACGACATGTTCTCCTAAAAGCCATGATGTTCTGACGCTCTACCCGACGACATGTTCTCCTAAAAGCTGTGATGTTCTGACGCTCTACCCGACGACATGTTCTCCTAAAAGCCGTGATGTTCTGACGCTCTACCTGACGACATGTTCTCCTAAAAGCCGTGATGTTCTGACGCTCTACCTGTGACATGTTCTCCTAAAAGCCGTGATGTTCTGGCGCTCTACCTGACGACATGTTCTCCTAAAAGCCGTGATGTTCTGACGCTCTACCTGACGACATGTTCTCTAAAAGCCCGTGATGTTCTGGCGCTCTACCTGGCGACATGTTCTCCTAAAAGCCGTGATGTTCTGGCGCTCTACCTGACGACATGTTCTCTAAAAGCCGTGATGTTCTGACGGCTCTACCTGACGACATGTTCTCCTAAAAGCCGTGATGTTCTGCGCTCTACCTGGCGACATGTTCTCCTAAAAGCCGTGATGTTCTGGCCGCTCTACCACAGCGACATGTTCTCCTAAAAGCCGTGATGTTCTGACGCTCTACCTGACGACATGTTCTCCACAAAGGCTGTGATGTTCTGGCGCTCTACCTGGCGACATGTTCTCCTAAAAGCCATGATGTTCTGACGCTCTACCTGGCGACATGTTCTCCTAAAGCCGTGATGTTCTGACGCTCTACCTGACGACATGTTCTCCTAAAAGCCGTGATGTTCTGACGCTCTACCTGAGACATGTTCTCCTAAAGGCTGTGATGTTCTGACGCTCTACCTGGCGACATGTTCTCCTAAAAGCCATGATGTTCTGACGCTCTACCTGGCGACATGTTCTCCTAAAAGCCGTGATGTTCTGGCGCTCTACCTGGCGACATGTTCTCTAAAAGCATTGATGTTCTGACGCTCTACCTGACGACATGTTCTCCTAAAAGCCGTGATGTTCTGACGCTCTACCTGACATGTTCTCCTAAAACCGTGATGTTCTGACGCTCTACCTGTGACATGTTCTCCTAAAAGCAGTGATGTTCTGACGCTCTACCTGACGACATGTTCTCTAAAGGCTGTGATGTTCTGGCAGCTCTACCTGGCGTATGTTCTCCTAAAAGCCGTGATGTTCTGACGCTCTACCTGACGACATGTTCTCCTAAAAAAGTGATGTTCTGACGCTCTACCTGACGACATGTTCTCCTAAAAGCCATGATGTTCTGGACGCTCTACCTGCGACATGTTCTCCTAAAAGCCATGATGTTCTGACGCTCTACCTGACATGTTCTCCTAAAAGCCGTGATGTTCTGACGCTCTACCTGACGACATGTTCTCCTAAAAGCCATGATGTTCTGACGCTCTACCTGACGACATGTTCTCCTAAAAAGCCGTGATGTTCTGGCTCTACCTGGCGACATGTTCTCCTAAAAGCAGCGTGATGTTCTGGCGCTCTGACGACATGTTCTCCTAAAAGCCGTGATGTTCTGACGCTCTACCTGGCCTGACATGTTCTCCTAAAAGCCGTGATGTTCTGACGCTCTACCCTGACGACATGTTCTCCTAAAGGCTGTGATGTTCTGGCCGCTCTACCTGACGACATGTTCTCCTAAAAGCCGTGATGTTCTGACGCTCTACCTGACGACATGTTCTCTAAAAGCGTGATGTTCTGACGCTCTACCTGACGACATGTTCTCCTAAAAAGCCATGATGTTCTGACGCTCTACCTGGCTGACATGTTCTCCTAAAAGCCATGATGTTCTGACGCTCTACCTGGCGACATGTTCTCCTAAAAGCCGTGATGTTCTGACGCTCTACCTGACGACATGTTCTCCTAAAAGCCATGATGTTCTGACGCTCTACCTGACGACATGTTCTCCTAAAAGCCGTGATGTTCTGACGCTCTACCTGGCGACATGTTCTCCTAAAGCCGTGATGTTCTGACGCTCTACCTGGCGACATGTTCTCCTAAAAGCCATGATGTTCTGACGCTCTACCTGACGACATGTTCTCCTAAAAGCCGTGATGTTCTGACGCTCTACCTGGCGACATGTTCTCCTAAAAGCCATGATGTTCTGACGCTCTACCTGACGACATGTTCTCCTAAAAGCCATGATGTTCTGGCCAGCTCTACCTGTGACATGTTCTCTAAAAGCCGTGATGTTCTGACGCTCTACCTGACGACATGTTCTCCTAAAAGCCGTGATGTTCTGACGCTCTACCTGTGACATGTTCTCCTAAAGGCTGTGATGTTCTGACGCTCTACCTGACGACATGTTCTCTAAAGGCTGTGATGTTCTGACGCTCTACCTGACGACATGTTCTCCTAAAGGCTGTGATGTTCTGACGCTCTACCTGACGACATGTTCTCCTAAAAGCCGTGATGTTCTGACGCTCTACCTGACGACATGTTCTCCTAAAAGCCGTGATGTTCTGACGCTCTACCTGACGACATGTTCTCCTAAAAGCCATGATGTTCTGACGCTCTACCTGACGACATGTTCTCCTAAAAGCCGTGATGTTCTGACGCTCTACCTGACGAGATGTTCTCTAAAAAGCCGTGATGTTCACAGCGGCTCTACCTGACGACATGTTCTCCTAAAGGCTGTGATGTTCTGGCCAGCTCTACCTGACGACATGTTCTCCTAAAAGCCATGATGTTCTGACGCTCTACCTGACGACATGTTCTCCTAAAAGCCGTGATGTTCTGACGCTCTACCTGACGACATGTTCTCCTAAAAGCCATGATGTTCTGACGCTCTACCTGACGACATGTTCTCCTAAGAGCCATGATGTTCTGACGCTCTACCTGACGACATGTTCTCCTAAAAGCCATGATGTTCTGGACGCTCTACCTGACGACATGTTCTCCTAAAAGCCGTGATGTTCTGACGCTCTACCTGGCGACATGTTCTCCTAAAAGCCGTGATGTTCTGGCGCTCTACCTGGCGACATGTTCTCTAAAGGCTGTGATGTTCTGACGCTCTACCTGACGACATGTTCTCCTAAAAGCCATGATGTTCTGACGCTCTACCTGACGACATGTTCTCCTAAAAGCCGTGATGTTCTGACGCTCTACCTGACGACATGTTCTCCTAAAAGCCATGATGTTCTGGCGGCTCTACCTGACGACATGTTCTCTAAAAGCCATGATGTTCTGGCTCTACCTGACGACATGTTCTCCTAAAAGCCGTGATGTTCTGACGCTCTACCTGACGACATGTTCTCCTAAAAGCCGTGATGTTCTGACGCTCTACCTGACGACATGTTCTCCTAAAAGCCGTGATGTTCTGACGCTCTACCTGACGACATGTTCTCCTAAAAGCCGTGATGTTCTGACGCTCTACCTGACGACATGTTCTCCTAAAAGCCGTGATGTTCTGACGCTCTACCTGACGACATGTTCTCCTAAAAGCCGTGATGTTCTGACGCTCTACCTGACGACATGTTCTCCTAAAAGCCATGATGTTCTGACGCTCTACCTGACGACATGTTCTCCTAAAGGCCGTGATGTTCTGACGCTCTACCTGACGACATGTTCTCCTAAAAGCCGTGATGTTCTGACGCTCTACCTGACGACATGTTCTCCTAAAAGCCGTGATGTTCTGACGCTCTACCTGACGACATGTTCTCCTAAAAGCCGTGATGTTCTGACGCTCTACCTGACGACATGTTCTCCTAAAAGCCGTGATGTTCTGACGCTCTACCTGACGACATGTTCTCCTAAAAGCCGTGATGTTCTGACGCTCTACCTGACGACATGTTCTCCTAAAAGCCATGATGTTCTCATTCATCCACGGACAGGGTTTATTAGGAGGAGATATTTGGATCTTAACAGGAGCAGCCTCATTTAAGATAGACAGGCAATGGTTATTAAAAGACTGGGCAAAAGAATCCACTTCACTGCAACTGTCACAACAACTTGGTTCAAATAATTCAGAGAATTTCTCAACTGCAGTTTGATTTATAATTCGCCTTTGAGAAATCCCTTTATGCGGATGGCGATCTACATCAAAAGACAAATGAAAATACACACAGCTGTGGTCTGTAACATGAACATCCACAATACTGAGCTGGTCTATGTTAAGGCCAAAGGAAAAAACAAGGGCCAATAGGCCTATATGTCCTTTCTTATGCTGTTTAAAATGAAAGGACTCAGTGAGTGACAGTAACTCAGAGGCCACACTGCAAGAAGCGTCATCAATGTGTATGTTAAAATCCCCAAGAATTAAAACTTTCTCAAGTTTGATAACGGAGGATAGAAACTCAGAAAAATCATCCAAGAACCACGTGCAGGACCAGGAGGTCTATATATTAAAACACAATAAAATGAGTCAGTCTGACCAACCTCAGCCAACTGCAGCTCAAATGAGTAGAAAGGGTCCGGCTTCATAAGTCTACAGGAGAAGCTGTCCCGGTAGATGAGAGCGAGTCCGCCTGCACGCCAGGCAACACGCGGGGTCCCAAACACGGAACAATCCGGTGGGCACAGTTCATTCAAGTGGGTGTATTCCTGTTCTCGCTGCCAAGTCTCCGTCAAGAACATAAAATCCAAGCGTTCTTCTTTAAACAAGTCACCAAGGAAAAAAGCTTTATTCGCTATAGAGCGAGCGTTCAGCAGGGCGATCCGTATTGGCTTAGCGCACTCGGCCGCAGATGCGCGCTGGCCAGCTGGACATCGCGAAGGAGACAGGAGACCTTCCACACAGTCGGCTTGACAGGTGACAGCTCGTAGGATCCGCTCACGCGGTGCTGGGAGCTTGGCTTGTCGAGTCGGGAAGATCCGGTCAGAGTGCCACAGACGCGGCGACGCACGGGACAGCGGTGACGCATGGGCCGGGTCCCACCCTGGCTCACAGACTGGAACCGGCCGGAGGCAGCGCTCGTCCCCTGCGAATTCGAATCCGCTCACGGTGATTTTCCCCCGCTCCTTCCTCAGCCTGGTCTGAATCCCAGCCCTGGATCCCCGCTTCCTTCTTCGGCCGCGGCGCTTTGCCAGCCGCAGGTATTCAGGAGATGACGTGGCGCATTCAAATTTTGGAGGGAAATACTCCGTATACCTGGCCCAGGTAATGCAAACATCCTCCATTCGCTCCTTAATACGAAATAAAGTGTGCCGATCATATTGATATTGAAAGACAGAGACACAGTTAGTTGACAGGCTCGATAAAGCAAAATATAATATCAGACAGACATAACAATGCGAGACAGTTGAGATGGAGCAGAGGCCAAGCCGATCACAGGCGCCATCTTGACCAAGTGTCCAGATGAAAGTGTTCACACCAGAGTTTACTGAAGTCTTCACCTCATTGTGCTCTGTGCACAATATTTCGAGGCTCTTGGTTGCAGGTCTGTTTCAGAGGTTATCAGCACATGAAACGACCTTAGAACTTAGGGAATCCCTCGTCCAAGGATTCCCCTTTCTCGTCGTTGTCATCGTCACAATTATCTGTAGGATACTCCCCTTTACTCTCAGGAAAGTCAACATTGTACTTTGGAGCTGTTAACACCATTATGTGTTTCTTTATCCCCTTAATCACCAAAGAATTTTACCTATTTTCTTACCGCCTGTTCTCTCGACACATTCGAATTGTCCCACAGGTGTCATTGGTGATCCTACTGGCATTCCCACACCGCACTCTTTTCCCCTCTCCTCACCTTTAAGGCCTCACACCTTTGCAGGTTTGTGACCCCCTGGGCACTCGAGTTGAACACATGTGTATACCCAGGAGTCCCCACATATAATAAACACCATGCCCTGTCTTCGGACTGCACATTGACTACTTCCTTTCCGCACCTTTCCCAACTATAAGCGGAATTTTCCACAAACAATTGATCTGGTCTCGCTTTAGCACACACATAACAGTCTGTCTTATTGTTACTATAACTGGCAAATCGAACCCATCTGTACCAACTACTGAACCCTGTCTCTGCCTCCAGCTTATCAATTTCCTCGGCTGGGTCCTCCTCCATAGCATTGATTACGACCTCATTAACCTTATCCACGATTCCTCCTGCCAACTCCTTCCACCCCTGTGCTGTCCTCTGTAACCACTCAGCGACACTCTGATTTGTCTGAACTACTGCGGCCTCTGCTCCCTCACTGCCTTCACGGTCCATCTGCCGCTTAAACCTCCTTGTTGTTGTTGTTGTGATGTTCCGTCCTACAGCAGTTGTCGTCGTAGTGTTAGTAGTAGGAGCAGTAGTAGTCGTCGTAGTGGTAGTTGTGGTAGGGGTAGTCATAATGGCTGTAGGAGTGGTTGGGGTTGTTGTAGGCGTGGTTGTCTTAGGTGGGGGTGTGGGAGTCGTTATAATCATGCCAGTTTTGTCATTCTTACGTTCCGTAGAAGGGGTCTCATGTGGAGCCAATGTAGGACGATATAAACTGACATATTTCTCCTCACTCGGTTTTCCTGGATTGACAGCATCTGTAAGAGAAACAACCCATCCCACATAAAGCTTCACATCCCCCCTAGTCTCCTCACTTATCCCCACTTTAACCCTCCAGTCAGAACCTCTCTCCATCACTTCCACCACACAAGCCGTTTGTCCCCATTTATCAAAACTAATTCTACCAAACCACCCTTTGGTCCAAGTGAGCCCACAGAGGTACAATCTCGGATGTTCCTCCTTTACGACCTGCCGTCCATGTCTTCCATTGATGTTGTATCCATGGTACTAACCCACTGGTCCACCGTTGGCCAGTCCAAGGGAGCTGCCCTCTTCTGTCTCCCCTTTCCTCCACTGCTGCAGCCTCCATCACTGGCTGGCTTCCAATCTGCACCATCAACAGAAGAAGAAGAAACAAGATCCTCCCCCCTTTCCAGGGGAGATCCGCCCTGGAACTCCTCCTCATCATTTTTATCTTTTGCATCCAATGTCTCTGCTCAGTCAGAATGAACTTTCACACAATGATTGAGGTGGTACCAAGTGGTTGAGCCTTTCACTTGAACCACAGTTGATGTCGCCCTGGTCACTTCGTATGGTCCTTCTCTCCTCAGAATGTCCCACTTTCTCCTGAAGACCTTCACATACACCAAATCACCTGGTTTCACTCTCGGTCTCTCCTCCTGGTCTCCTTTCTCCTGCAAATACAAAGAGCCACTCGAGCAGAGATGCTCCTGTGGATGTTCGTTAGTTATTTCACATATGCTTTCATATCATGTGCCAGAATATCCAAAGGTGGACCTTTGGCTGCCTTGTACACAGGTGTTGGCATAGCTCGGCCTGTCAAAGCCTCATGAGGTGACAGTTTCAGTGTTCTGTTAGCACTTGCTCTATTTGCCATCAATGCCAATGGCCAATGCCAATAACTTCTCTACACAGGAATTTCGCTCCTGTATCTGCATTTTTATGTTTTGATGGCGTTGCCTCAACCCATCGACTGAATCTGTCACCTACACATCTCGTCCTTCAGCATATTCACATGCACTCGTCCACATCGACTGAATCTGTCACCTACACATCTCGTCCTTCAGCATATTCACATGCACTCGTCCACGCCTGTAGCTCCTGTAGTGGTGCTGAGCATGGCTGTTTACAGCTCTGCACTCTCACCACTCTCATCTCACCGTCCCTCATCTCCACGACCGTGAACCCCGCCCTGAGTGCGTCTCCATCCCTGTAACAGGAGCCGTCGACAAACAACGTGATTTCCACATCCTGCAATGGATCCGCACTCAAGTCTGCTCGCAATTTAGTGTATTTCTCAGATTCCGCTACACAGTCGTGAGGTTCTCCCTCACCCGGTAATAGAAGGGAGTCTGCCGGATTTTTCACTTGACAAACTCTGATTGTCACATCTGGATATTCAAGAAGCCGATGGTAATCTGTGAGCCTCTGTGCTGTTAGCACAGATTTGCCTTTCTCTATCAGATTTACTAGTTTGTGGTGAGACAAAATTTCAGTTGGGTAACCCATAGTCAGCACAGACGCTTTTCCGTACAACAAATGTGCAGCTGCCAGGTCACGATAACATTCTGGCAGCCCAAGTTCCACCGCCGACAGCGCTACAGAATAATACGTGATCGGTTGAGCGTCTGTTCCTACGCCCGTTTTTTGAGCCAAAACTCCACCCGCATGATTCTGACGACACGATACAAACAACTGAAAAGGTTTGTCATAGTCTGGAAGTGCCAACGCCGGTGCTGCAGCAAGGTTTTAATGGTTTCAAAAGCAGCACAGTCTTCAGGCGTCCATTCAAGTTTAGCTCCCAATTTACTCACTCCTTTTTTGTGATCATTTCTCTTAGAGGTTGAACCCTGACAGAATGACCATCAATCCACTCAGCACTATATCCCGTCATTCCCAAAACTGTCATTTGTCTCACCGTTATTGGTTTTGGAGTTTTTGTGACTGTTTCCAGCTGAGCAGGTGACGCTGCTCTTGACCCGTCTCTAATCAATCGGCCCAAATATTCAACTTCTGGTATTGCAACTTTTTCCATGAGGCCTTGTGACCTTTTTCTGCAAGCATTGCCAGCAGAGTCGTAGAATCTCGGTGACATGTCTCCAGGTCTGGTGCCCACAGGAGAATGTCGTCTACATATTGGATTATAGTGCTGGAGATTTTGGTGGGCAACTCTGCCATGTCCTCCTTTAATATTTTATTGAACAAATGAGGACTGTGTTTCAGACCCTAGTGCACCGATAGGATTCGTTTTTATAGGTGAACACAACCAAATGACTCATTGGACTCAAGGGGACCCTGAAAAATGCAGCACATAAATCAACCACCGTGAACCATTTTGCTTCCACAGGCACGTTTGTCAGTAGTGTGTGTGGGTTTGGACCCTCAGCCGGACAGTCTCCTATTACTTCATTTAGAGCCCTGAGGTCCTGTGCTAATCTGTACCTACTTCTGTCGGCTTTTTGCACTGGAAAAATAGGTGTGTTGCTGCATGGGTTCGGCTCACACACAAGCACTCCCGCTTCTACCAACCCTTTAATGGTGTCCTCAATACCAGCCTCAGCCTCCAGCTTCAGTGGATATTGCTGCACCCACAGGGACGACACCCTGGTTTGAGTTTGATTTCCACTGGTGGCGCTGACTTAATTAACCCCACATGTGTCATGTTTTGCCCATAATTGTGGTGGAACTGTTTCCAACATTTCTTTTTCAGTGTCTGAATGCTGCAGACACATTTCTGATTCTCAGGGTCGTCTGTGGGTGAACCCAACCCAAGGCTGCGATCAAAGTTTGAATGTGAGTGTTGTCCTCACTTATCCAAATGTTTTTATTTTCTGTTGGCAGAAAATGAGTTTTTGGTGCCTCTAACACCATTGATCCCAAATGTTTTGATTTATAACCCGAACTGACCAACAATATAACATGAGGCAAACTGTTTTTCATTTACAATTCCCCTTTTAAATATGCATTTCCATCCACCACCATTACAGCTCAATGTCCCACATCCACACTCAGTCCATCTGGATTACACAAAATGACAGTTCAGTTCACACAACGCGTCTCTTCCCAACCAGTTCAAAGGTGTCTGATGTGAACTTAACCCCGGCAGTTCAATAGAATGTCCTTGATATTCCAGGGGTACTGGAGCCGACTTTGGTATCAGCTGCTTTGTCCCTG
The DNA here is from genome assembly GCA_030686955.1 of Odontamblyopus rebecca. Classification (NCBI taxonomy): domain Eukaryota; kingdom Metazoa; phylum Chordata; class Actinopteri; order Gobiiformes; family Gobiidae; genus Odontamblyopus; species Odontamblyopus rebecca. Next base: position 45,007,430 of record CM060655.1, read on the forward strand.
AGAACCCGATCACACATTGGTTCCTCATCAGGGCTTGATGCCATCGTCAGCTGATGACCTCCCGTCGGATTCTCTGGGCACCCCTAGTACCCAGCAGGTGGCCCCTGCCAGGAATTGACGGGGCCCGCAGACTGGCCCTGCCACTGGTTGCCAGGCTCCGCAGCATAAGGAGCCGCATTTGTAAAGTTTCTCCCACTCTGCTGCTGTGGCCTTTCAGTACAGGAGGAACTCACATGTCCCATTTTGCCGCAGACATCTGCAGTTTCTCCTGTCATTCCCCCAACCAGTTCTCCTCAGGCCTCCCCGAAAACCTCTGCCTCTTCCACCTGCGGCCGACCTGGTGGTTGCACATATATGACATGTGGAGGCGTGTTACACCATGACTGCATATTGTACAGACCCACAGCTTCATATTGTACAGACCCACAGCTTCATATTGTACAGACCAACAGCTTCATATTGTACAGACCCACAGCTTCATATTGTACAGACCCACAGCTTCATATTGTACAGACCCACAGCTTCATATTGTACAGACCAACAGCTTCATATTGTACAGACCCACAGCTTCATATTGTACAGACCAACAGCTGCATATTGTACAGACCCACAGCTTCATATTGTACAGACCCACAGCTTCATATTGTACAGACCCACAGCTTCATATTGTACAGACCCACAGCTTCATATTGTACAGACCAACAGCTTCATATTGTACAGACCCACAGCTTCATATTGTACAGACCAACAGCTTCATATTGTACAGACCCACAGCTTCATATTGTACAGACCAACAGCTTCATATTGTACAGACCCACAGCTTCATATTGTACAGACCAACAGCTTCATATTGTACAGACCCACAGCTTCATATTGTACAGACCCACAGCTTCATATTGTACAGACCAACAGCTTCATATTGTACAGACCCACAGCTTCATATTGTACAGACCAACAGCTTCATATTGTACAGACCCACAGCTTCATATTGTACAGACCCACATCTTCATATTGTACAGACCCACAGCTTCATATTGTACAGACCAACAGCTTCATATTGTACAGACCCACAGCTTCATATTGTACAGACCCACAGCTTCATATTGTACAGACCAACAGCTTCATATTGTACAGACCCACAGCTTCATATTGTACAGACCAACAGCTTCATATTGTACAGACCCACAGCTTCATATTGTACAGACCAACAGCTTCATATTGTACAGACCAACAGCTTCATATTGTACAGACCAACAGCTGCATATTGTACAGACCAACAGCTTCATATTGTACAGACCAACAGCTGCATATTGTACAGACCCACAGCTTCATATTGTACAGACCAACAGCTTCATATTGTACAGACCAACAGCTTCATATTGTACAGACCAACAGCTTCATATTGTACAGACCCACAGCTTCATATTGTACAGACCAACAGCTTCATATTGTACAGACCAACAGCTGCATATTGTACAGACCAACAGCTGCATATTGTACAGACCAACAGCTTCATATTGTACAGACCAACAGCTTCATATTGTACAGACCAACAGCTTCATATTGTACAGACCAACAGCTTCATATTGTACAGACCAACAGCTTCATATTGTACAGACCAACAGCTTCATATTGTACAGACCAACAGCTTCATATTGTACAGACCCACAGCTTCATATTGTACAGACCAACAGCTTCATATTGTACAGACCAACAGCTTCATATTGTACAGACCAACAGCTTCATATTGTACAGACCAACAGCTTCATATTGTACAGACCAACAGCTTCATATTGTACAGACCCACAGCTTCATATTGTACAGACCCACAGCTTCATATTGTACAGACCAACAGCTTCATATTGTACAGACCCACAGCTTCATATTGTACAGACCAACAGCTTCATATTGTACAGACCAACAGCTTCATATTGTACAGACCAACAGCTTCATATTGTACAGACCAACAGCTTCATATTGTACAGACCCACAGCTTCATATTGTACAGACCAACAGCTTCATATTGTACAGACCAACAGCTTCATATTGTACAGACCAACAGCTGCATATTGTACAGACCAACAGCTTCATATTGTACAGACCAACAGCTTCATATTGTACAGACCAACAGCTTCATATTGTACAGACCAACAGCTTCATATTGTACAGACCAACAGCTTCATATTGTACAGACCAACAGCTTCATATTGTACAGACCCACAGCTTCATATTGTACAGACCAACAGCTTCATATTGTACAGACCAACAGCTTCATATTGTACAGACCAACAGCTTCATATTGTACAGACCAACAGCTTCATATTGTACAGACCAACAGCTGCATATTGTACAGACCAACAGCTTCATATTGTACAGACCAACAGCTGCATATTGTACAGACCCACAGCTTCATATTGTACAGACCAACAGCTTCATATTGTACAGACCAACAGCTTCATATTGTACAGACCAACAGCTTCATATTGTACAGACCCACAGCTTCATATTGTACAGACCAACAGCTGCATATTGTACAGACCAACAGCTGCATATTGTACAGACCAACAGCTGCATATTGTACAGACCAACAGCTTCATATTGTACAGACCAACAGCTGCATATTGTACAGACCAACAGCTTCATATTGTACAGACCAACAGCTTCATATTGTACAGACCAACAGCTTCATATTGTACAGACCAACAGCTTCATATTGTACAGACCAACAGCTTCATATTGTACAGACCAACAGCTTCATATTGTACAGACCCACAGCTTCATATTGTACAGACCAACAGCTTCATATTGTACAGACCCACAGCTTCATATTGTACAGACCAACAGCTTCATATTGTACAGACCCACAGCTTCATATTGTACAGACCCACAGCTTCATATTGTACAGACCCACAGCTTCATATTGTACAGACCAACAGCTTCATATTGTACAGACCCACAGCTTCATATTGTACAGACCAACAGCTTCATATTGTACAGACCAACAGCTTCATATTGTACAGACCCACAGCTTCATATTGTACAGACCAACAGCTTCATATTGTACAGACCCACAGCTTCATATTGTACAGACCAACAGCTTCATATTGTACAGACCAACAGCTTCATATTGTACAGACCAACAGCTGCATATTGTACAGACCAACAGCTTCATATTGTACAGACCAACAGCTTCATATTGTACAGACCAACAGCTTCATATTGTACAGACCAACAGCTTCATATTGTACAGACCAACAGCTTCATATTGTACAGACCAACAGCTTCATATTGTACAGACCAACAGCTTCATATTGTACAGACCAACAGCTTCATATTGTACAGACCAACAGCTGCATATTGTACAGACCAACAGCTGCATATTGTACAGACCAACAGCTTCATATTGTACAGACCAACAGCTTCATATTGTACAGACCAACAGCTTCATATTGTACAGACCAACAGCTTCATATTGTACAGACCAACAGCTTCATATTGTACAGACCAACAGCTTCATATTGTACAGACCAACAGCTTCATATTGTACAGACCAACAGCTTCATATTGTACAGACCAACAGCTGCATATTGTACAGACCAACAGCTGCATATTGTACAGACCAACAGCTTCATATTGTACAGACCAACAGCTTCATATTGTACAGACCAACAGCTTCATATTGTACAGACCAACAGCTTCATATTGTACAGACCAACAGCTTCATATTGTACAGACCAACAGCTTCATATTGTACAGACCAACAGCTTCATATTGTACAGACCAACAGCTTCATATTGTACAGACCCACAGCTTCATATTGTACAGACCAACAGCTGCATATTGTACAGACCCACAGCTGCATATTGTACAGACCAACAGTTTCATATTGTACAGACCAACAGTTTCATATTGTACAGACCAACAGCTTCATATTGTACAGACCAACAGCTTCATATTGTACAGACCAACAGCTTCATATTGTACATACCAACAGCTTCATATTGTACAGACCCACAGCTTCATATTGTACAGACCCACAGCTTCATATTGTACAGACCAACAGCTTCATATTGTACAGACCAACAGCTTCATATTGTACAGACCAACAGCTTCATATTGTACAGACCAACAGCTTCATATTGTACAGACCAACAGCTTCATATTGTACAGACCAACAGCTTCATATTGTACAGACCAACAGCTGCCATATTGTACAGACCCACAGCTACATATTGTACAGACCAACAGCTGCATATTGTACAGACCAACAGCTTCATATTGTACAGACCAACAGCTGCATATTGTACAGACCCACAGCTTCATATTGTACAGACCAACAGCTTCATATTGTACAGACCCACAGCTTCATATTGTACAGACCAACAGCTTCATATTGTACAGACCCACAGCTTCATATTGTACAGACCAACAGCTGCCATATTGTACAGACCCACAGCTTCATATTGTACAGACCCACAGCTTCATATTGTACAGACCAACAGCTTCATATTGTACAGACCAACAGCTGCATATTGTACAGACCAACAGCTGCATATTGTACAGACCAACAGCTTCATATTGTACAGACCAACAGCTGCATATTGTACAGACCCACAGCTTCATATTGTACAGACCAACAGCTTCATATTGTACAGACCCACAGCTTCATATTGTACAGACCAACAGCTTCATATTGTACAGACCAACAGCTGCATATTGTACAGACCAACAGCTGCATATTGTACAGACCAACAGCTGCATATTGTACAGACCAACAGCTTCATATTGTACAGACCAACAGCTTCATATTGTACAGACCAACAGCTGCATATTGTACAGACCAACAGCTTCATATTGTACAGACCAACAGCTGCATATTGTACAGACCAACAGCTTCATATTGTACAGACCAACAGCTTCATATTGTACAGACCAACAGCTTCATATTGTACAGACCAACAGCTTCATATTGTACAGACCAACAGCTTCATATTGTACAGACCCACAGCTTCATATTGTACAGACCCACAGCTTCATATTGTACAGACCAACAGCTTCATATTGTACAGACCCACAGCTTCATATTGTACAGACCCACAGCTTCATATTGTACAGACCAACAGCTTCATATTGTACAGACCCACAGCTTCATATTGTACAGACCCACAGCTTCATATTGTACAGACCCACAGCTTCATATTGTACAGACCAACAGCTTCATATTGTACAGACCCACAGCTTCATATTGTACAGACCCACAGCTTCATATTGTACAGACCAACAGCTTCATATTGTACAGACCCACAGCTTCATATTGTACAGACCAACAGCTTCATATTGTACAGACCCACAGCTTCATATTGTACAGACCAACAGCTTCATATTGTACAGACCAACAGCTTCATATTGTACAGACCAACAGCTGCATATTGTACAGACCAACAGCTTCATATTGTACAGACCAACAGCTGCATATTGTACAGACCCACAGCTTCATATTGTACAGACCAACAGCTTCATATTGTACAGACCAACAGCTTCATATTGTACAGACCAACAGCTTCATATTGTACAGACCCACAGCTTCATATTGTACAGACCAACAGCTGCATATTGTACAGACCAACAGCTGCATATTGTACAGACCAACAGCTTCATATTGTACAGACCAACAGCTTCATATTGTACAGACCAACAGCTGCATATTGTACAGACCAACAGCTTCATATTGTACAGACCAACAGCTTCATATTGTACAGACCAACAGCTTCATATTGTACAGACCAACAGCTTCATATTGTACAGACCAACAGCTTCATATTGTACAGACCAACAGCTGCATATTGTACAGACCAACAGCTGCATATTGTACAGACCAACAGCTTCATATTGTACAGACCAACAGCTTCATATTGTACAGACCAACAGCTTCATATTGTACAGACCCACAGCTTCATATTGTACAGACCAACAGCTTCATATTGTACAGACCAACAGCTTCATATTGTACAGACCAACAGCTTCATATTGTACAGACCAACAGCTTCATATTGTACAGACCAACAGCTTCATATTGTACAGACCAACAGCTTCATATTGTACAGACCAACAGCTGCATATTGTACAGACCCACAGCTGCATATTGTACAGACCAACAGCTTCATATTGTACAGACCAACAGCTTCATATTGTACAGACCAACAGCTGCATATTGTACAGACCAACAGCTGCATATTGTACAGACCCACAGCTTCATATTGTACAGACCAACAGCTTCATATTGTACAGACCAACAGCTTCATATTGTACAGACCCACAGCTTCATATTGTACAGACCAACAGCTTCATATTGTACAGACCAACAGCTTCATATTGTACAGACCAACAGCTTCATATTGTACAGACCAACAGCTTCATATTGTACAGACCAACAGCTTCATATTGTACAGACCAACAGCTTCATATTGTACAGACCAACAGCTTCATATTGTACAGACCAACAGCTGCATATTGTACAGACCCACAGCTTCATATTGTACAGACCAACAGCTGCATATTGTACAGACCAACAGCTTCATATTGTACAGAACATCTGCTTCATTTTGTAAAGACCCTCATCTTCATATTGTACAGACCAACAGCTTCATATTGTACAGACCCACAGCTTCATATTGTACAGACCAACAGCTTCATATTGTACAGACCCACAGCTTCATATTGTACAGACCAACAGCTGCCATATTGTACAGACCCACAGCTTCATATTGTACAGACCCACAGCTTCATATTGTACAGACCAACAGCTTCATATTGTACAGACCAACAGCTGCATATTGTACAGACCAACAGCTGCATATTGTACAGACCAACAGCTTCATATTGTACAGACCAACAGCTGCATATTGTACAGACCCACAGCTTCATATTGTACAGACCAACAGCTTCATATTGTACAGACCAACAGCTTCATATTGTACAGACCAACAGCTGCATATTGTACAGACCAACAGCTGCATATTGTACAGACCAACAGCTGCATATTGTACAGACCAACAGCTTCATATTGTACAGACCAACAGCTTCATATTGTACAGACCAACAGCTGCATATTGTACAGACCAACAGCTTCATATTGTACAGACCAACAGCTGCATATTGTACAGACCAACAGCTTCATATTGTACAGACCAACAGCTTCATATTGTACAGACCAACAGCTTCATATTGTACAGACCAACAGCTTCATATTGTACAGACCAACAGCTTCATATTGTACAGACCCACAGCTTCATATTGTACAGACCAACAGCTTCATATTGTACAGACCAACAGCTTCATATTGTACAGACCAACAGCTTCATATTGTACAGACCAACAGCTGCATATTGTACAGACCAACAGCTGCATATTGTACAGACCAACAGCTGCATATTGTACAGACCAACAGCTTCATATTGTACAGACCAACAGCTGCATATTGTACAGACCAACAGCTGCATATTGTACAGACCAACAGCTTCATATTGTACAGACCAACAGCTTCATATTGTACAGACCAACAGCTTCATATTGTACAGACCAACAGCTTCATATTGTACAGACCAACAGCTTCATATTGTACAGACCAACAGCTGCATATTGTACAGACCCACAGCTTCATATTGTACAGACCAACAGCTGCATATTGTACAGACCCACAGCTTCATATTGTACAGACCCACAGCTTCATATTGTACAGACCAACAGCTTCATATTGTACAGACCAACAGCTTCATATTGTACAGACCAACAGCTTCATATTGTACAGACCAACAGCTTCATATTGTACAGACCAACAGCTGCATATTGTACAGACCCACAGCTTCATATTGTACAGACCAACAGCTGCATATTGTACAGACCAACAGCTTCATATTGTACAGACCCACAGCTGAAAATTGTACAGACCCACAGCTTCATATTGTCCAGACCAACAGCTGCATATTGTACAGACCCACAGCTGCATATTGTACAGACCAACAGCTGCATATTGTACAGACCAACAGCTGCATATTGTACAGACCAACAGCTTCATATTGTACAGACCAACAGCTTCATATTGTACAGACCAACAGCTGCATATTGTACAGACCAACAGCTTCATATTGTACAGACCAACAGCTGCATATTGTACAGACCAACAGCTGCATATTGTACAGACCAACAGCTGCATATTGTACAGACCAACAGCTTCATATTGTACAGACCAACAGCTTCATATTGTACAGACCCACAGCTTCATATTGTACAGACCCACAGCTTCATATTGTACAGACCAACAGCTTCATATTGTACAGACCAACAGCTGCATATTGTACAGACCCACAGCTTCATATTGTACAGACCAACAGCTTCATATTGTACAGACCCACAGCTTCATATTGTACAGACCCACAGCTTCATATTGTACAGACCAACAGCTTCATATTGTACAGACCAACAGCTTCATATTGTACAGACCCACAGCTTCATATTGTACAGACCAACAGCTTCATATTGTACAGACCAACAGCTGCATATTGTACAGACCAACAGCTGCATATTGTACAGACCAACAGCTTCATATTGTACAGACCAACAGCTTCATATTGTACAGACCAACAGCTTCATATTGTACAGACCAACAGCTTCATATTGTACAGACCAACAGCTTCATATTGTACAGACCAACAGCTTCATATTGTACAGACCAACAGCTTCATATTGTACAGACCAACAGCTTCATATTGTACAGACCAACAGCTTCATATTGTACAGACCAACAGCTTCATATTGTACAGACCAACAGCTGCATATTGTACAGACCAACAGCTTCATATTGTACAGACCCACAGCTTCATATTGTACAGACCAACAGCTTCATATTGTACAGACCAACAGCTTCATATTGTACAGACCAACAGCTGCATATTGTACAGACCAACAGCTTCATATTGTACAGACCAACAGCTTCATATTGTACAGACCAACAGCTTCATATTGTACAGACCCACAGCTTCATATTGTACAGACCAACAGCTTCATATTGTACAGACCCACAGCTTCATATTGTACAGACCAACAGCTTCATATTGTACAGACCAACAGCTGCATATTGTACAGACCAACAGCTTCATATTGTACAGACCAACAGCTTCATATTGTACAGACCAACAGCTTCATATTGTACAGACCAACAGCTTCATATTGTACAGACCAACAGCTGCATATTGTACAGACCCACAGCTTCATATTGTACAGACCAACAGCTTCATATTGTACAGACCCACAGCTTCATATTGTACAGACCAACAGCTTCATATTGTACAGACCAACAGCTTCATATTGTACAGACCAACAGCTTCATATTGTACAGACCAACAGCTGCATATTGTACAGACCAACAGCTGCATATTGTACAGACCAACAGCTTCATATTGTACAGACCAACAGCTGCATATTGTACAGACCAACAGCTGCATATTGTACAGACCAACAGCTTCATATTGTACAGACCAACAGCTTCATATTGTACAGACCAACAGCTTCATATTGTACAGACCCACAGCTTCATATTGTACAGACCAACAGCTTCATATTGTACAGACCAACAGCTGCATATTGTACAGACCAACAGCTGCATATTGTACAGACCCACAGCTTCATATTGTACAGACCAACAGCTTCATATTGTACAGACCAACAGCTTCATATTGTACAGACCAACAGCTGCATATTGTACAGACCAACAGCTGCATATTGTACAGACCCACAGCTTCATATTGTACAGACCAACAGCTTCATATTGTACAGACCAACAGCTTCATATTGTACAGACCAACAGCTTCATATTGTACAGACCCACAGCTTCATATTGTACAGACCAACAGCTTCATATTGTACAGACCAACAGCTGCATATTGTACAGACCAACAGCTGCATATTGTACAGACCCACAGCTTCATATTGTACAGACCAACAGCTTCATATTGTACAGACCAACAGCTGCATATTGTACAGACCAACAGCTGCATATTGTACAGACCAACAGCTGCATATTGTACAGACCCACAGCTTCATATTGTACAGACCAACAGCTTCATATTGTACAGACCAACAGCTGCATATTGTACAGACCAACAGCTTCATATTGTACAGACCAACAGCTTCATATTGTACAGACCAACAGCTGCATATTGTACAGACCAACAGCTTCATATTGTACAGACCAACAGCTGCATATTGTACAGACCAACAGCTTCATATTGTACAGACCAACAGCTGCATATTGTACAGACCAACAGCTTCATATTGTACAGACCCACAGCTTCATATTGTACAGACCAACAGCTTCATATTGTACAGACCCACAGCTTCATATTGTACAGACCCACAGCTTCATATTGTACAGACCAACAGCTGCATATTGTACAGACCCACAGCTTCATATTGTACAGACCAACAGCTTCATATTGTACAGACCAACAGCTTCATATTGTACAGACCAACAGCTGCATATTGTACAGACCCACAGCTTCATATTGTACAGACCAACAGCTTCATATTGTACAGACCAACAGCTTCATATTGTACAGACCAACAGCTTCATATTGTACAGACCCACAGCTTCATATTGTACAGACCAACAGCTTCATATTGTACAGACCAACAGCTTCATATTGTACAGACCAACAGCTTCATATTGTACAGACCAACAGCTTCATATTGTACAGACCAACAGCTTCATATTGTACAGACCAACAGCTTCATATTGTACAGACCAACAGCTTCATATTGTACAGACCAACAGCTGCATATTGTACAGACCAACAGCTGCATATTGTACAGACCAACAGCTGCATATTGTACAGACCAACAGCTTCATATTGTACAGACCAACAGCTGCATATTGTACAGACCCACAGCTTCATATTGTACAGACCAACAGCTTCATATTGTACAGACCAACAGCTGCATATTGTACAGACCAACAGCTTCATATTGTACAGACCAACAGCTTCATATTGTACAGACCAACAGCTGCATATTGTACAGACCAACAGCTTCATATTGTACAGACCAACAGCTTCATATTGTACAGACCAACAGCTTCATATTGTACAGACCCACAGCTTCATATTGTACAGACCAACAGCTTCATATTGTACAGACCCACAGCTGCATATTGTACAGACCAACAGCTTCATATTGTACAGACCAACAGCTGCATATTGTACAGACCAACAGCTTCATATTGTACAGACCAACAGCTTCATATTGTACAGACCAACAGCTTCATATTGTACAGACCAACAGCTTCATATTGTACAGACCCACAGCTTCATATTGTACAGACCAACAGCTTCATATTGTACAGACCAACAGCTTCATATTGTACAGACCCACAGCTTCATATTGTACAGACCAACAGCTTCATATTGTACAGACCCACAGCTTCATATTGTACAGACCAACAGCTTCATATTGTACAGACCAACAGCTTCATATTGTACAGACCAACAGCTTCATATTGTACAGACCAACAGCTTCATATTGTACAGACCAACAGCTTCATATTGTACAGACCCACAGCTTCATATTGTACAGACCAACAGCTTCATATTGTACAGACCCACAGCTTCATATTGTACAGACCAACAGCTTCATATTGTACAGACCCACAGCTTCATATTGTACAGACCAACAGCTTCATATTGTACAGACCAACAGCTTCATATTGTACAGACCAACAGCTGCATATTGTACAGACCCACAGCTTCATATTGTACAGACCAACAGCTGCATATTGTACAGACCAACAGCTTCATATTGTACAGACCAACAGCTTCATATTGTACAGACCAACAGCTGCATATTGT
>CM060655.1:45026826-45041826 GCA_030686955.1 Odontamblyopus rebecca
CTGTTAGCCTGTACTGTTAGCGTGTACTGTTAGCGTGTACTGTTAGCGTGTACTGTTAGCGTGTACTGTTAGCGTGTACTGTTAGCGTGTACTGTTAGCGTGTACTGTTAGCGTGTACTGTTAGCGTGTACTGTTAGCGTGTACTGTTAGCGTGTACTGTTAGCGTGTACTGTTAGCGTGCTCTTATCTTTAAACATGTCTCGGTTTTTGCACGACTCTGCAAAAAGCAGGGAGATAAAAGTGAGCAGGAAGTGGTGCTCAGGCTGAGGCTGAGGCTGAGGCGCACAGACCAGTGATCAGAACGTGATAATAAATGTGAGAGAAGCAACAAACTGACCTCAGATAAGAGTCGGAATAATATTACTCACGTAGAAGTGCAGGAAGTCGTGGGCCACGAAATGACTCAAGTAAAAGTTCAATTTGGAAAAATAAAAGAGTAAAAAGTATTGAAACTTTGCAGCTGACGTCATCTCCAGTCCCTGGGGCTGTTATAAAAATATAGATGGGTTTTATTTCTGTATTTCATGGGTTCTAAAGTGTTTTCCTGATGCATCTGAAGTGTTTGTGTCAGTGGGACCAGTTTGATAAAAGCAGTGAGACGCTGCCTCTGAGCCTCCTGCTGATGCAGCTGAAATGGAGCCTGTGTCAGACCTGGTCACTGTCACTGAAGGAGGAATTCTGTCTCTCCTTTGGTTTTGTTTGTGTCTGGATGATTTGTCACCAGAGTTAAATGCAGAACAGGCTGTTGGGTCGACCCACGTGAAGCCCCTGATGTCTGCAGATGATCTTCTGGTGTTCAGCCCGAGCAGGTCTGCAGGAACCTCTGAATGTTCCCAGGATGATGTGGTGTTTGATATGAAATATGACGCCAGCAAAAGTATAATAATGTCTGTAGAACTAAGGATGATACATGTGTAAAGTTTCCTCAGTTTGTATTGTGCTGATGCTCTGAACAAACTGTAAGTGAACCAAACACAGACATTTAGAACATTTTATGTCAGATGATCTCAGATGAGGAGGACGTGTGCAGACGGTGTCTCATGACGTATGCACAGGCTCACAGGCTCACGCGCAGGTTTGGAGCCTGTACAGTGGAGTGAAAAAGACTTTTTAAAGCCTAATGTGGAGCATTATATACGACACACCTGTGGTCAAACTCCCAAAGGGCGACACACAGACTCACTGTGGCCTAACGACGCCTGAGGATTCGACTGAAAAGGCCCAGACGGGAAAGTGCAGCTCTGTTTGTGTCCGAGACCATCAGAACTTTACGGCAAATCTGCAGATTCACCTGTCGCCTCAACAACTGTGAGAACTGTTTTATCATGAGCCCGACTCAAACTCACCACCACGAGGTACAGGTCTGATCTGTGGAGACACGAGGAGACACGAGGTACAGGTCTGATCTGTGGAGACACGAGGAGACACGAGGTACAGGTCTGATCTGTGGAGACACGAGGTACAGGTCTGATCTGTGGAGACACGAGGGGACATGAGGTACAGGTCTGATCTGTGGAGACACGAGGAGACACGAGGTACAGGTCTGATCTGTGGAGACACGAGGGGACACGAGGTACAGGTCTGATCTGTGGAGACACGAGGTACAGGTCTGATCTGTGGAGACACGAGGAGACACGAGGTACAGGTCTGATCTGTGGAGACACGAGGAGACACGAGGTACAGGTCTGATCTGTGGAGACACGAGGAGACACGAGGTACAGGTCTGATCTGTGGAGACACGAGGGGACACGAGGTACAGGTCTGATCTGTGGAGACACGAGGTACAGGTCTGATCTGTGGAGACACGAGGAGACACGAGGTACAGGTCTGATCTGTGGAGACACGAGGAGACACGAGGTACAGGTCTGATCTGTGGAGACACGAGGAGACACGAGGTACAGGTCTGATCTGTGGAGACACGAGCACCAGTGTGTTGAGTGTGTTTGTTTTGTTGTGTGTCTGTTTTAACTCTGGCCCAAGAGTCTGGAATAAAAGTTCAATAATAATAATAATAATAATAATAATAATAATAATAATAATAATAATAATAATAATAATAATAATATGTTTGATTTATTCAGAGTCTTTCTTCACACCCAGTGTCGCCTTAAAACAACATAAACATTCAGTAGGATTAAAACACAGTTAAAATGATGATGATGGACTTCCGGTGACGCCACGGCGGAGACAACAGCCTGATTCTTTCGCTCCCGGGGAGAACTTAAACATAAGTAGCCAGGCTCTCTAAAACTAAAATATACATCATCTATACTGCTCACAAGAAGGAAACAGGATGGATGCCGCCCGAAAGGACTAAGAACACCAGACAAAATCAGAACGACACCGATCTGGAAGGAGACAACATGGCGAGCATGCTAGAAGAGTTCCGCACGTTCAGAAGAGAGCACGCAGAGGCCTCTGAACAAACCAAAGACGCTTCAGTCAGAGTGGAAACTACGCTGAACGAAACTGTTGAAAGAACAACACAACTGGAGCGACGAATGGCGGATGCGGAGCAGAGATTGAGCGATACGGAAGATATTCCACAGAGACACGAAAGAGCCCTCCGTTATTTACTACAGCGAGATGCCAACCTGACTGCTAAGTGTGAAGACCTCGAATCCAGGGCAAGACGGAATAATATCCGGATTTATGGAATACAGGAAGGGGAGGAAAAGAACGATATGCTCGGTTTCATAACTAGCCTCATCCGTGCCTCACTGTCTTTACCGGAAGATTTAAACTTGAACATAGTGAGAGCGCACCGCTCCCTAACCATGAAACCTAAAGACTCAGGCCCACATCTATTATCGTCAGATTCTGGGACCACAGAGTCAAAGAAATGGTCATTCAACAGGCGTGGAGGCACAAAGGTGGGGTCACACGAAGGACATAAGATCTTTTTCCATCAGGATTATACAACAGAAGTACAGAAGAAACGCAAGGAAGTAAGAGACGTGATAAAACTGCTCAGAGAGAAGAATATAAAAGCACAGTCGCCCTACTCTGCAAAGATGAAAATTCATGTGGATTCAGGAGTGAAGACCTTCCCGACCCTCGCAGACGCTTTCACGGCACTCGGAGATTTGGGGATCCGCATCCAGTTTGACGAACGGGAAAAGCTACGAACTCTTAAAAAACAGCTGGGCACAAGCAGCCGGGGTAAACAAGGCTCATCGATGACCGACGCCGACCTGAGGAGTTTTCTGTGAGGCGACCAATGAACCACACAATATAACGGTGAACTGTGATTTAGTGCACTGCTTATAAAAGAGAGTTTTGGCCAACTGCTGCTTATTAAATTGAGTTAAATGTTCTCCTGGGGGGAGGAGTTTGTAGGGAGTTTAATTTATTTATTTTATTTTATTTTTTTTCCTCCCCCATATACCTTTTTTCTTTTTCTTTTGTTCTATGGGAGGCCTTAGCAGAGGCAGGTGCCTGCCTATTTGCAGTCATACTTTGTGTACGTTCGCGGACAGACGGTCACAACTCTCCGTTCACATTGAGACTGATACGTTCGTTAAATCAGTCAGATTTTGGGAAGTCAGATTCGTGGTTCCGAATCTCTGTTCATTTTTCAAGTTGAATGTGAATATATCTTTTTCTATGCAGTCATATGTTCTGCAGATGCAGATATACATTTGGGAAATTGACTTTGATATTAAAATCAAAGGGACTTATATATCCACATGGATAAACTAACTCTGTTAACCTATAATGTCCATGGCCTGAATCATCCTCTCGAAAGGAAAAAAATATTGTCTCAGGTGAAAAAGATGCAATGTTCAATCTACAGGAACCACATTTAACAGAGAGTGAGCACATGGAAGAAGGGACTGGGTAAACCTGGTGTACAGTGCTTCAAATGATAAAAAAGAGGAGTTGCCATCTTAATGAGTAAAACGCTGTCCTTTTGTACTGAGAAGGTGGTAAAGGATAAATGGGGAAGGTATGTTATGGTTATTGGAACAGTGGAGGATCCGAGATATCCATTCTGAACTGATATGCCCCCAGTGAATATGACCCTGCTGTTTTAACCTCCTGAGACCCGAGCTTTTGTCTGGTGTCCATTTTTCATTTCTTCTTGCTATTTGGGATAAGTAGGACCTACTAAGTAAGTCTTCTGTATGACACCATTGGTTAAAAAATGTAAAAGCATTAAAATATATAAATAAATTACAAAAAAAAAAAAACAGCAATTAGCTGTTTATTTCAAGCCCTAAACCTGCCAAATGTGACGCAGGTCGACCGTGAGCGGGTTGGGGTTCAGTGAGTGAGGTTAAAAACACACAAAAAGGCCTGAAAATGTGGTCCACAGTTTTAATTTTTTCTGGTTTTCAATCGTTACAAAAAAAAGTAGAGGTGCAAAAAGTGGAGACAGGCAGCAGTTTCCCTATAGCAGCAGAAACGTCCAGCAATTTATAACTGTAAACTCATCTAAATATTCCCAAGTTTACCTAACAACATGTACAATCAATAATATAACACAGTCCCAATGTCTTCAGACGAGGACATGACATTTCCTGAGGCTCTCGTCTGCTGTGGTCAATAAAATGTGTCAAATTTTAATGCCAAATGAAGAGACATTAAGATACATGAAGAGACATTATTGTACAGAAATACATTGGTTTTATTCATAAATTTTGCATCTAAACTTTACCATGCAGTTTTTTTTTACTTTCGGGAGCTGCTGTAGAGGTTTTTAGTTGATTACAGGTGAAAGTTTAAAATAATTGAAAATCATGGTGCTAAGAGGCAAAAATGTAATGTCCTCGTATGAGGCCACAGGGTCTCAGGAGGTTAAGGAAATTGCCACTATTGTTGCAGAGAACTCAAAGGGGTTATTAATAATGGGTGGAGACTTTAACGCTGTTCAAAACGGGAGATTAGACAAGACACCAGCAGAAAAGGGGACACAGAATAAAAAGACACAGACTTTAAATAATATGTTATTTGAACGAGGACTTAAAGACCCATGGAGAGCCAAGAACCCAAAGGGAAAAGATTTGAGCTTTTTCTCTAATGCACATAAGAGCTACTCCAGGATTGATTTTTTTTGCCTCCCCCAACAAGATGTATATAAAGTTATAGATTGTCATATAGAACCAATAACCTTAAGCGATCCTGCTCCTGTGATAATGAAAATAAATCTCGGTTCTCACCCCACTTTCAGATATTGGAGACTAAATGTATCACTACTGAACAATGCAGAAATAGTAAAAGAAATAAGACAACACTTAAAAGAATATTTTGACATAAATGACAACGGCGAGGTCAGTCCGGCCTCCTGTGGGAGGGAGCAAAGGCCGTCATTAGAGGGAAATTCATCCAGATATCATCAAGGCTAAAGAGACAGCGACAGGAAGAACAATTAAAACTAGAAAATCAAATAAAACAATTGGAGATACAACACAGGAACACAGGATCAAGGAAGATTTGATCAGAGCTTAAAGAAGCAAGAAAATCCTTAGATAAGATTTTGTCTTATAAAGCAGAGGGAGCCTTAAGATTTTCCAAACCAAAATATTACCAATCAGGGAATAGAGCAAGTCGCCTTCTAGCTTTCCAACTACGTGAAGCTCAGGCTGATCGTACTGTTCCCAAAGTAACCCACCCTACGATAGGGAGAGTGGTGTCTCACCCTAAGGCTGTGGCCAGTGCCTTTGCTTCATTCTATAAGAATCTGTATCAAGAAATGAAACCACATCCAACACCAGACCATCCAGACCATATAGAGACATGTTTTGCTGGCTTAGACATTCCATCATTACCACTAGAGGCATCAGAACAAATTATATCAGCAATTTCTGAAAAAGAAATAAGAGAAGCAATTAAAAAACTGAAAAACAACAAATCTCCAGGTGTAGACGGCCTGTCAGGAGAATTTTATAAATGTTTTATAGACGATTTAACACCAGTACTAAAAAGGGTGTTTGGATACTCCTTATCTCACGATAACCCTCCTGAAACATGGTCACACACAATAATATCAGTGATTCATAAAGATGGAAAGGACCCAACACTTTGTGAGGGAAATAGGCCTATTAGTCTGATTTGCAACGACCAAAAACTACTAACCAGTATCCTAGCACATAGAATTCAAAAACATATTTCAAATCTGATCAGCGTAGACCAAACAGGGTTTATACCCAACAGACAGGGGGCAAATAACACCAGAAGAACCCTAAACATCATTACCTGTGCTAAGAAACAAAAGAAGACATCTGTGTTGATTAGCTTTGATGCTCAAAAAGCATTCGATACTGTAAATTGGACTTTTTTAAACAAAACACTGTCTGTGAGGGGATTCCACTCAAAACTCATAGACTGGATTGGTGTCATTTATAAAAATCCAAAAGCACGTGTCAGGGTCAGTGGCTGCTGCTCAGAGTGTTTCGACATACAGAGAGGGGTGAGGCAAGGTGATTGCTTGAGTCCCCTGCTCTTTGCTATAAATATTGAACCGTTGGCAGCTTCCATACGGCAAAATATAGACATTAAAGGCATTAGAGATCAAAATAATAAAGAACACAAGATATCACTTTACGCAGACGACTTACTGGCCCATATAAGTGATCCGACCACCTCCATTCCTTCACTAATGAACATACTGAAAACATACGGACAAATCTCTGGCTATAAGATCAATCAAAATCAGAGGCAATGATGTTAAATGGAAACTGGCCTACCCAGATATCAGGTAAACTCCACTGTCGTTGGTCCCAAAGCTTTAGGTACTTGGGTATCACAATAACAACTGATTTAACTAAACTATTTAAACTTAATTATGGGAAACTGAGGGGTCAAATAAAGGACGACCTTTCAAGATGGGAAATCATACCGCTCTCTCTTATGGGACGTGTACAGACAATAAGAATGAATGTTCTACCTACTGTAGATTACTTTTTCTTTTCCAGTCATTACCAATACATATACCAATCCCCACCTTCAATACAATAGATAAATGGTTATCAAAGTTTATATGGCAAAGTAAACGACCTAGACTCAAATTCAAAAGACTACTATGCTCAAAAGAGGATGGAGGCCTTAACCTTCCTAACCTCAGAAAGTACTACTGGGCAGCTCCACTCAGATCTATGGCTGCCTGGATATCCCATGACACAGATACAGTTTGGGTAGACATGGAACAAGGCGACTGTCCCGACATTCCACTAGACTCAACTCCATTCCTGAATCAGGATCAGTGGGGGGAAAAAAGGATAGACAACATCTGGATAAAAAATACTCTTAGAGTATGGTCAGCGGTGAGGAAAAAACTACACCTTCCTATGACAAGATCTAGAGCAATGAGGATAGCAAGCAACACAGACTTTATGCCAGCGGGTCGTGATGGGGGCTTTAGAAGATGGGAAGAGGCAGGCCTGGTGGTTCTGGACCAGCTGTTTGAGGGACATACATTAAATCATTTGAAGAACTCCGAAACAAATTTCATTTATCACAGCACGATTTCTTTAGATATTTACAAATACGACATTATTTACACAAGCATCAGGAACGGGAAAGGCTTCGTAACCCAGCATCTAACATAGAATCTTTTTATTTCAATTATCAAAGGCACAATTAAAACAAAGCTTATATCTCATATTTATAATATATTACAAGACTTGAAAGACAATAACATGGACATCAAAGAAAAATGGGAGCTAGAAATGAATGTCATCATCTCAGACAGACAATGGGCAGATGCCGAGGTGGACATAAATGAACCAGTCGCCCGAATTGGAAAGAGTTTGGATGGAAGATAAGAATGAGGTACTTCAGGACTCCACAGATGACATCAGAGTAATACCTCAGCACGATGCTGGAGAGGATGTGGTACGGTTGGGGATCACACACATATTTTTTGGGACTGCCCAATACTTTTAGAATATTGGCAAAATGTACAAAAAGAAATTAAGAAATGTTTATCAATAGATAAACCACTGGAACCAACAGACTTTATACTTGTGTACTTCCAGATGATCTTGAAGGAAGCACATACAGTTAGCCTCAGAAATATTTGGACAGCAACACAAGCTTTGTCATTTTAACTGTTTACAAAGACATACTCCAAAAATACAATTATATAATTAATATGGGCTTAAAGTTCATACTCTCAGCTTCAATTTGAGGGTTTCCACATCCAAATTGGAGAAAGGGTTTAGGAATTATAGGTCTTTACACTCTTTATACCTCTTTTTCAAGGGACCAAAAGTAATTGGACAATTGACTCAGAAGGCTGAAATTGACTCAGAAGGCTGAAATTGACTCAGAAGGCTGAAATTGACTCAGAAGGCTGAAATTGACTCAGAAGGCTGAAATTGACTCAGAAGGCTGAAATTGACTCAGAAGGCTTGTCTCTCGTTAACCTGTCATCAATTAAGTAGTGAAAAGGGCTGGGGCTGATTCCAGGTGTGTGGTTTTGCATTTGGAAGCTCTTCCTGTGACCACACAACATGCGGTCAAAGGAGCTCTCAATGGAGGTGAAGGAGAACATCCTGAGGCTGAAAAAAAACATCAGAGAGATTGCAGAAATACTTGGAATAGCCAAATCCACAGTTTGGTACATTCTAAGAAAGAAAGAGTGCACTGGTGAGCTTGGAAACTCAAAAAGGCCTGGACGTCCACGGAAGACAACAGTGGTGGATGATCGCCGAATACTGTCCATGGTGAAGAAAAACCCATTCACAACATCTACTGAAGTGAATAATACTCTCCAGGAAGTAGGTGTATCTGTCTCAAAGTCTACAATTAGGAGAAGACTTCATGAGAGTAAATACAAAGGGTTCACTACAAGGTGCAAACCACTGATCACTGCCAAAAATAGACAGGCCAGACTTGACTTTGCCAAAAAACACCTCAACAAGCCAGCCCAGTTCTGGAAAGGTATTCTTTGGACTGATGAGACGAAGATAAACCTGTACCAGAATGATGGGAAGAAGAAAGTTTGGAGAAGAAAGGGAACAGCACATGATCCAAACCACAGCACATCCTCTGTAAAACATGGTGGAGGCAGTGTGATGGCATGGGCATGCATGGCTTTTAAGGGCACTGGGTCTCTTGTGTTTATTGATGATGTAACAACAGACAAAAGTAGCCGGATGAATTCTGAAGTGTACAGGGCTTTACTTTCTGCCCAGATTCAGCCAAATGCTGCAGAGTTGACTGGACGGCACTTCACAGTGCAGATGGACAATGACCCAAAACATACAGCAAAAGCAACCCAGGAGTTCATGAAGGCAAAGAGGTGGAATATTCTGCAATGGCCAAGTCAATCTCCGGATCTCAACCCAATAGAGCATGCATTTCACTTGCTTAAGACAAGACTTAAGGCGGAAAGACCCAAAAACAAGCATGAACTGAAGGCTGCTGCTGTAAAGGCCTGGCAAAGCATCAGGGCGGAGGAAACCCAGTGTTTGGTCATGTCCATGGGTTCCAGACTTCAGGCAGTGATTGCCTCCAAAGGATACGCAACAAAATATTTTTAAAAAACATTTTGTATAGGTTATGCTTATTTGTCCAATTACTTTTGAGCCCTTAAAATGTGGAGTGTTTGTAAAATAATGTGTACAATTCCTACATTTCAAATCAGATATTTTTGTTCAACCCCTTGAATTAAACATTACAGTCTGCACTTCAATTCTGTTCAAGATGTTTCATTTCAAATCCAGTGTGGAGGCATGTAGAGCCCAACTCATGAAAATTGTGTCTGTCCAAATATTTCTGAGGCTAACTGTATACAGACATACTGCCAATACTTCTTTTGATTGCTAATAAAGTTATTACGGCATCATGGTTACAACCACAACCCCCAACGATAACACACTGGCAAGAAAGAATCCAAGAGGTTTACAGTATGGAGAACCTGACTGCACTATTACAACTACAGACGGATGTTTTCACAAGTAAATGGACGAGAGTCGCTCCACACTTTCATTTAATAGAACTGGTGTGTGTGTGATTATCTCTCCATTTTATTTTTATACTATATATTGTTACATTATTTTTATTTATCATTATAGTTTGTGTAGGTATGTGTGTGTATATACATGTGTGTGTATGTGTATATACATGTATGTGTATGTGTATATACATGTGTGTGTATGTGTATATACATGTGTGTGTATGTGTATATACATGTATGTGTATGTGTATATACATGTGTGTGTATGTGTATATACATGTGTGTGTATGTGTATATACATGTGTGTGTATGTGTATATACATGTATGTGTATATACATGTATGTGTATATACATGTATGTGTATGTGTATATACATGTGTGTGTATGTGTATATACATGTATGTGTATATACATGTATGTGTATGTGTATATACATGTATCTGTATATACGTGTGTGTATGTGTATATACATGTATGTGTATATACATGTATGTGTATATACATGTATGTGTATGTGTATATACATGTATGTGTATGTACATGTATGTGTATATACATGTATGTGTATATACATGTCTGTATGTGTATATACATGTATGTGTATGTACATGTATGTGTATGTGTATATACATGTATGTGTATATACATGTGTGTGTATGTAGAAGCGGATATGGATGTATATGTGTATATATATATTATTTTATTTTTTTTTATTTTTTCTTTTCAATTATTATTATTATTATTATATGTGTATGTATATAAATATATATATATATATATATATATATATATATATTTTTATATATCACAAGACTTGGAGATATGGGTGTGAATGGGTGAAGTATTATTTGAAGAATCGTGAAATGATCCAATATATAATAGGAAGAGAAGAAAAGGGAGGAGGAGCGGAAGAGGGAAGAAAAGAGAAAAAAATCAAACAAACAAAACAATGACCTGTGAAATGTGGTTCGTAACGTTCTTATTCTGCCCCCACCGAAGTCCGTGACATAAGACTAAAAACCAAGAGACTGAGACCTGTCCAGAGACTTTACACCTGTGGATAAACCTGTGTGTTCTATTTATGCTGGAAATGTGATGCAAGTTATGACTGTACAGGAGAACTGAAAATAAATAATAAAATGATGATGATGATGTTACTTTTCCTTTTACCGGCGGCTCGGTGGCTGAGGGGCCCTCACGCCCAGGGCAGCTGTGGCTACAACAGGAGTTTACACCACCGGGTCTGGAGTGAGTGAAGAATGGTGTAAATAAAGCTCTGTGAAGCGTCTCTGGGGACACGAGTCTGTGACAAACACTGTAGAAATAAAGTTACTTGTACATATACACTTAGAATGATGCTATTATTATTGTCTGTACTGTCAGGGGCCCCTACAGGCCGCAGGGGCCCCTACAGGCCGCAGGGCCCAACGTTTTATCAACGGTCTCACGAGTCAGCTTATGCCCCCTGCATGAACAGCAGTGCCCCAGCGCCCCCTGCTGAAGGTCATGCATATTTCTTCTTGCTCACATGTGGAGGTCAACATTGAGTCCATGGGCGAAGCGACCCCGACGTGACGGCGAATGACGCGCTCGAAAACGTTTACGATTCTACTACTTGAAGCACAGAACAGAGCAAAGACATGTCACTCACTCCTCATCACAGGGACAGAAAAGTCTGGTGCTCATAAAGTTCAATCAGAAAAAAAACAGACAATATGCAGAATTTTATTTTACACAACAGGTTTCTGCTCAGCTTTTCTTTGGGTCGTATACGACTTCAGAGCACGAGGATCACAGCATCATCCAAGGACTGAGAGGAACATTTGGCACTTTAAGCGCAGCAGCATTAAGTATGAACTGAGTCCATGAGATTATTGTTCACAGTTGTAGTTTGTATTTAGTCTGTGGATGAAACCTTCCACACGGCCTGTTCCCATGACCCTGTGCCTCTTTACTGTTCTGTTACGGTTTGTGCCTCTTTACTGTTCTGTTAGGGTTTGTGCCTCTTTACTGTTCTGTTAGGGTTTGTGCCTCTTTACTGTTCTGTTACGGTTTGTGCCTCTTTACTGTTCTGTTAGGGTTTGTGCCTCTTTACTGTTCTGTTACGGTTTGTGCCTCTTTACTGTTCTGTTAGGGTTTGTGCCTCTTTACTGTTCTGTTACGGTTTGTGCCTCTTTACTGTTCTGTTAGGGTTTGTGCCTCTTTACTGTTCTGTTACGGTTTGTGCCTCTTTACTGTTCTGTTACGGTTTGTGCCTCTTTACTGTTCTGTTAGGGTTTGTGCCTCTTTACTGTTCTGTTACGGTTTGTGCCTCTTTACTGTTCTGTTAGGGTTTGTGCCTCTTTACTGTTCTGTTAGGGTTTGTGCCTCTTTACTGTTCTGTTAGGGTTTGTGCCTCTTTACTGTTCTGTTAGGGTTTGTGCCTCTTTACTGTTCTGTTACGGTTTGTGCCTCTTTACTGTTCTGTTAGGGTTTGTGCCTCTTTACTGTTCTGTTACGGTTTGTGCCTCTTTACTGTTCTGTTAGGGTTTGTGCCTCTTTACTGTTCTGTTAGGGTTTGTGCCTCTTTACTGTTCTGTTAGGGTTTGTGCCTCTTTACTGTTCTGTTAGGGTTTGTGCCTCTTTACTGTTCTGTTACGGTTTGTGCCTCTTTACTGTTCTGTTACGGTTTGTGCCTCTTTACTGTTCTGTTAGGGTTTGTGCCTCTTTACTGTTCTGTTACGGTTTGTGCCTCTTTACTGTTCTGTTAGGGTTTGTGCCTCTTTACTGTTCTGTTACGGTTTGTGCCTCTTTACTGTTCTGTTAGGGTTTGTGCCTCTTTACTGTTCTGTTAGGGTTTGTGCCTCTTTACTGTTCTGTTAGGGTTTGTGCCTCTTTACTGTTCTGTTAGGGTTTGTGCCTCTTTACTGTTCTGTTACGGTTTGTGCCTCTTTACTGTTCTGTTAGGGTTTGTGCCTCTTTACTGTTCTGTTACGGTTTGTGCCTCTTTACTGTTCTGTTAGGGTTTGTGCCTCTTTACTGTTCTGTTACGGTTTGTGCCTCTTTACTGTTCTGTTACGGTTTAGAGTTGTAAATTGGGTAAATGGTGACGTGATGACTGATGCAGCTCACTGATGCTGTGACGCCGTTTGCTGCTTTTTGTGTGCGTCTTATGGAGGTCACTTTGTTCTGTAGGACCCAGAGTGTGGATCCTTCCCATCAGCCGCTGTGAAGACAACTGCTGCTTCCATCACGTTCCCAAAAGTTGTCTCTGGTTTGATGACTATCTTCCTTTTGGGTGGATTAGGCCTTATCCTATAGAAGTCCCTCATGCTGCGTAATGCCTCCTTGCCGGGTACAGAACCTCTGTGTCTGTCACTGTGTGGGCAGCTTAGGGAGAGACGGACCTCCGAGGGACAGTGATTTCTGTAACTGTTGTTCTGTAAACCCTGATTCAAGACTTTCCACTTTTTATTGTTTGCAGTCCAAAAATCCACAACAGCCTCTTATATTTACAGGAAGTCGTGAGTGAAACTGTAAACTCAAAGTTGCTGTTCAGCTGCTTTTCTTTGTGCAGTTCTGTCAAACAGGGTTTGGCGTTAGAAGGACTTTTACTTCAGCCTAAACCTTTTGGGTCCTGATCCACGGGGCTGGAGTCTCTGTTTTTGTAGTGCTGCAAAAGGACTGAATAAAGTCCTCCTGCTCCTGAAGAGGGAGTATGATCTGTCCTCCATGTTCTCACTGTTCCTCATCAGAAACACGCCTCAGGAGGTTGGACACGTCGTCCCTGCACGTTTGAGGACGTTACCCTCCACAGTCTCGCTCCTGATTGGCTCGTTGGTTGCCATGACGCCCTGGACCAGTGTGAGACAGAACGATAACGGAGGACGAGCTGTTCTGGAAAGTTTTACATCTGATTTCACAGTGTCGTCTTCACGAGAAAAACCACAAACGATCAAGAGATAAGAACGTGTTCAAAAACAGGATGCTCAAAGACCAGACTCAGACCTGGTTTAGTCCTGGGTTAGTCCTGGGTTAGTCCTGGTTTAGTCCTGGGTTAGTCCTGGTTCAGTCCTGGTTTAGTCCTGGGTTAGTCCTGGTTCAGTCCTGGTTCAGTCCTGGTTCAGTCCTGGTTCAGTCCTGGTTCAGTCCTGGTTCAGTCCTGGTTCAGTCCTGGTTCAGTCCTGCTTCAGTCCTGGTTCAGTCCTGCTTCAGTCCTGCTTCAGTCCTGCTTCAGTCCTGGTTTAGTCCTGCTTCAGTCCTGCTTCAGTCCTGGTTTAGTCCTGCTTCAGTCCTGGTTTAGTCCTGGTTCAGTCCTGGTTCAGTCCTGGTTCAGTCCTGGTTCAGTCCTGGTTTAGTTCTGGTTCAGTCCTGGTTTAGACCCGGTTCAGTCCTGGTTCAGTCCTGCTTCAGTCCTGGTTCAGTCCTGCTTCAGTCCTGCTTCAGTCCTGCTTCAGTCCTGGTTCAGTTCTGCTTCAGTCCTGGTTCAGTTCTGCTTCAGTCCTGCTTCAGTCCTGCTTCAGTTCTGCTTCAGTCCTGGTTCAGACCTGCTTCAGACCCGGTTCAGTCCTGGTTCAGACCCGGTTCTCGGACATGTTCCTCGGGGTGCTGCTCCTGTTCCTCCGGCGTTGGGGTGAGTTCTGACTCTTCTTCTTTATTTGATGTAAAAAATGGGCCGATATAAAACAAACACAATCTGCTGTTTTGAGGTGGTTTTATTTAAATCCTGATCTCTTGTGTCTAAGACAATTATTGATCCAAATCCAAATCCACTTTGTTTCTGTGGCACATTTTACAAACAGAGCAGTTTCCAAAGTGCTGCACAGAGATAAAACATAAAGAAGCTCAAATGTGGCCGTATCAGTCCTAAAAGAATAAAACCAGTCAAATCAAATTAAAGCAACACCATCAAAAATCACAAAGTCCAATGAAATAAATCAAATAAATGAGATAAAAGACACGGAGGAGCACAAACCCACGCGGTGTTAAAGCCAGAGAATAACAGTGGGTTCTGAGACGAGCCTTAACACAGTGGATTGTGGGGCTGTGGGGACGTGACGGGGCAGAGCGTTTCCACAGTTTAGGGCCCGATCCCCCTGGTTTAAAGTCTCCACTT
>CM060655.1:45044326-45051826 GCA_030686955.1 Odontamblyopus rebecca
TTATGTGCGTGTGTGTATGTGTGCATGTGTTTATATGTCTGCGTGTGTGTATGTGTGTGTGTTTTATGTGTGTGTGTGTATGTGTGCATATATGTGTGTATCACTGTGTGTGTTTATATGTCTGCGTGTGTTTATGTGTGTGTGCGTGTGTGTATGTGTTTGTGTGTGTTTATATGTTTGCGTGTGTGTATGTGTGTGTGTTTATGTGTGTGTGCTTATGTGTGTGTATGTGTGCGTGTGTGTATGTATGTGTGTGTGTATCTCTGTGTGTGTTTATATGTCTGCGTGTGTGTATGTGTGTGTGTTTGTGTGTGTCTGTGTGTGTGTTTAATGTGTGTGTGTGTATGTGTGCATATATGTGTGTATCTGTGTGTGTGTGTGTATCTGTGTGTGTGTGTTTTTGTGTGTGTTTATGTATGTGTGTTTACATGTGTGCTTGTGTATTTGTGAGTGTGTGTGTGTTTATGTGAGTGGCGGTGTGTGTCTGTGTGTGTGTGTGTGTCTGTGTTTATGTGTCTGTATCTGTCTGTGTGTTTATATGTGTGCATGTGTATGTGTGTGTGTGCATGTGTGTGATTATGTGTGTGCGTGTGTGTATATGTGTGTGTATGTGTGTGTTTGTGTGTGTGTATGTGTGTGTTTGTGTGTGTGTATGTGTGCGTGTGTGTGTATATGTGTGTGTATATGTGTATGTGTGTGTATCTGTGTGTGTGTGTGTGTGTGTGTGTATGTGTGTTTATGTGTGTCTATCTGTGTGTGTGTTTATATGTGTGCATGTGTATGTGTCTGTGTGTGTGTGTATATGTGTGTGTGTCTGTGTATGTTTATGTGTGTGTGTGCGTGTGTGTTTATGTGTGTGCGTGTATGTGTGTGTGTTTATGTGTGTGTGTATGTGTGCGTGTATGTATGTGTGTGTGTGTTTGTGTGTGTCGGTGTGTTTATGTGTTTAAGTGTCTGTGTGTGTTTTTGTGTTTAAGTGTGTGTGTGTGTTTTTGTGTTTAAGTGTGTGTGTTTGTGTGTGTGTGTGTTTGTGTGTGTTTGTGTGTGTTTATGTGTGTGTGTGTGTATGTTTATGTGTGTGGGTGTTTATGTGTGTGTGTGTGCGTGTGTGTATGCGTGCATGTGTGTTTGTGTGTGTTTATATGTTTGCGTGTGTGTATGTGTGTGTGTTTATGTGTGTGTGTTTATATGTGTGTATGTGTGTGTATGTGCGTGTGTGTGTATGTATGTGTGTGTGTATCACTGTGTGTGTTTATATGTCTGCGTGTGTGTATGTGTGTGTGTTTGTGTGTGTGCATGTATGTGTGTGTTTGTGTGCGCGTGTATGTGTGTGTGTGTGTTTATGTGTGTGTTTATGTGTGTGTGTGTTTATGTGTGTGTTTATGTGTGTGTGTTTATGTGTGGGTATGTGTGTGTATCTGTGTGTGTGTATCTGTGTGTGTGTGTTTCTGTGTGTGTGTATCTGTGTGTGTGTATCTGTGAGTGTTTATGTGTGTGTGTGTTTACATGTGTGCGTGTGTGTGTGTGAGTGTATGTGTGTATATGTGTGTGTCTATGTGTGATGGTTTATGTGTGTGTATCTCTGTGTGTGTGTTTATGTGTGTGTGTGTATGTGTGTGTGTATCTGTGTGTGTGTCTGTGTGTGTATCTCTGTGTGTGTGTTTATGTGTGTGTGTGTGTATGTGTATCTGTGTGTGTGTATGTGTGCGTGTCTGTGTGTGTGTGCATGTTTGTTTTTGTGTGTGCGTGTATGTATGTGTTTGAGTGGGTGTATGTGTGTGTGTGTATGTGTACGTGTCTGTGTGCATGTGTGTTTTTGTGTGTGCGTGTATGTGTGTGTTTGTGTGGGTGTATGTGTGTGTGTATGTGTGTTTATATGTGTGTGTTTTTTATGTGTGTTTGTGT
Organism: Odontamblyopus rebecca; assembly: GCA_030686955.1. Classification (NCBI taxonomy): domain Eukaryota; kingdom Metazoa; phylum Chordata; class Actinopteri; order Gobiiformes; family Gobiidae; genus Odontamblyopus; species Odontamblyopus rebecca. The sequence goes on from CM060655.1 coordinate 45,046,232, forward strand.
ATGTGTGTGTGTCTTTGTGTGTATGTGTGTTTATGTGTGTGTGTCTGTGTGTGTGTCTGTGTGTGTGTTTATGTGGGTGTGTGCGTGTGTATGTGTGTGTGTTTATGTGTTTCGGTGTGTGTGTGTCTGTGTGTGTTTATGTGTATGTGTGCGTGTATGTGTGTGTGTTTATGTGTGTGTGTGTGTGTTTGTATGTGTGTGTGTGTTTGTGTGTGTTTGTGTGTTTATGTGTGTGTGTGTGTGTGTGTGTGTGTATGTGTGTGTGTTTATGTGTGTGTGTGTGTGTGTGTGTGTGTGTTTATGTGTGTGTGTATGTGTGTGTGTTTGTGTGTGTGTGTTTTTGTGTGTGTCTGTGTGTGTACGTGTGTGTGTGTATGTGTGTGTTTATGTGTGTGTGTGTTTATGTGTGTTTATGTGTGTGTGTTTGTGTGTGTGTTTATGTGTATGTGTGTGTGTTTATGTGTTTCGGGGTGTATGTGTGTGTGTGTATGTGTGTGTGTTTATGTGTTTCGGTGTGTGTGTGTCTGTGTGTGTGTTTATGTGGGTGTGTGCGTGTTTATGTGTGTGTGTTTATGTGTGTGTGCATGTGTGTGTCTGTCTCTGTGTGGTAATGTGTGTATATGTTTATGTGTGGGTGTTTGTGTGTGTATGTGTGTGTTTATGTGTTTCGGTGTGTGTGTCTGTGTGTGTTTATGTGTGTGTGTGCATGTGTGTGTGTCTGTCTGTGTGTTTTATGTAGGTGTGTGTGTGTTTATGTGTGTGCGTTTATGTGTGTGTACATGTATGTCTGTGTGTGTCTGTGTGTGGTAATATGTGTTTATGTTTATGTGTGTGTGTTAGTGTGTGTATGTGTGTGTATGTGTGTGTGTTTATGTGTGTGTGTCTGTGTGTGTGTATGTCTGTGTGTCTGTGTCCGTGTGTGGTAATGTGTGTATATGTTTGTGTGTGCGCTTGTGTGTTTATGTGTGTGTGTATCTGTGTGTGTGTGTTTATATGTGTGCGTGTGTATGTGTGTGTCTGTGTGTGTGTCTGTGTGTGTGTTTATGTGTGTGTATCTCTGTGTGTGTATGTGTGTGTGTTTGTGTGTGTGTGTATCTGTGTGTGTGTTTGTGTATGTGTGTGTGTGTGCATGTGTGTGATTGTGTGTGCGTGTATGTGTGTGTATGTGTGTGTTTGTGTGTGTATGTTTGTGTGTATGCGTGTGTCTGTGTGTGTGTTTGTGTGTGTGCGTGTGTGTATGTGTTTATGTGTATGTGTGTGTTTATGTGTGTGTGTGTGAGTCTGTGTGTGTTTGTGTGTGTGTCTGTGCGTGTGTGTGTGTGTGTCTGTGTGTGTGTGTGTGCGTGTGTGTGTTTTAGACTTTTGTCTTGCCAAAATCTGACCTTTCTGTGTTCATTAAATGATCAGTGTTTCTTCAGTGAAGCAAATTTATTTTCGTATATTGAGCAGAATTTGGGAGGGTTTTACTTTCATATGAGACATTTCTAAAACCAATCGATTAATTTAACCTCAGGTTATAAACTTTTGTTTCTACAAAATGGATCAGAGACAAGACTTTTGTCAGGGACTGTATGTCACAGGGCGTCACGCTGCACCACAGTCTCTTCCTGTCCCAGAACAGCCGCCATATTGTGCACAGCTCTATGTCATGTGACTAACAGACGCCATTTTGTGCACAGCTCTATGTCATGTGACTAACAGACGCCATTTTGTGCACAGCTCTATGTCATGTGACTAACAGACGCCATTTTGTGCACAGCTCTATGTCATGTGACGAACAGACGCCATTTTGTGACATGAACTCTGTGTGCAGGGGTCCTGTGTGCAGGGGTCCTGTGTGCAGGGGTCCTGGCAGCAAACAGCTCAACAGGTAAGCTCTGTACCACACTCACACACACACACCTCTGTACCACACTCACACACACACACACCTCTGTACCACACTCACACACACACACACACACCTCTGTACCACACTCACACACACACACACACACACCTCTGTACCACACACACACACACACACCTCTGTACCACACACACACACACACACCTCTGTACCACACTCACACACACACACCTCTGTACCACACTCACACACACACACCTCTGTACCACACTCACACACACACACCTCTGTACCACACTCACACACACACACACCTCTGTACCACACACACACACACACACCTCTGTACCACACTCACACACACACACACACCTCTGTACCACACTCACACACACACACACCTCTGTACCACACACACACACACACACACACACCTCTGTACCACACACACACACACACACACACACCTCTGTACCACACTCACACACACACACACACACACACCTCTGTACCACACTCACACACACACACACCTCTGTACCACACTCACACGCGCACCTCTGTACGCGCGCGCGCGCCACACACACACCTCTTCTGTACCACACTCACACACACACCTCTGTACCACACTCGCACACACACACGACCTCTGTACCACACTCGCACACACACACACGCTCTGTACCACACACACACACACACCTCTGTACCACACACACGGTCGTAAATGGCGTCACACACACACACCTCTGTACCACATCGCGCGCGCACACCTCTGTCGCGCGTCACACATCTGTGTCGCACACACACACACACGCGCGCGCGCGCCGCCGCGCCTGTATCGGTCTGTACGCGCGCGCGCGCACACACACACACACGCCTCTGTACGCCACGCGCGCACACACACACACGCCGTGTACCACACGCAGCACACGATACACACTATCTGTCGCGCGCGCACGCGCAGCACACACATCAGCGCTGTACCACACTCACACACACACGCACACTCATGGCACACACACACACGCGCTGTATCGCACACTCGCACACACACACACACCTCTGTACCACACACACACACACACACATCTGTCGCGCGCGCACACACACACACACACATCATGTCGCACACACACACATCTGTACACCTCGCGCGCCTCTGTACCACACTCACACACACACCTCTGTACCACACACACAGCGCGCGCACACACACACACGCGCATCGTATATTAGTTTTTGCGCACACGCGTCGCGCGCGACCACATCGCGCGCACGCTATCTGTTACCACACATCACCTTATCGCCACACACACGCTGTCGCGTCACACTCGCACCGGCGCACACCTCTGTTCACACTCGCGCGCATCTGTACCACACTCGCGCGCGCGCGCGCGCGCGCATACGCGTCGCACACGCTCTGTACCACACTCACACACCGCTGCGCCATGTCTGCATCGCGCGCACACACCTCTGTACCACACTCACACACACACCTCTGTACCACACTCACCCACACACACCTCTGTACCACACTCACACACACACACACACCTCTGTACCACACACTCACACACACACGCCTGCGCGCTCACACACACACACCTCTGTACCACACACACACACACACACTCGTTGTACCACACACACACACACACACCTCTGTACCATCACACACACACCTCTGTACCACACACACATCTGTACACACACACTATCTGTTCTCACACACACACACCTCTGTACCACACACACACACCTCTGTACCACACTCACACACACACACCTCTGTACCACACTCACAGACACACACACACCTCTGTACCACACACACACACACCTCTGTACCACACACACACACACACACACCTCTGTACCACACACACACACACACACCTCTGTACCACACTCACACACACCTCTGTACCAGACTCACACACACCTCTGTACCAGACTCACACACACACCTCCACACTCACACACACACCCTGCACACACACACACACTCACACACACACACACCTCTGTACCACACACTCACACACACACACACCTCTGTACCACACTCACACACACACACACCTCTGTACCACACACACACACACACACTCACACACACCTCTGTACCACACTCACACACACACACCTCTGTACCACACTCACACACACACACCACACTCACACACACACACACACACACACCTCTGTACCACACACACACACACACCTCTGTACCACACACTCACACACACACACACCTCTGTACCACACTCACACACACACACCTCTGTACCACACACACACACACACCTCTGTACCACACACACACACACACACACCTCTACCACACACACACACACACCTCTGTACCACACTCACACACACACACACACACCTCTGTACCACACACACACACACACACACACACACACACACACCTCTGTACCACACTCACACACACACACCTCTGTACCACACTCACACACACACACCTCTGTACCACACTCACACACACACACACCTCTGTACCACACTCACACACACACACACCTCTGTACCACACACACACACACACACACACACCTCTGTACCACACTCACACACACACACACACCTCTGTACCACACACACACACACACCTCTGTACCACACACACACACACACACACACACACCTCTGTACCACACACACACACACACACACACCTCTGTACCACACTCACACACACCTCTGTACCACACTCACACACACACACACACACACACACACACACACACACACACACACACACACACACCTCTGTACCACACTCACACACACACACACACACCTCTGTACCACACACACACACACCTCTGTACCACACTCACACACACACACACCTCTGTACCACACACACACACACACACACACACACACACACACACCTCTGTACAACACACACACACACACACACACACACACACACACACACACACACACACACACACACACACACACACACACCTCTGTACCACACACACACACACACACACCTCTGTACCACACACACACACACACACACACACACACACACACACACACACACACACACCTCTGTACCACACTCACACACACCTCTGTACCACACACACACACACACACACACACACACCTCTGTACCACACACACACACACACACACACACCTCTGTACCACACACTCACACACACACACCTCTGTACCAGACTCGCACACCTCTGTACCAGACTCACACACACACACCTCTGTACCACACTCACACACACCTCTGTACCACACACACACACACCTCTGTACCACACACACTCACACACACCTCTGTACCACACTCACACAAACACACACTTCTGTACCACACTCACACACACACACCTCTATACCACACTCACACACCTCTGTACCACACTCACACACACACACCTCTGTACCACACTCACACACACCTCTGTACCACACTCACACACACACCTCTGTACCACACTCACACACACACACCTCTGTACCACACTCACACACACACACCTCTGTACCACACACACACACACACACACACACACACACACACACACACACACACACACACACACACCTCTGTACCACACTCACACACACCTCTGTACCACACACACACACACACACCTCTGTACCACACTCACACACACACACACACCTCTGTACCACACTCACACACACACACCTCTGTACCGCACACACACACACAC
>CM060655.1:45054326-45134326 GCA_030686955.1 Odontamblyopus rebecca
ACATCTCAGTGTCTGTGTCTGATGGGGCCTCAGAGGTCCCGTCAGCCACAGACCTCCTGAATTGTCCAAACATCTCCGTGTCTGTGTCTGACGGGGCCACAGAGGTCCCGTCACCCACACACCTCCTGAATCGTCCAAACATCTCCGTGTCTGTGTCTGACTCCTCTGAGGTCCCATCACCCACAGACCTCCTGAATCGTCCAAACATCTCCGTCTCTGATGGGGCCTCTAAGAGGTCCCTGGTTCCCATGTACTGTGTCTGAACAATGGCGCCGTAAGTGTTAAGCTCATTATCATCACAACTGTGCTCATAAAAACAGGATTTTAAAACCGTAGACTGTGATTTTCAGCTACACTCATCGCGCTAATAGTAAATGTGTGTTTTTGTTCGTTTTTAATATCGATTCTTGCCTCAAATGAGTATTAATGATTATAGAAATGTCAATACTGATGATCCGACTCCCATTTTCTACTCGGCTTAGACCTGTTCTCTCTTTCTTTCTTTCTTTCTTTTTCTCTCTCTCTTTGTCTCTCTTTCTCACTTTCTCTCTCCCTCCCTCTCTTTCTCTCTCTCTAGTTCCCCTGTCCCTTTCTCTCCCTCCTTCTCTCTCTCTCCCTCTTTCTCTGGCTTTCTGTCATTTCTCTTTTCTCTCTCTGTCTCTCCCTCTCTCCCCTGTCTCTTCGTCTTTCCCTTTTTCTGTATCTCTCACACCGTCTCTCCTCCCTCCCTCCTTCTCTCATTGTCTCTCCCTCCTTCCCTTGTCTTCCTCTCTGTGCCTCTATCTGTCTTTCTGTCATTCTCTTTACTCTCTCTGTCTCTCCCTTTCTCTCTCAGTTTCTCCCTTTCTTTCTTTATCTCTCTTCTCTTCTCTCTCTCTCTCCTTCCTTTGTAATCTCTCTTTCTCTCCTTTCTCTTCTCTCTCTCCTCTTCTCTAGTAATGTCTCTTCCATTTAATAGCAATAATAACAATGTGTTAATATTTGCTCAATAATAGTTGTTGTTACAATAATAACAGTAATACCAATAATAATAATAATGTTGTTAATATAATAGTTATTGTTGTTAACAATAATAGTAATATATATGTGGCTGTGTTGTTGTAACTAACAGTTGGTAACAATTAATATGTTGGTAGCGGTGGTAATAATAATATGTGGTTAATGGTAGCAATAATAACAATAGTGGTGGTATTGTTGGTATTGTTGTGGTAGCGGTGGTTGGCGGTTGCGGTGGTAGCGATAATAGCAGTGGTAGTTGCGGTGGTACCGGTGGTGGTAGTGGCAGTAGTTGTTGTAGTTGCGGTGGTAGCAGTGTTGTCAGTGGCGGTGGTAGTGGTGGTAGCAGTGGTAGCGGTAGTTGTTGGTTTGTTGTTAGTAGTGGCAGCAGTAGTAGCAGTGGTAGTAGTAGCGGTGGTAGTGGTATTGGTAGCGGTGGTAGTGGTAACGGTGGTAGCAGTAGTGGCAGTGGTAGCGGTGGTAGTATGGTAGCAGTAGTAGCGGTAGCAGCAGTAGCAGCAGCAGTAGCAGTAGTAGTAGTAGTAGTAGTAGTAGTAGTAGTAGTAGTAGTAGCAGTAGCAGTAGTAGCAGTAGCAGTAGCAGCAGTAGCAGTAGTAGTAGTAGTAGCAGTAGTAGTAGTAGTAGTAGTAGTAGCAGTAGTAGCAGTAGTAGCAGTAGCAGTAGTAGTAGTAGCAGTAGTAGCAGTAGCAGTAGCAGTAGCAGCAGTAGTAGAAGTAGTAGTAGAAATACTAGTAGAAAACCTTCCTCCTCTTTTGGCCCTGTTCCTGTTCCTCTCAATCGTGTTTTTTCCCATGTGCCTCTGTGGTCGTGGAGCCTCTCGGTGTCCCGGTTTGGCCTCGGCTCACGGGCTACCTTAAATGGTGGTGTCGAGCGGAGCGTGAGGAGCGTGAGGGAGCGTGAGTGAGGGGCACGCGCTCACCGAAGCCCCAAACCAGAGCTCCGCCGCGGGAAGCTGGCGGCCACGCTCCCCCTCTCCCCCCCGCTCCCCTCCAGACCTCCACATGTGAACTGTCAAAACCCGAGATTAAAGACGCTTCAGCAGATAAACGCTGGAGCACGAGTGAGGACTTTGATTCTGGAGGGTTTTACCGTGCGGGGAGATGATCCTGATTGCGATTTTGAGTTGGAATTTATGTTTGAATAGCCGGGTCCTCTTTCAAAGTTCACATTTTAATCACGTTGAGTAACTCTGAACAGGCAAACGGAGGCAAAAATCGTATTTTCAGAGCGTGTTTGTGCAGATCTAAACGACAGCGTGAGCAGTTTTTACGCAGAGTAAGACAGGAGATTTTGTTGTTGACGTCGTACCACCAGATTTCTTCATTGATTGCCTTGTACTTTGCCATGAAATATCCCCAAAATTAATGCACATGTCCCGATTTCTGCCCCCGGGACAGTCCCAGTTTTGAGCCGTGTGTCCCCTGTCCCAGCAGATTTATCCAAAAACCACCGATTTATCCCAGTTTTATGCAAGAAATGTCCCTATTTTTGACCATTTTGATCCCTGCCTGCAGTAAAAAGAGGCTTAAATTGTCATTATTTTAGGTAAAATATAGAAAAGCTGCTTAAAAATGTCCAAAACACAAAGAAAATGTGACTATACTGCCTCACATGTTCGTCGTGAATAAATTATGAATGGTCCAAGTGCATTTTTCTGAACTATTTTCCTTAATTACGCACTCGTTTTGCAATTTTATTCTTACCAACCACGTCAAAGCGGGAGTGTCCCAGTTAGACGAGACCCCAGAACTCGCTATATCACAACAAAATATGCACTTTATAATCGTCTGTCCGCTCAAAGTACTCGTCGTGTGTTTGTAATCGTGTCATTTTGTAATAGGAACCGGCTGTAAAACAGTTCTTGAACTGAGTCCGGTCGGTCTGTGTGCAGCTTTACTGTTACATGTTGACCTTTCCTTTAAATAAAAAGAAAAGAAAGAAAAGGAAAATCTGTGTTTTATTTTAGCAGCCTCCATTTGTTTTAAATAACATCGCAGCTATCGGCCAATTTGATCTGAAATCCAGGAATTGTACTGTTCTGCTTTACTGTGTTTTTGTTGTTGGTGGTTTCTTCATTTGACTATTTACATGAAAATATACAAAACATACTTACCTAAAGCTCCACCGTGCAACTTTCCTGGTGAATATTCTACCACCGGCTTGTGGAAATGTGATTGCTTTGCTTAGAAAGTTTCACAGTGTAGCATTAAATACGTGTACCCTAAAATACCAAATAAAAGCCGGGGTGTTTATTTGTTTCAATCACTTAACAGACCAGGCGTTTATTTGAGACCAGACGGCGATTTGGGGGCGATTAATTCCTTCCTCACAAAAATCTTGAGAGAAAATCTGAAACTCAAATTCTTTTAACCAGCACGACGATAATTTAGGCGACTTTCTTCACAGACGTAGACGTTACAACAAAATATCTACGGGGCGGAGAGTTCCCCACATTTGAAAGCGACTCCTGAATTACAGAAAGTCATTAAAAACCTCCCGAAACAAGCAGAAATTAGTGCGCAAGGAGCGAGCTGGGGTTTTGTTTCCAGCACTTATAGTTTATGCAAATGAGCCGTGTGGTTTTAAAGTTTAGTTTCTGTAGAGCTTCAGTCCTGCGTCCTGTTGCTGCAGCGCGACTTCTGTCTTACAGCTCGTGCGTTAGACTCGCCGTTTATTTATTTAGCAAAATATCCACCTGCACCCGGCTTTTAAAGTTATTATTTGGTATTTTACGGTATCTCCATGGAGACAAACACCAGGCAAAGTTACAAGGACAGTGCCCCGTCAAAATACTGTACAATATGTATTGTTTTAATTGATTTATTGCACTTTTTTATGTCATATTAATTGTATTTTAAATGTGTTTTTACCGCCTCTTGGCCCAGGGCTCCATTGAAAAAGAGGTTTTTAATCTCAATGGGACTTCCCTGGAAAAAATTGGTTAAATAAAACAATTTTTAAAATGAAAACTGAAATAAAAAATGTATTTAGAGCACAGGTCTGCTCATTTCCACTGCTTCTTGCACTGCAGTGTTAGTATTGGACTGCTTTGCTTTGCTTTGCTTTGTTGGTGGATTTGAAAATAGTTGAAATAGTTGAACGTTCAGCGTTTTTACCGTAGCTAATACAAAAACACACTCTTTTTATTGCAACCTGCTTGTCTCCATGGAGATGTTATTCCTTTGCCTGGAATGCCCCATGGTGTGACATTAAAAACATTTATTCATTACAGATGTTTCTTTTTCTCAAAAATGCAACTATTCTCTCTGTGAACGGGGTCGCCTCTCCACAGATCTCCCTTAATCTCTACCGTGGAACATTCTAGACAAAGCGATAACATCTCCATGGAGACTAGAAAAGCTACACAGTGCACCTTTAAGACAGCAACTTTCTATATATGGGTCAATGACGTATAAGGATTTTCAACAGGCACATTTAAAAAAAAATAAAAAAAATATTAGTTTCTATTGAACTTTTTCCAAATATTTCCAGTGTCAGGTGCATAAATCTGTGTTTAACATTTATATTAAACATTTTTAGTGTAAAATGTCATGTGGTGCGACCGAGAATAACCTTAAAGTTATTTTATTTTCTAAAACATGGTTGTGATATTAATCTAAGTTCTGAGTAATATGAAGTGTATAGAAACAAACTGTTGCATTTCTTTAGATTTTTAATCCATATTGATATTTTCAGTCGCCTGCTTGTGTTTAATGAACAAAAAAAATGCAAAAAATGAAGAAAAACGCCTAAAGAAAACCATTAAAATTCGTTATTAAAATTCCAGCTATAGAATTCCTGCTGTTATTAGTTTCACCACATGATGCACGGTCGCACCACATGACATTGTAACACTTTAAGTACAAAAAACATGCAGAATAACTCATGATTTCTGAAAAAAAAAAAAAGATTTGATTCCATGGAGGTCAGAGGTGCTACAGAAATGTGGTGGATTATTATGAAATTTGAACCTTTTTAACTGAGGAAATTGAAATAGGACAGAAAATTTAGGGGTCATGTCATTTTTTTCTGCCGTATAATAAAGTTCAGATCACCTTGGTTACCTCACAAAAAGCACAAACGTCCGATCAGTCGCTGCGTTAATAATCCCTCCCCCCACGTGTGAGAGCGCCCCCTGCAGCGCGTGAGCAGCTCTGCTTTTGTGCACCTCCGGCCCGGACACACGCAGCCACATTCAGCCGCATCTGTCCCCGTAAAACTCCGCTCTTTTATGGACAAAAGCCCCGCTCCGACCTGCCTCCCTCACATCCAGACCCTCCAGGTAGTCTCCAGGGAGGTCCGGGCCTAATTATCCCCAGGCCGGGCGCTCCTCTCTGGGTAACCATTGTGCGCGCGGGCCCTTTGACTCCGGAGCTGTCAGAGGGAGGAGGGCTGAGTGCACCTGGGCGGAGGTTGGATTTGGGTTGGGGTGCGGCGGGGGTTTCTGGGGTTAGCGGTGCACGGCGCTCTGGGGGGCACGGGGCCCGCCTGTTGAGAATCGCACCGCTTTGAGTCACGGTGGTCTGACAGCGAAATTACACATTATCTTTGCCGTAGAAGTTCTGTTTTTAAACTTGTGTAAATGGTCATTTCCTTTTTTTTTTATAACTACATTCCTAGGAAATGACAGCAATTACTTTTGGTACTGTTGTCATGATACTAAAAATATGACTAAAATAAAAATACTACTAAAATAACACTTGATTTCAATACTCAATACCAATTCCGATGCAGCAACGATAATAAAACCCCTTTTTTTGGACAGTATAATGTGATTTTCAACACTGCGCAACTTTTCTCTCTCTACACGGCAACAAAGCTTGGCCAAAACTGAAGATATAAACACTTAAATCTGTCAAAAATGACTCAAAAGGAGTGAAATTATGTGTCCGAGCAGCAAGATCATTTTACTTGAGAAGTTCTCTTAAAACCTCTTAAGGCCCACCGTCCCTTATAAGGGACGGTTGCGGTTCTTTTTCTTTCTAACGTAATTCATTCAATATCCCTTTAGTCAATATGAGCTTCCTATATATCATTTGAAAGCTTACATACACCACAAAATGCACATTATGTTCATTTCTTTCCAAAACACATTCCAAAAACTTTGCCCGCAATAAACTGTACCATAAACAAATCAGAAATCTCGCATTTCTTACCTTTTGACTGCTACTCCAGCTTCAAATCACATTCAATCCAGAAGTGTTTGTGCTTTTTCTGTTCCTCATAGTCCACAGAATAAAAATATCCACTTGTTTTTCTTCATAAGACGCTCCGTGTCGTTGCTATCCAGCCGAAAGCCCATTGTCATGCGTTCGAACGTAGCTCATCCAACAATAAATCCATTTTTGCGCATGGCTTTGTAAACATAGCTTCCATTTTGGCAGCTCACTTAGGGTATGGTTGTTTTCCCCCAAGTCTTAGCTTCAAAACAAGACATTCCGCGGAGTTTTCCATGAAAGTTCACCGGAGTTAGACCCGTGTGGGTGAAGCCGGCGCCTCCATATTGATACAAAGTATCCACTCACTCTCCGTGCGTCACGACGGCAAAACGTAATGCATCATTGGAGAATCAGGTTGTCAATCACAAAATCTTGTAGCCAATCAGTAAAGCTTTCCAAAAAGAGGTGGGACAGTCAGATCTGAGGTCAGATCAGGGCACAGCAACAGTGCGCATTGGTGCCAAGCCGCCATTTTGGAGATGGGACATGGATGGTCTGGATGATTACGCACAGCGTCTGCGCAGTTTTTCAGAGTTTTTCGATAAAGTGTAGCACTATTAGCACTAATTTTACGATTTCTAAGGCTAAGAAGCAAACAAAACAAAAATAATAATAATAATAAATAATAATGGTTAATAATGGTTACAGTGCTAATATATAATTATCTGAAAAAACTTTGAAAATCAGGTTATAAGTGATATTTATAGTCACCAAAGTGACAAAATATGTTTTATATTGCTAGTAGAGTGATAAAAATGCATGTAAAGTAATTTGGCACATTTGGCACAGATGTGCCAAATCTGTGACAGATGTACGATTTCATACAAAAAGGTCCACATTTTCAAAATAGTTGTATCTAGAGGTCTGAACTTTGGCACAGTTGTTGCCAAAACTATGGACAGTTGCTGTGGTGAGTTTGAAATGCATAGCATGAAGTATGTCTTCAGGAAGGCCTTTTATTTTTGCATTTTTTTTTCCGAGGCCAAAAAACTACTTTTTGGGCATGTTTGAACAAGTGTACTGCAAGCTGTGAGTCTTCTAGACAAATCTAAGACATATCTACATAAACTAGAAGGACTTAGCTTTCAAATTATGCATCCACAAAGCCTCTAGAGTGTAAGGTGCCCAAACAATAAGCTTTAATATTTGGGTATGCACATTTCGAGAAAAACAGCCAGTTTGAGGTGGGCCTTACTAGAATGAAGCAGCCTCAGAACTACTAAGTAGATAATAAATCTGAAAACACGATAATGATGATGATGTAAGTTTGAAAATCTTGGCCAGATCGGAGAAATTTGCAGTGTACGTGTTTGCTTGTTTGCCTGGAATGTTTCATGGTGTGACTTTTAAACATATTAATTTGGCATTTATTTATTACGGGTGTTACTGTTGCTCAAAAATAGAATAATAACAGGGGCAACTCGCCACAGATCTGAACTGTAATGTTATGCGCGGACTAAAGCTGCATTGCTTTTATTTTAGAGGTGTATTTTTAATGACATATTTTGTAAGGCAACTTCACTTTTTCACTGCTCAGTCATAACATAAACTCTTCCCAGTCTCTTACTTGTCAAAACAAACAATTTACCGCTTTTTAGGTATAAATACAATTAATATTATGCAAAACTGAGTTAAACATTTTGGCCCTCCACAATATTTTCTGTTTCTCATGTTGCCCCATGGAAAATAAAAAAAATTCAAATTCAAAACATAGGTATATAGATTTTATTGATGCACACATGTGAATCCATATTGCACATATTTGTCTGACCACTTTCTTTTTTTTGCTTGACATTGTTAGTATGAAGGGAAAATTACACGACACCATCACGATGACTATTGCGCGCACAAAATTTCCTGCAGCCAATAATGGCCAATTGGGGCGAGTCATCACGAATCATAAGAGTTGGATGTGTGTCCTGACCCCTGTCGAACCCCTGGGGATCGATCGAACCCAGGTTAAGAACCACTGCTCTAGATACTTTGCACCACTAGATGTACCTGTTGCACAGCACAAAATGGGACTCAGTTAAACACTGTTATATGATACAGTTGTGGCCAGTTCATTCTAAATCAAAAAAACTGCATGAGACATTCAATGTCATGGGGATGGAAAGACACACCTAGGAAAGTGCAAGAAATCCATTTCCGATAATAATTTCCCAAAAGGAAAGATGTTTTGACAGCTTAAATGCTTGCATTACAAATACAGAATGAAAGAAAAGAAAATGCTATCACTTTTGCATCCTTTCATTATGCGTCCAAGCTGTATGACAGTAGTGCTGTACAAGACGGGTCCTGTCACTTAGAACTTAAATCTAGATACAGACTTTTAGTTTTTTTTTAAGAAAACCACATTTATTTGCACAGATGTTTATATTTTCAAGACTTGAGTGTGCATAATCATCCTTTAAATTAAATCTCAAACAACAGGTTTTCCGGCAAGAAGATACTCCTTATAAATTGAGACTGTAGGAAACAAATCCTACCAGAGCACATTTTTCAACAGGTTTGTACCCAAAGAAAACACTTACCAATATGTTTACCATTAACAAAAAAGGCTGTACAATAGGGAAATAAAAAGAAAAGAAAATGTTGATATAACGCTACTTTGGAGGGTCTGTGTTGATTCCGTATTTTTCTTTTAGAAGTTTTAGCTGTTCCTCTTTCTTTTTTGTGTCCATCTTCTGGAAAGCCTGTAAAAAAAAAAAAAAGGATACAAAATATTCTTGTTGTAGTATCTTTAAATGGTACATTCCCATATAAATAAATACTTACTCTGTTTGCATTGTAGTACAGCACCACTAGGTATCTGTTACAGACGTTGAAGCCGGAGAGACGGTCACAGGCATTCTTGGCATCAAAGATGTCTTCATAAACCACATATGCTGTTCCCCTGGTTTCAGGTGTGTTTCCTCTGAAAGAATTTGGGTCAGGAATCAAATTAGACACTTACAACGAATCTTTTGAGGAGTGGGATGCAAAGAATATGGCAGGACTAAAATTATATGGTTAAGGGCGGGTTTTCGGTTCAATTGACTAATTTAATGGTTGTCAGATTGCTCTAAAATAATATTTATTTATCCACGTCACGTACGATTTAAAAGCATGTATGTTTTGACCATCCGTTGATATGGCATACTCACGTTCTGATCTGTCTGATTGGCCCGTATTTCCCAAAGATGTCGTACATTTCTTCTGCTGTGATTTTATAGGGCAGGTTTCTAATGTAGAGGACCCTATTTACTTCGGGAGGCAGTCGGATCTGAAAATAACAAAAGATACATTACAGTACCTTCATCAAGGCACTTCACGTTGGCTAACAATATTAAGATAGCATTGGGAATTACAATAAAAACCTACAATACAAACAGCACACCACATATCACTAAAATGTGCCGGAATACAATACCTTTCTAGTGTTTTGCTGAATAAAAAAACAGTTACACGTTAAAGGTTACACCTCTAAGATAACGATACTTGTTAGCTTATGCTAACGTAACGCACTTAACAGATACATTGTTTTGATCTTTTTCCAATCAATCTCACAAGCCCGACCTGGCTCGCAATGTAATGCTTTATTCCTCATACTTACGTTAGCTCGTTTCGCTGCTTGCATAGCCATTGTGAAGCACTTGATTAATAAACAAGAGCTCCTCCAGCGGGGCAAAATACGCCCGTACTTTGAATTATTGTATATAGAATTCTAGAATCGGAATTCCACAATCAGATCGCAGCAACAGAACTTAAAGACACTCCAAAGCTTTAATGTGTCAAAGCTCAAAGAAGCAGAGAATGTGGGTTGTTCTCGCTTTCAGCAGCAGAACATTTGAGAAGAGAGTTCAGATCTTTCATGAAGACAAAGCTTCAAAGACTTCAAAGCTTTGAAGTGTCCACAGACGGACGGACAGACGGACGGACGGACGGACAGCGCCATACCATAATACGTCCCGTATTACAACGGGCGTATAAAAATATGAAAAGAAACTAGATCAGGCCATGGCCGTGTACTCGTCTGTCTCTTATACCTGTTCTGACACAGCTCAAGATCGTTCTAAAGCTTCAGGAAAGGTTCATTTCTGTCCCGTGAACGTGACTCTTTAGTAGTGCTGTCAAACGATTCATTTTTTAAATCAGATTAATCACACTTTAGAATTTTGATTAATCGCGATTCATTTCAGTTCAATTATTCTTCAAAACAGACCAAAATATTTTGACATAAATGTAATTTCTTGCTGCTCGGTTTGTTGTTGGTACGAGTAACGTCGTTGCTGCCACTGAATCAAACTCGTGTTTTGCTTTAAGATGATATTTTAAACTCGTTGTGCTTCTGTGGAAAGAGAGTTCATCGCTGCGATATCTGTAAACTACCTCAGTTTTATCTAAAGTCCCATCAGGCAGTTTTTTACAGAGAAATTTGCCCTGAGCACCAGTCACAGTCTCATCTGTCGTCTTCACATCCTTATATGGACCTGATCACTGACCTAATAACCTGCGCCGCCTTTCAGGACCATCCGCACTTTCCACAGAGGAGCGTTCAGAATAAACTGTGTGATTAATCTGCGTTAAAAACATTAGTGTGATATTTTTTGTGATTAATCGCATGTGTTAGCGCATTAACGTCGGCAGCCCTACTTTTTAGTATTGATACCTGCTCAAATGAGTATCTAGTTTCAATACTAGTTTTAGTTTCGTTTACACAGTTTCACAAATTACACTTTAGGTCTAGGAGATAAAAAATAACAGATATTTTACATGAGTGAGATCATTTCAGGTGGAGGGCAGGGGCCTGTGTAAGTTTACGGATGATGAACTGTTTTTGGAAGAAATCTCCAAACTTCTGATCCGCAAACGTTGAACCTGAACATTAGTGGTTTTGGGACCGGCTCCACAGAAACGTCCCACATTAATCTTACGTCTTAAAGCCTTTGGGGTTGAATAATGGCACCACTTTCTGAAGCCATTGAGGGAAAAAAAATCACTTTTGTTTATTTATACTGACACAGGAGACACTGAAGTTTGTGTGTGTTTTGTTTCATGCGGATAGGCCCAGTAATTACAAAGATATGAACCGTAAACCATCAACAAATCTGCAAATTCTACCAGTGGCGAAGTGTAATGATGTAAAAGTTTTAAAGTACTGTACTTAAGTATAATTTTTATGTATTTGTACTTTAGTTGAGTACATTTTAAGTGCGTATTTTGTACGTTTACTTCACTACATTCGAGAGCAGGTATCTGTACTTTCTGCTACATTTTTGAACAGTAAAAAGTAGAGGAATAGAAAGTACTGATGGTAAAAATATTGTTTATTATATTTTGAGACCTGCTGAAAAGGATGAGGGATTATTTTGATCAAGTATGTAAAAAATATGCAAAGAAAAACTGCTAAAAAAAAAACAACTATTGAATCTGCAAAATTCAGTCTCAAAATCCGCATGAAATACTTTTATTTTTTACTCTTTAAGTACATTTTTAAATGTATAAACGTATAATACTTTTACTTAAAGGTGCATCATGTACTGTAACTATTTGTCTGGGGGTTTATCACTTGCTTGTTGCTATGGATACGTCATTGCTCTGCCTGGAATGTTCCACAGTGTGACAGTAAACAGCTCTACTTTACATTTATTCAATTACAAGCGATTTTAGAGCTGGAAAATACCTAGAAAATCTGGGATTCTGACTGTGAGCGGCGTCGCCTCTCCACGGATCTGACCTGTAACTTGGTCTGTTTTGGTCTCCATGAAGATAGAAAGGTTTAATGCCCCACTGTGAAACATTTCAGACAAAGAAACATCATCTCCGTGGAAAAAAAAAGCATTTGACGGACCCTCCAAAAGAAGAGTTGCACAGTGCACCTTTGAGTCGATTTTTCCATGTGATATTTTTACTTTTACCTGAGTTTTTTGGGGATTTTTTGCTCTTTTTGCTCTCGAGCGCTCCTTCCACCGCCGACTTCTCCCACCGTTTCCCGACCTGTCCTCCAGCTCTATTTCAAATTACAGGGAGTTGTGCGTTATCTCAGCAGACAGACCAGAGACGCCTCTTTTAGACCAGACCATGTTTCTAAAGTGCTCTAAACAGATCGCTCCATTCAGATTTCGCAATTACATAAGTGCTTTTTTTTTTCTTCTCACAACGGCATCAGCGAGTCTCTGTGGGCTTCACAAACCGTGACCGGGCTGCGATGGGCCAGATAAGAGTCACAAGAGCGCAAGTTTACGGCGCGCATGACTCGTTAGACTAAGCAACTTGCCTGGAATGTTCCACAGTGTGACATTAAACAGCTCTACTTTGCATTCATTCAGTTACAGCTGGTTTTAAAGCTCAAAAATACCTCGAAAAACCGAAATATTGACTCAGATAGAAAGGTTTAACGCCATACTGTGAAATATTCCAGACAAAATAACAACATTTCCATTAAGAAAAGCATTTAAACGGACCCTCCACCAGAAAAGTTACGCCTTACAAACTTGTCGGGGAAAGACTCACATCTCTCTTTCCTGCAACATTTTTCAGCATCAGATTAAAAAAAAAAAAAACAGGATAAAGCGGCACGAGAAGCAACCTTTTAATCATTGTATAATCCATGCGGGCAGTGAGGGATGAGGCACGCACCACAACACCAGCCGTGCGACAGTGAAAAATGCCCCGTAATGGAGCTTTTTTTGTGGACTCGACGCTTAAAACAGGAGCAGGAAACCGCCCACTTACAGCTCCATCCATCCTGGCAGACAGACACGCCGAGCCCCACGTCGGCCTCTCCTCGCCGAGATGTTTTCAGAGCAAACACTGAGCGGAGGAGCAGAGCCTGGAGGACAGTCGTAAATCTGCGCAGTGAAATCGCGCTGTTAAACGAGACCGGAGAGAGTGAATTTAAAGTGTTTGTTTAGGTCTGAGGAGTGAGACGGGAGGGAGAGGAGGAAATGGGAGTTCATTTAACAACAAGAACGATGGAGGAGGTATCCGCACAGGGGAGCTACGAGTGAAGATGGAGAAGCTGATTCTGATTTCAGTTTGGAGATTTTTAGGGACAAAGGCCTAAAGTAGAAGTCGGTGAATGCGTGAAAGAATGAATGAGTGATTGAGCTGAAGGTTTCATACATTAAACCTATGATTTAGGAGTGTAATCTGTCTTTAGTAGTTGTTTTTGAATGAGCTCCCCCTGCAGGTGTAGTCTTGTGAGCACAGTTTGGGTCAGAAACACAGAGATATATAAGTGTTTTGAGAGCTTTTTCCACGCCCACTTTTTCGTCGATTGATAGTCGGCTTTAGTTGACCGAAAATTCTTTAGTCGACTGTAGCTATAGTTTGGTTTGTCCTTGTAAAATTGGTGAAGTAAAGCAAAACATGAGTCTCATCTTTTGTTCAACTGCCCCAGCAAAAAGAAATGTTTCACTCCACAAGAAGCAGTGTTGCATATATTTTTCATTGTCCATAAAGGTCTAAACCAGGTCTAAACCAGGTCTAAACCAGATCTAAACCAGGTCTAAACCAGGTCTAACCCAGGTCTAACCCAGGTCTAACCCAGGTCTAAACCAGGTCTAACCCAGGTCTAACCCAGGTCTAACCCAGGTCTAACCCAGGTCTAACCCAGGTCTAACCCAGGTCTAACCCAGGTCTAACCCAGGTCTAACCCAGGTCTAAACCAGGTCTAACCCAGGTCTAACCCAGGTCTAACCCAGGTCTAAACCAGGTCTAACCCAGGTCTAACCCAGGTCTAACCCAGGTCTAACCCAGGGCTAACCCAGGTCTAACCCAGGTCTAACCCAGGTCTAACCCAGGTCTAACCCCGTCCCTCTCTGTTCCAGGAGCAGAGGCCAGTGCGGAGTGCTCGTGTGGGAAGAATCACTTCACGTGCGCGGTCAGTGCGTTTGGAGAGTGCACGTGCATCCCGGCGCAGTGGCAGTGCGACGGAGACAACGACTGTGGGGACCACAGCGACGAGGACGGATGCAGTGAGTTCATGTGTCGCTTTTACACCGTTTATGATGCTTATGCTTATCCAAAAGACAGAATCACGTCACTGGTGCTGAAGTTCACTCACTGATATGAAACGACGGCGCTGAAAATGACAGAGAGGAGGGACTTCCAGTGGAGTTTTAGCCAATCACAGCAGTAAATCGATGCTTTTGGCTAAATAAATATGTAGCGTCATACCTATAGTTGTTTTTTTTACTAATGTTTTTGGTGCAGTAAATATACTTTTCCTGCTTGGCACCAAAAGTTGTGTGGACTCGGATCACCCAGGATCTGTACAAACCTCTGAGTCTGAAAACTCCAATCTGGCAACAAGAGATTGTGTCCTGGCTCTAGTGCAGAGCAATGTAATGATAAAAATCAAATCATGATCTGTGTAGTGTTGGTCAATAACGAAACGTGTTGTCTTCTTTTAGTTTTCTTTATTTCCGAACTCTCTTTACATAAAGTGGCTGCTTGCCTGGTCCTTGCCTAACTAACCTCTCCGGCCTCCGTAACTCGCGTTTTATAACTATACTACATTTCCTCTCCTCGTAGATTTTAACTGATAACCTAAAAACATTTCAACATTAATCTCATAATGATTTCCATGCTTCTAAATGATCATTAACTATACAAAGCAAAAGTAACTTCCAGTAACTTGCAACCCAAACATATATATATATATATATATATATATATTTTTTTTTAATACTAAATTCTGTATCGAGCTGGTTTCTGACGACCCTCCCAGATCTGGTAGTAAGTTCATATGGTGGATTTGGTTCTGGGACAGTGACTGTCTCTGGTGGTATCTCTGCAGTTGGCAGGTGCATGGGCTGTAGTGTATCCTCGGGTACTGTTATATCAACCTCCGGAATTTCTGGTTCTGGGATGCTGACCTCCACTGGCATGGGTGCATGTCGGAGGTGCTTGGCATTCCTGTTCACAAGAGATCCATTTTCAGTATTGACTAACTCAAAAGAAGTGTCAGAGGTCCTTTTCAATATGACATAGCGCACATCTTTGTACTTTGAATCCAACTTGCTGTTTTCCAGGTTTGCAATGTATACAATGTCCCCGATCTTAAAACTGTGTTCTTTTGCTCCATGTTTCTTGTCAGCATACTCTTTCATTTTGTTTTTGTATTTGTCATGATGCTTTCTGATGTCACTGTTCTCATTTTCTTCCTCCTCCCAATGAGGTAGTTTGGTGCGCATATCCCTCCCAAAGATGAGATAGGCTGGGGTCTCACCTGAAGCTCTGTGGGTGGTTGTGCGATATGCCATAAGGATCTTTGACAGTTCGTCCGTCCAGGTCTTTCCTTCACATGCAGATGCCCTGAAGGCTTTCTTCAAGTAACGATGAAAGCGCTCAATCTTGCCGTTACTCTTAGGGTAATAAGGGGATGCCCGGATATGTTTGATTCCACAAGTTCTGAGAAAAGAATCAAACAGATTGGACACAAATTGCCTGCCATTATCAGTCACTACCTCTAGGGGGTATCCAAATCTTGCGAATATTTTCATCAGTTCTCCAACGACTGTCTGTGATGATATATCTGACAAAACAACTGCTTCTGGGTAAGACGTGTAATAATCAATGACTGTCAGTATATGCTTATTGTCAATTGGGCCTACTAGATCTATACCTAATTTTGTCCACGGCTTTGGGGGTAGCTCTAGTGGCTGGAGCGGTTGATCTTCCTGCAGAGGTTGGTTCAGCACGCATGCATTGCAGTTTCTAATCAGTCTCTCAATATCAATATCCATGTTTGGCCAATAGAATTTGTTTCTCAGAAACTGTTTTGTCCGCACTACTCCTTGATGTGTTTCATGTGCTATGTTCATGGCTTGCTTTATTTTGCTTTTGGGCAGCACAATCCTGTGTGCCCGAAGGATCAGTCCATTGTGTGTTGACAATTCTTCTGCACATCTCCTATATGGTTGCAACTCCTCTGTCATCTGCGTTGGCCATTGTCCTGTCTCAATAATGGAAACGAGCTGGTTAAGTGTGGCATCCTCTTGTGTGTCTTTTATGATGTCATTGAGTGTCATGGCTGGTACTTCACTTGTGATGATGGAGAGTACCCTTTCTACATATGTGTCAACGTACTCACTGTCTTCTTTTGCAGACAAAGGCAGTCTAGAAAGAGAATCTGCTATGTTACACTTGCCTACCACATGTTCTATTTTGTATTCAAATGGGTGGAGTCTCATACCTAATCTTTGGATTCGCGGTGGCAACATTGTTGCCTTTTCTGGATTGAACATGTAGATTAGTGGTTTATGATCTGTTTGTAAGGTAAATTTACCTCCCCATAGGTATGTTCTAAAGTGCTCTACGGCCCAGAAGCATCCAAGAGCCTCTCTTTCAATTTGTGAATAGCGTCTTTCTGTCGCGGTCAGTGAGCGACTGGCATATGCTATTGGTTTGTTTTGTCCATTGGACTGTTTCTGAAGTAGGACAGCTCCTAATCCTATTGGACTGGCATCTGCAATTACAGTGGTCGGTGCGTCCAACTTGAAGTAAGCTAGGCATGGTTGCCTTACCATTGCTCTTTTCATTTCTTTAAAGGACTTTTCAGTCTCTGTGGTCCACTGCCATTCTTCACCTTTTCGCGTCAATCGTCTGAGTGGTTCTGACAGGTTGGCATAATCCGGTATGAACTTCATCAAAAATCCACATGTGCCTAGGAATGATCGTAGTTGTGCAATGTTCTCTGGTCTTGGTGCTTTGCTAATAGCTTCCACTTTTCTTGGATCTGGTTTTATGCCTTCTCCTGAAATCACATGGCCTAGTATTTCAATTTGTTTCAATCCCAACACACATTTGTCTTTGTTAAGTGTCAATCCTCTCTCCTGAAATCTTTTGAACACACTCTTCAGTCTCTCTTCTAGCTGTTCCTCGTCCTCTGCATATAGAACCATGTCATCCATGTAGCACACTATTCCAGGCATGCCACTAAGCAAAGAATCCATAGCCTTCTGATAAGCCTCTGGTGCTGAGGATAATCCAAAAGGTACCTTTTTGTACCTGTAGCAGCCTCTGTGTGTAATAAATGTGGTCAGGTGTCTTGACTCTGGGTCTAAGTCAATTTGCCAGAAGCCTTTCCTTGCATCCAATTTTGCGTACACTTTAGATCCCTGTACTGCTTGTAGAATGCTATCGACAGTCGGTACCGGATGCCTTTCTCTAATCACAGCTTTGTTCACCTCTCTAAGGTCTGCACAGAGCCTTAATTCTGCTGTGTTTTTCTTTGGTGTGAGCAGTAGATTCGAAACCCACTCAGACCCTTCATTCACTTCTTCAACTATATCTTGTTCAAGCATTTTGTCCAATTCTTGGTTTACAGCTTCCTTCATGTGATATGGAATTTGTCTTAATTTCTGTGCCACCGGTGCTATCGATTTATCCACGGTTATTTTGTGTGCATATCCTTTGACATTTCCTAATCCTGTGAAAAGCTCTCTATATTCCTCAAACAGGTTCTGAAATCTTTGAGACTGTTCAACTGCCTTGACTGTCTCTCTTTTGTTCAGTATTTTCAATGAGAAGCTAGACATCCTTCCTAAAAGTGGCTCAACATCGCCTCTGATCACATAAACATCATTCTTTATTCTGCTTCCATTCCAGCAGAGATCTGCTTCAAAAAATCCAATGCATGGCAATGGTGTTTTCTGCCCATATGCATAAAACTTTTTCGTTGTCGTTTTCAGCTTTGTGTTTGTTTTGAACAGTCTGTTGTAAAGGCTGTCAGATATGAAGTTTCTGCTACTTCCTGTGTCTATTACCATTTTCACTCTTTGTCCATTAATCTGAATTGGTTCCTTTCCTTCAGGATCGACTGAATAAACAAACTCATCAGAATTGTCTGAGCTGTATTCATCCACATTTCTTAGTTTCTCTGATCTGGTTCTGTCTGATTCTGATTTTCTTTGTTTTGAATTAGTGTTGCTCTTACTACCCTCTTTCGCTGTAGCATAGTTCTTCTTTCTGCAAACTCGAGCATAATGTCCCACTTTCTTACAGTACATGCATTTAGCTGTTCTGGCTCCGCAGTCATCCGCCTTGTGGTTAGTCATTCCGCATCTGTAGCACGCATTATCTTCGTCGTCACTCTCATCTTTCCCGACGGCGCCTCTCCTTTCAGACCGTTGATGCTGTGTGCGCCTGTCTTTAGTGAAGTTCACAGTGCTATCCTTTTGTCTAGTGCTGTCTGACAGTGTTTTGGCTTCTGCTTGTGCAGCTTCAAAAACTCTTGCTACTTTAAGCGTTCTCTCCAACGTGAGCCCTTCCTCCTGCAGCAGTTTATCACGTAGCTTTCTGTTTGCGCATTTCTCCACGATTTGGTCACGTATCATGTCTGATTCTAAGGCCCCAAAATCGCACGATCTGGCCAGTTCTCTGAGTGCGTTGACATAGGCATCTATAGTCTCGTCTGGAGACTGAGTTCTCTGTCTGAATTTGTGCCTCTCAAGCACAACATTTCTGCGTGGAGTAAAGTATTTGTCTAGCACGGTTATCGTCTGTTGATATGTATCTTTCGGACCGTCTAGGTTGGCAAAAATCCGCTGGACTGAAGTCCCTATGCAATGTAGCAAAGTAGCTCTCCTCACCTCATCCGTGCTACGTATGGATCCGCTGGCTATTTCAAAAATCCTGTAAGAGTCCATCCAGAGCTTGTATTCCGTGTACAGATCTGCAGCTCCCATATTCAAAGGGATGGGCGGTGATATTTGTACAATCGTGTTCCCACCTTGCTGAACTTGTCCAGGTGTCGTTCTTGGGCCAGGCGAAGAGGGTACACCTCCACGACCACGGCCAGCCGCGGCGACATGTTCAGCGTCTTCCATCGCCGCTCCCAAATAACTTAGCTAACTCTGCTAGCGGAATCCAGTCAGATCCGAAAGTTTTAAAGACGCTTTGCAAGGTTAGATGTGTCGTCCTTCTTTCATTTCAATGTCTGTGAATTCTTGGTTATCCTCGTCGCCATAAATGTAGTGTTGGTCAATAACGAAACGTGTTGTCTTCTTTTAGTTTTCTTTATTTCCGAACTCTCTTTACATAAAGTGGCTGCTTGCCTGGTCCTTGCCTAACTAACCTCTCCGGCCTCCGTAACTCGCGTTTTATAACTATACTACAATCTGACCCCTGTGCCCGTCTGCCGATTCGGTGATGTTATTACGGTTCAGGTGATTCGGAGCCTCTGTTAAATGCAGCAGCTCGAACACAAACACTTTTCCCCGCCCTCTCCTCCTATTGGTCAGTCTTTTTCTATTCTGGGTGAGTGACAGGTGGATTTAACCCGTCACAAAAATCATGATCTGGCTGTAAGATGGTGATTTTAACTTTGTGCTGCTAAATATCTTCTGAAATGGACTTGTATTTGCTCTTTGCTCTTTCTCTAAGTTCAGTTTGTGTATAAATCCAGGCTGTTTTCCAGAAAAGTTTCCTCTGTTAATAGAAAATACTGTAGTGTTGCCGTTTACAGAAAAGCCGCCGTTGCCTTACAGTTATGTCCATTTGCTTTGACATAAATCCCTGTGCTTTGTATTTTGTAGCTGCTTAGTTTTCTTGAACACTTCCTCTCGCTTCAGACTGGGTCCCTTTGCTTTTCCCTGTCACATTAATCTAGTTAGGCCTCGGCTGGGCTCCTAAGTGCTATTGATCAGAGGCCACTTGAACGTAGGCCCCGCAGCATTGATTTCCTTGCCGTTTGGTCTCCTGATGCATTAGGACTTGCGTGATCGATCCCGGGCACTTGGACCCACAGCGCCGCAATCTCTTAATCACATCATATCAGATCATAGCCGGGACAGTAATTCAGTCACACATGTTTCAGAGTCATGCCCAATGTCTTATTCTATGGACTGGGGCAGAAAATGTTACGCCATTGTTTCGTGGGACTTGGAAGAGAGCTTTTTTATGCAGAATCGACTCTAAAGAGCTTTTAACCGGGTTACAGCTGCTGTGTCATTGTGTCTTTAGGAAAAAAAACACTTCACCCACCCTGACTCTTATGGATTTGGAGTGAGTGAGTGATGGGTGGAGGTCAGAGGGGCTGATGGCGCAGATTTGCAGCCTCTCTTCTGTCAGTCTGTCCCAGGGCAACTGTGGCTACAATAGTGTGGAGTGAAGAAGGGTTGGGCGGTATCCAAATGTTGATACCGTTAAACTGTCTCAGAATTTTACTGTGACTATTTAAGAATGATTTTGGAGCATTCAGAAACAGAGTCGCAGCTTTATATTTGAAGATGAGGCACAAGTTCTGATCAAACCAAACTTTGCCGCGTGTTTGATCGCATCAGCATCAGTGCACGAGCTGTTTTTATCAGCTCTTATACTGTATGCAAATGAGCCATGTGGTTTGTTTCTGTAAAACGTAAACAAATGTGCGCAAAGCTGCATTAAACACATTATTACTCAGAGTCTATAATGAGCGGAGCAGCGGAAATGTAGAGCGGTGGAGAGGACCAATCACAGTCCTTACTGTCTGCGTTGTTTTCACGTGTAGTTAAAAAGTTTCGGAGGTGCACGTCGACGCAAACACGTTTTGACGCAGAGCCATAAATCGGGCTTTACCATCTCCTCCGTGAAAGTCTGACTTCACCCTTGAGCAGGAACTTTCTCCTCTTCAGCGCCTCATCCCCTCTCGACTCTCGGCGTTCAGTAAAACGTCGCCATCTCAGACTTTTCGGGTCAACGTCGCACGCGAAGCGTCAGCCAGGTTATTTTCTTCTTCCTCGCTGCGTGTGGATGGAAATCTCCAAGCGTAACGACGTCTGAAGAGGAGAGAGAGCGGAGGGGAGAAAGTCGGTGCTGTGGGTTTAGGTCCTTAGGCAGATTTTTTTTAATGACGGTCATGAAACTGACACCGTTGCTACTTTTGGATACCGCGGGATACCGTATTACCACCCGACCCCACCCAGATCTAAACCTGTTGTTAAACACAAAAGCCGAACTCAAGTTAATAAATAGAAATAAATACATAATACTGACGTGATTATTATCATGATGATCGATTTCTACCCATTATGCTGATCACTGTACAGTTCTCGAAGCTGCTCATAGTGTTGAAACCGCTCAGACACTTTTCAGTTTGCCGAAAAAAAGACAGGGAACATTGCTTGTCTGGTGTTACCTTTACATTTATCTATCTCCATGGACGCAATCAATTGAAGCCACTAGGTCAGATCTGCAAGTGCAAGTTTTTAAGTATATTTTTGAGCAGTAAAAAGACCTCCAAAACAAATAAAGGCAAGGCCGGCTCTAAATAGCGAAATAGCGCGAGTGTGAAATTGCGCTTTATTTGTGTCTGCTTTGTCTCCATGGCGACGGCATGCTAGAAATTAGCACTAGACCTTCAGATGTGTTTCTCTTCAGTTTGTTGTTTGAAAAGATTTGAACTTTTTCACCTCCGCTCCACTCAACGTCACTGAGCTTGAGTTTGGAGACAGAAAGAAAAGACGCCACACACAGATTATAAATTGGCAGCTCGTCTTCAAAATCAATCGGCTTTGACCCGGACAAGGGCACCTGTGTGTGTGTCCCCATAACTCACCTGTGGGAGAATCAATCAGAACAAGACTTTAAAGTGAAACGCTTCGATTAAAGGGCTCATGTGACACTATTGTTTCCTCATCAAAATCATATCTGGAGTCACAATTTCCACGAGACGAGACAAGATACGAGACTGGGTCCACGAGAACGAGATTAATTAACATAATTCCTAATATATACAATACATTTCTCACACAGTAAAAAAGGCCTATCAAAAATAAGAGAAAAAAAAACAATTTTGAGGTAAAAATGCCCTATTTTAAGTGAAATTATCTGCCAGTGCAGTAAGAAATTATCACTTACCACTTGTTAAAACAAGACGAAATATGAATTTTGTTCTAAGCAGAAAACACGAGTTTCAAGTATTTATGGCAAGATTTTTCACCTTATTGGTTTGAGAAGGAAGTTAAAGAGGCTTAACCTGGACTGAGTTAATATAAAAAGTGCTCAGAATAAGTTGTAATATCGAGATAAGATAAATCAGGATGGAATATCTTGAAACTCCCTTTTTCTGTATCTCTCACACCGTCTCTCCTCCCTCCCTCCTTCTCTCATTGTCTCTCCCTCTCTCCTTCCCTTGTCTTCCTCTCTGTGCCTCTATCTGTCTTTCTGTCATTCTCTTTACTCTCTCTGTCTCTCCCTTTCTCTCTCAGTTTCTCCCTTTCTTCCTTTCTCTTTATCTCTCTTCTCTTCTCTCTCTTTCCCTCTCTCCTTCCTTTGTCGCCCTCTCTCTGCCTCTTTCTGTCTTTTTGTCATTGTCTCTTCTCTTTTTGTCTCTCCCTCTCTCTCTCTATCTCTCCCTCTTTCTCTGTCTTTCCTCATTGTTTCAGTACTACACACACACACAGACACACACACACACACTTCTGTATCACACACACACACATACACACACACACACACTCTGCCTCTCTCTCACACACACACACAAACATACACACACACACTTCTGTATCAAACACACAGACACAGACACACACACACACACTTCTGTATCACACAGACACACACACAGACACACACACACACACGCACAGACTCACACACACACACACACACACACAGACACAGACACACACACAGACACACACACACAGACAGACACACACACACACAGACACACACACACACACACAGAGACACACACACACACACTTCTGTATCACACACACACACACAGACACACACACACACACACACTTCTGTATCACACACACACACAGACACAGACACACACACAGACACAGAGACAGACACAGACACAGACACAGACACACACAGACACAGACACACACACACACAGACACAGACAGACACACACACAGACATACCTCTGTATCACACACACACACACAGACTGACCTGTCCAATCCCGTCTCTCCACAGACCTCCTGAATCGTCCAAACATCTCCGTGTCTGTGTCTGACGAGGCCTCTGAGGTCCCGTCAGCCACAGACCTCCTGAATCGTCCAAACATCTCCGTGTCTGTGTCTGACGAGGCCTCTGAGGTCCCGTCAGCCACAGACCTCCTGAATCGTCCAAACATCTCCGTGTCTGTGTCTGATGGGGCCTCTGAGGTCCCGTCAGCCACAGACCTCCTGAATCGTCCAAACATCTCCGTGTCTGTGTCTGACGGGGCCTCTGAGGTCCCATCACCCACAGACCTCCTGAATCGTCCAATCATCTCCGTGTCTGTGTCTGACGGGGCCTCTGAGGTCCCATCAACCACACACCTCCAGAATAGTCCAAACATCTCCGTGTCTGTGTCTGACGGGGCCTCTGAGGTCCCGTCAGCCACAGACCTCCTGAATCGTCCAAACATCTCCGTGTCTGTGTCTGATGGGGCCTCTGAGGTCCCGTCAGCCACAGACCTCCTGAATCGTCCAAACATCTCCGTGTCTGTGTCTGATGGGGCCTCTGAGGTCCCGTCAGACACAGACCTCCTGAATCGTCCAATCATCTCCGTGTCTGTGTCTGACGGGGCCTCTGAGGTCCCATCAGCCACAGACCTCCTGAATCGTCCAAACATCTCCGTGTCTGTGTCTGACGGGGCCTCTGAGGTCCGGCCTCAGGGGCTGCGGGTGCAGCTGGGCTCAAAGTTCAGGGTCCAATGCTCCGTGGAGCCACAGTACCCGGGCGGCTCCTTCCGGCTCCTCTCTCCCGCCGAGCCCCCCGCTCAGAACCGCACCCTGCCCGCCGTCAATCACTCCGCCCACTTCCTGTTCTCTGACGCTGACCACGCCCACAAAGGAAACTACACCTGTGTTTACCTCCTGCAGATGTTCAACCACAACTTCTCCTCCCAGAGCTCCATCCTCCAGCTCTCCCTGGGAGGTACGTCCACATACAGACTCAGGAGAGGGTCAGTGGAGAGTCCTGGTCCTGGTCCTGATCCTGATCCTGATCCTGGTCCTGGTCCTGATCCTGATCCTGATCCTGATCCTGGTCCTGGTCCTGGTCCTGATCCTGGTCCTGGTCTGATCTGGGTTCTTTTGTGTTGCAGAGTCAGACTCAGACCTGATCATCAGAGTCGTGGTGATTCTTCTGTTGAAGCTCCTGTACATCCTCCCGATGTACTACTACTACTGCAAGGTCCTGACTATAGACCTGGTTTAGTCCTGGTTTAGACCTGGTTCAGTCCTGGTTTAGTCCTGGTTTAGTCCTGGTTTAGTCATGTTTAGTCCTGGTTTAGTCCTGGTTTAGTCCTGGTTTAGTCCTGGTTTAGTCCTGGTTTAGACCTGGTTTAGTCCTGGTTAGTCCTGGTTTAGACCTGGTTTAGTCCTGGTTTAGTCCTGGTTTAAACCTGGTTTAGTCATGTTTAGTCCTGGTTTAGTCCTGGTTTAGTCCTGGTTTAGTCCTGGTTTAGTCCTGGTTTAGACCTGGTTTAGACCTGGTTTAGTCCTGGTTTAGTCCTGGTTGAGCCCTGGTTTAGTCCTGGTTTAGACCTGGTTTAGTCCTGGTTTAGTCCTGGTTTGGTCCTGGTTTGAACCTGGTTTAGTCCTGGTTTAGACATGGTTTAGACCTGGTTTAGTCCTGGTTTAGTCCTGGTTTAGACCTGGTTTAGTCCTGGTTTAGTCATGTTTAGTCCTGGTTTAGTCCTGGTTTAGTCCTGGTTTAGACCTGGTTTAGACCTGGTTTAGTCCTGGTTAGTCCTGGTTTAGACCTGGTTTAGTCCTGGTTTAGTCCTGGTTTAAACCTGGTTTAGTCATGTTTAGTCCTGGTTTAGTCCTGGTTTAGTCCTGGTTTAGTCCTGGTTTGGTCCTGGTTTAAACCTGGTTTAGTCCTGGTTTAGACCTGGTTTAGACCTGGTTTAGTCCTGGTTTAGTCCTGGTTTAGACCTGGTTTAGACCTGGTTTAGACCTGGTTTAGTCTTGGTTTAGTCCTGGTTTAGACCTGGTTTAGTCCTGGTTTAGTCCTGGTTTAGTCCTGGTTTAGTCCTGGTTTAGACCTGGTTTAGACCTGGTTTAGACCTGGTTTAGTCTTGGTTTAGTCCTGGTTTAGACCTGGTTTAGTCCTGGTTTAGTCCTGGTTTAGTCCTGGTTTAGACCTGGTTTAGTCCTGGTTTAGTCCTGGTTTAGTCATGTTTAGTCCTGGTTTAGACCTGGTTTAGTCCTGGTTTAGTCCTGGTTTAGTCCTGGTTTAGTCCTGGTTTAGTCCTGGTTTAGTCCTGGTTTAGACTTGCTTCAATCCTGGTTTAGTCCTGGTTTAGACCTGGTTTAGTCCTGGTTTAGTCCTGGTTTAGACCTGGTTCAGTCCTGGGTTAGTCCTGGTTTAGACCTGGTTTAGTCATGTTTAGAACTGGTTTAGACCTGGTTCAGTCCTGGTTTAGACCTGGTTTAGTCCTGGGTTAGTCCTGGTTTAAACCTGGTTCAGTCCTGGTTTAGTCCTGGTTTAGTCCTGGTTTAGACCTGGTTTAGTCCTGGTTTAGACCTGGTTTAGTCCTGGTTTAGACCTGGTTCAGTCCTGGTTTAGACCTGGTTTAGTCCTGGTTTAGTCCTGGTTTAGACCTGGTTCAGTCCTGGGTTAGTCCTGGTTTAGACCTGGTTTAGACCTGGTTTAGTCCTGGTTTAGTCCTGGTTTAGTCCTGGTTTAGTCCTGGTTTAGTCATGTTCAGACCTGGTTTAGACCTGGTTTAGTCCTGGTTTAGTCATGTTTAGTCCTGGTTTAGACCTGGTTTAGACCTGGTTTAGTCCTGGTTTAGTCATGTTTAGTCCTGGTTTAGACCTGGTTTAGCCCTGTTTAGTCCTGGTTTAGACCTGGTTTAGACCTGGTTTAGTCCTGGTTTAGTCCTGGTTTAGACCTGGTTTAGTCCTGGTTTAGTCCTGTTTAGTCCTGGTTTAGACCTGGTTTAGTCCTGGTTTAGTCCTGGTTTAGTCCTGGTTTAGTCCTGGTTTAGACCTGGTTTAGTCCTGGTTTAGTCTTGGTTTAGTCCTGGTTTAGTCCTGGTTTAGTCCTGGTTTAGACCTGGTTTAGTCCTGGTTTAGACCTGGTTTAGTCCTGGTTTAGACCTGGTTTAGTCCTGGTTTAGTCCTGGTTCAGTCCTGGGTTAGTCCTGGTTTAGACCTGCTTCAATCCTGGTTTAGTCCTGGTTTAGTCCTGGTTTAGACCTGGTTCAGTCCTGGTTTAGACCAGGTTTAGTCCTGGTTTAGTCCTGGTTTAGTCCTGGTTTAGACCTGGTTTAGTCCTGGTTTAGTCCTGGTTTAGTCCTGGTTTAGACCTGGGTTAGTCCTGGTTTAGTCCTGGTTTAGACCTGGTTTAGTCCTAGTTTAATCCTGGTTTAGTCCTGGTTTAGACCTGGTTTAGTCCTGGTTTAGTCCTGGTTTAGTCCTGGTTTAGTCCTGGTTTAGTCCTGGTTCAGTCCTGGGTTAGTCCTGGTTTAGACCTGGTTTAGTCCTGGTTTAGTCCTGGTTTAGTCCTGGTTCAGTCCTGGGTTAGTCCTGGCTTAGACCTGGTTTAGTCCTGGTTTAGTCCTGGTTTAGTCCTGGTTCAGTCCTGGTTTAGTCCTGGTTTAGACCTGGTTTAGTCATGGTTTAGTCCTGGTTTAGTCCTGGTTTAGTCCTTGTTTAGTCATGTTCAGACCTGGTTTAGACCTGGTTTAGTCCTGGTTTAGTCATGTTTAGTCCTGGTTTAGACCTGGTTTAGTCCTGGTTTAGTCATGTTTAGTCCTGGTATAGTCCTGGTTTAGTCATGGTTTAGACCTGGTTTAGTCCTGGTTTAGTCCTGGTTTAGTTCTGGTTTAGACCTGGTTTAGTCCAGGTTTAGTCCAGGTTTAGACCTGGTTTAGACCTGGTTTAGACCTGGTTTAGTCTTGGTTTAGACCTGGTTTCCTGGTTTAGTCCTGGTTAAGTCCTGGTTTAGTCATGTTTAGTCCTGGTTTAGACCTGGTTTAGACCTGGTTTAGTCCTGGTTTAGTCATGTTTAGTCCTGGTTTAATCCTGGTTTAGTCCTGGTTCAGTCCTGGGTTAGTCCTGGTTTAGACCTGCTTCAATCCTGGTTTAGTCCTGGTTTAGACCTGGTTTAGTCCTGGTTTAGTCCTGGTTTAGACCTGGTTCAGTCCTGGTTTAAACCTGGTTCAGTCCTGGTTTAGTCATGTTTAGTCCTGGTTTAGTCCTGGTTTAGATCTGGTTTAAACCTGGTTTAATCCTGGTTTAGTCCTGGTTCAGTCCTGGGTTAGTCCTGGTTTAGACCTGCTTCAATCCTGGTTTAGTCCTGGTTTAGACCTGATTTAGACCTGGTTTAGTCCTGTTATAGTCCTGGTTTAGACCTGGTTTAGTCCTGGTTTAGTCATGGTTTAGATTTGGTTTAGACCTGATTTAGACCTGGTTTAGTCCTGGTTTAGACCTAGTTTACTCCTGGTTCAATCCCGGTTCGGTCCTGGTTTAGATCTGGTTTAGTCCTGGTTTAGTCCTGGTTTAGATCTGGTTTAAACCTGGTTCAGTCCTGGTTTAGTCATGTTTAGTCCTGGTTTAGTCCTGGTTCAGTCCTGGTTTAAACCTGGTTCAGTCCTGGTTTAGTCATGTTTAGTCCTGGTTTAGTCCTGGTTCAGTCCTGGTTTAGACCTGGTTTAGTCCTGGTTTAGTCCTGGTTTAATCCTGGTTTAGTCCTGGTTTAGTCCTGGTTTAGTCCTGGTTTAGTCCTGGTTTAGTCATGTTCAGACCTGGTTTAGACCTGGTTTAGTCCTGGTTTAGTCCTGGTTTAGTCCTGGTTTAGTCATGTTCAGACCTGGTTTAGACCTGGTTTAAACCTGGTTTAGTCCTGGTTTAGTCCTGGTTTAGACCTGGTTTAGTATTTGTTTAGTCCTGGTTAAGTTTAGTCCTGGTTTAGTCCTGGTTTAGTCGTTGTTCCGTCCTGGTTTAGTTCTGACTTAGACCTAGTTTAGTCATGTTTAGTCCAGGTTTAGTCCAGGTTTAAACCTGGTTAAGTCCTGGTTTAGTCATGTTTAGTCCTGGTTTAGTCCTGGTTTAGACCTGGTTTAGACCTGGTTTAGTCTTGGTTTAGACCTGGTTTAGACCTGGTTTAGTCCTGGTTTAGTCATGTTTAGTCCTGGTTTAATCCTGGTTTAGTCCTGGTTCAGTCCTGGGTTAGTCCTGGTTTAGACCTGCTTCAATCCTGGTTTAGTCCTGGTTTAGACCTGGTTTAGTCCTGGTTTAGTCCTGGTTTAGACCTGGTTCAGTCCTGGTTTAAACCTGGTTCAGTCCTGGTTTAGTCATGTTTAGTCCTGGTTTAGTCCTGGTTTAGTCCTGGTTTAGTCCTGGTTTAGACCTGGTTCAGTCCTGGTTTAAACCTGGTTCAGTCCTGGTTTAGTCATGTTTAGTCCTGGTTTAGTCCTGGTTTAGATCTGGTTTAAACCTGGTTCAGTCCTGGTTTAGTCATGTTTAGTCCTGGTTTAGTCATGTTTAGTCCTGGTTTAGACCTGGTTTAGATCTGGTTTAGACCTGGTTTAGTCCTGGTTTAGTCCTGGTTTAATCCTGGTTTAGTCCCGGTTTAGACCTGGTTCAGTCCCGGTTCAGTCCTGGTTCAGTCCTGGTTTAGTCCTGGTTTAATCCTGGTTTAGTCCTGGTTTAGACCTGGTTCAGTCCTGGTTTAGTCCTGGTTTAGTCCTGGTTTAGTCCTGGTTTAATCCTGGTTTAGTCCTGGTTTAGATCTGGTTTAGTCCTGGTTTAGTCCTGGTTTAGTCCTGGTTTAAACCTGGTTTAGTCCTGGTTTAAACCTGGTTCAGTCCTGGTTTAGTCATGTTTAGTCCTGGTTTAGTCCTGGTTTAGATCTGGTTTAGACCTGGTTTAGTCCTGGTTTAGTCCTGGTTTAAACCTGGTTCAGTCCTGGTTTAGACCTGGTTTAGTCCTGGTTTAGACCTGGTTCAGTCCTGGTTTAGTCCTGGTTTAGACCTGGTTCAGTCCTGGGTTAGTCCTGGTTTAGACCTGGTTCAGTTCTGGTTTAGTCCTGGTTTAGACCTGGTTTAAACCTGGTTTAGTCCTGGTTTAGTCATGGTTTAGTCCTGGTTTAGACCTGGTTTAGTCCTGGTTTAGTCATGTTTAGTCCTGGTTTAGACCTGGTTTAGACCTGGTTTAGTCCTAGTTTAGACCTGGTTTAGTCATGTTTAGTCCTGGTATAGTCCTGGTATAGTCCTGGTTTAGTCCTGGTTTAGTCCTGGTTTAGACCTGGTTTAGTCCTGGGTTAGTCCTGGTTTAGTCCTGGTTTAGTCCTGGTTTAAACCTGGTTTAGTCCTGGTTTAGACCTGGTTTAGTCATGTTTAGTCCTGGTTTAGACCTGGTTTAGTCCTGGTTTAGTCATTGTTTAGGACTGGTTTAGTACTGGTTTAGTCATGGTTTAGTCCTGGTTTAGACCTGGTTTAGTTCTGGTTTAGACCTGGTTTAGTCATGTTTAGTCCTGGTATAGTCCTGGTTTAGTCCAGGTTTAGACCTGGTTTAGTCCTGGTTTAGTCCTGGTTTAGTCCTTGTTTAGTCATGTTCAGACCTGGTTTAGACCTGGTTTAGTCATGTTTAGTCCTGGTTTAGACCTGATTTAGTCTTGGTTCAGTTCTGGTTTAGTCCTGGTTTAGACCTGCTTTAGTCCTAGTTTAGTCTTGTTTAGTCCTGTTTTAGTCCTGGTTTAGTCATGGTTTAGACCTGGTTTAGTCCTGGTTTAGTCCTGTTTTAGTCCTGGTGCAGTCCTGGTTTAGTCCTGGTTTAGACCTGGTTTAATCCTGGTTTAGTCCAGGTTTAGTCCAGGTTTAGACCTGGTTTAGACCTGGTTTAGACCTGGTTTAGTCTTGGTTTAGACCTGGTTTAGTCCTGGTTAAGTCCTGGTTTAGTCATGTTTAGTCCTGGTTTAGACCTGGTTTAGACCTGGTTTAGTCTTGGTTTAGACCTGGTTTAGACCTGGTTTAGTCCTGGTTTAGTCATGTTTAGTCCTGGTTTAATCCTGGTTTAGTCATGTTTTGTCCTGGTTTAGTCCTGGTTCATGTTTAGTCCTGGTTTAGTCATGTTTAGTCCTGGTTTAATCCTGGTTTAGTCCTGGTTCAGTCCTGGGTTAGTCCTGGTTTAGACCTGCTTCAATCCTGGTTTAGTCCTGGTTTAGACCTGGTTTAGTCCTGGTTTAGTCCTGGTTTAGTCCTGGTTTAGTCCTGGTTTAAACCTGGTTCAGTCCTGGTTTAGTCATGTTTAGTCCTGGTTTAGTACTGGTTTAGTCTGGTTTTAGTCCTGGTTTAGACCTGGTTTAGTCCTGGGTTCAGTCCTGGTTCAGTCCTGGTTTAGACCTGGTTTGGTCCTGGTTTAGTCCTGGTTCAGTCCTGGTTTAGACCTGGTCCAGTCCTGGTTTAGTCCTGGTTTAGATCTGGTTTAGTCCTGGTTCAGTCCTGGTTTAGTCCTGGTTTAGATCTGGTTTAGACCTGGTTTAGTCCTGGTTTAGTCCTGGTTTAATCCTGGTTTAGTCCCGGTTTAGACCTGGTTTAGTCCTGGTTTAGACCTGGTTCAGTCCTGGGTTAGTCCTGGTTTAGACCTGGTTTAGTCCTGGTTTAGTCCTGGTTTAGACCTGGTTCAGTCCTGGGTTAGTCCTGGTTTAGACCTGGTTTAGACCTGGTTTAGACCTGGTTTAGTCATGGTTTAGTCCTGGTTTAGTCCTGGTTTAGTCCTTGTTTAGTCATGTTCAGACCTGGTTTAGACCTGGTTTAGTCCTGGTTTAGTCATGTTTAGTCCTATTTAGACCTGGTTTAGACCTGGTTTAATCATGGTTTAGTCCTGGTTTAGACCTGGTTTAGTCCTGGTTTAGTCCTGATTTAGATCTGGTTTAGACCTGGTTTAGTCCTGGTTTAGTCCTGGTTTAGTCCTGGTTCAGCCCTGGTTCAGTCCTAGTTTAGTCCTGGTTCAGTCCTGGTTTAAACCTGGTTCAGTCTTGGTTTAGACCCGGTTCAGTCCTGGGTTAGTCCTGGTTTAGACCTGGTTTAGTCCTGGTTTAGTCCTGGGTTAGACCTGGTTCAGTCCTGGGTTAGTCCTGGTTTAGACCTGGTTTAGACCTGGTTTAGACCTGGTTTAGTCATGGTTTAGTCCTGGTTTAGTCCTGGTTTAGTCATGTTTAGTCCTGGTTTAGACCTGGTTTAGTCATGGTTTAGACCTGGTTTAGTCCTGGTTTAGTCCTGGTTTAGTCATGGTTTAGACCTGGTTTAGTCATGTTTAGTCCAGGTTTAGTCCAGGTTTAGACCTGGTTTAGACCTGGTTCAGTCCTGGTTTAGTCCTGGTTAAGACCTGGTTTAGTAATGGTTTAGTCCTGTTTTAGACCTGGTTTAGTCCTGGTTTAGTCATGTTTTGTCCTGGTTTAGTCCTGGTTCAGTCCTGGGTTAGTCCTGGTTTAGACCTGTTTCAATCCTGGTTTAGTCCTGGTTTAGACCTGGTTTAGTCCTGGTTTAGTCCTGGTTTAGTCCTGGTTTAGACTTGCTTCAATCCTGGTTTAGTCCTGGTTTAGACCTGGTTTAGTCCTGGTTTAGTCCTGGTTTAGTCCTGGTTTAGTCCTGGTTTAGTCCTGGTTTAGTCCTGGTTTAGTCCTTGTTTAGTCCTGGTTTAGACCTGGTTCAGTTCTGGTATACTCCTGGTTTAGACCTGGTATACTCCTGGTTTAGACCTGGTTTAGTCCTGGTTTAGTCCTGGTTTAGTCCTGGTTTAGTCCTGGTTTAGTCCTGGTTTAGACTTGCTTCAATCCTGGTTTAGTCCTGGTTTAGACCTGGTTTAGTCCTGGGTTAGTCCTGGTTTAGTCCTGGTTTAGACCTGGTTTAGTCCTGGTTTAGTCCTGATATAGTCCTCGTTTAGTCCTGGTTTAGACCTGGTTTAGTCCTGGTTTAGTCCTGGTTTAGTCCTGGTTTAGTCCTGGTTCAGTCCAGGTTCAGTCCTGGTTCAGTCCTGGTTAGTTCTGGTTTAGATCTGGTTTAGACTTGGTTCAGTCCTGGTTTAATCCTGGTTTAGACGTGGTTTAGATCTTGTTCAGTCCTGGTTTAGACCTGGTTTAGACCTGGTTTAAACCTGGTTCAGTCCTGGTTTAGACCTTGTTTAGTCCTGGTTCAGGCCTTGTTTAGATCTGGTTTAGACTTGGTTCAGTCCTGGTTTAGACCTTGTTTAGTCCTGGTTTAAACCTGGTTCAGTCTTGGTTTAGACCTTGTTTAGTCTTGGTTTAAACCTGGTTCAGTCTTGGTTTAGACCTAGTTTAGATCTGGTTTAGACCTTGTTTAGTCCTGGTTTAAACCTGGTTCAGTCCTGGGTTAGTCCTGGTTTAGACCTGGTTTAGACCTGGTTTAGACCTGGTTTAGTCATGGTTTAGTCCTGGTTTAGTCCTGGTTTAGTCCTTGTTTAGTCATGTTAAGACATGGTTTAGACCTGGTTTAGTCATGTTTAGTCCTATTTAGACCTGGTTTAGACCTGGTTTAGTCATGTTTAGTCCTGGTATAGTCCTGGTTTAGTCCTGGTTTAGATCTGGTTTAGACCTGGTTTAGTCCTGGTTTAGTCCTGGATTAAACCTGGTTCAGTCCTGGTTTAGACCTGGTTTAGTCCTGGTTTAGACCTGGTTCAGTCCTGGGTTAGTCCTGGTTTAGACCTGGTTTAGTCATGTTTAGTCCTGGTTTAGACCTGGTTCAGTTCTGGTTTAGTCCTGGTTTAGACCTGGTTTAGTCCTGGGTTAGTCCTGGTTTATTCCTGGTTTAGATCTGGTTTAGTCCTGGTTTAGTCCTGGTTTAGTCCTGGTTTAAACCTGGTTCAGTCCTGGTTTAGTCCTGGTTTAGACCTGGTTTAGTCCTGGGTTAGTCCTGGTTTAGTCCTGGTTTAGATCTGGTTTAGACCTGGTATAGTCCTGGTTTAGTCCTGGTTTAGTCCTGGTTTAAACCTGGTTCAGTCCTGGTTTAGACCTGGTTTAGTCCTGGTTTAGACCTGGTTCAGTCCTGGGTTAGTCCTGGTTTAGACCTGGTTTAGTCCTGGTTTAGTCCTGGGTTAGACCTGGTTCAGTCCTGGGTTAGACCTGGTTTAGACCTGGTTTAGACCTGGTTTAGTCCTGGTTTAGTCCTGGTTTAGTCCTGGTTCAGTTCTGGTTTAGTCCTGGTTTAGACCTGGTTTAGTCCTGGGTTAGTCCTGGTTTATTCCTGGTTTAGATCTGGTTTAGTCCTGGTTTAGACCTGGTTCAGTCCTGGGTTAGTCCTGGTTTAGACCTGGTTTAGTCATGTTTAGTCCTGGTTTAGACCTGGTTCAGTTCTGGTTTAGTCCTGGTTTAGACCTGGTTTAGTCCTGGGTTAGTCCTGGTTTATTCCTGGTTTAGATCTGGTTTAGTCCTGGTTTAGTCCTGGTTTAGTCCTGGTTTAAACCTGGTTCAGTCCTGGTTTAGTCCTGGTTTAGACCTGGTTTAGTCCTGGGTTAGTCCTGGTTTAGTCCTGGTTTAGATCTGGTTTAGACCTGGTTTAGTCCTGGTTTAGTCCTGGTTTAGTCCTGGTTTAAACCTGGTTCAGTCCTGGTTTAGACCTGGTTTAGTCATGTTTAGTCCTGGTATAGTCCTGGTTTAGTCCTGGTTTAGACCTGGTTTAGTCATGTTTAGTCCTGGGTTAGACCTGGTTCAGTCCTGGGTTAGTCC
The DNA here is from genome assembly GCA_030686955.1 of Odontamblyopus rebecca. NCBI lineage: Eukaryota > Metazoa > Chordata > Actinopteri > Gobiiformes > Gobiidae > Odontamblyopus > Odontamblyopus rebecca. Next base: position 45,088,184 of record CM060655.1, read on the forward strand.
TGGTTTAGACCTGGTTTAGACCTGGTTTAGTCCTGGTTTAGTCATGGTTTAGTCCTGGTTTAGTCCTGGTTTAGTCCTTGTTTAGTCATGTTCAGACCTGGTTTAGACCTGGTTTAGTCATGTTTAGTCCTGGTATAGTCCTGGTTTAGTCCTGGTTTAGATCTGGTTTAGACCTGGTTTAGTCCTGGTTTAGTCCTGAATTAAACCTGGTTCAGTCCTGGTTTAGACCTGGTTTAGTCCTGGTTTAGACCTGGTTCAGTCCTGGCTTAGTCCTGGTTTAGACCTGGTTTAGTCATGTTTAGTCCTGGTTTAGACCTGGTTCAGTTCTGGTTTAGTCCTGGTTTAGACCTGGTTTAGTCCTGGGTTAGTCCTGGTTTATTCCTGGTTTAGATCTGGTTTAGTCCTGGTTTAGTCCTGGTTTAGTCCTGGTTTAAACCTGGTTCAGTCCTGGTTTAGTCCTGGTTTAGACCTGGTTTAGTCCTGGGTTAGTCCTGGTTTAGTCCTGGTTTAGATCTGGTTTAGACCTGGTTCAGTCCTGGTTTAGTCCTGGTTTAGTCCTGGTTTAAACCTGGTTCAGTCCTGGTTTAGACCTGGTTTAGTCCTGGTTTAGACCTGGTTCAGTCCTGGGTTAGTCCTGGTTTAGACCTGGTTTAGTCCTGGTTTAGTCCTGGTTTAGACCTGGTTCAGTCCTGGGTTATTCCTGTTTAAGACCTGGTTAATGTCTGTTTTAGTCCTGGTTTAGTCCTGGTTTAGTCCTTGTTTAGTCATGTTCAGACCTGGTTTAGACCTGGTTCAGTCCTGGGTTAGTCCTGGTTTAGACCTGGTTTAGTCCTGGTTTAGTCCTGGGTTAGACCTGGTTCAGTCCTGGGTTAGTCCTGGTTTAGACCTGGTTTAGACCTGGTTTAGTCCTAGTTTAGACCTGGTTTAGTCATGTTTAGTCCTGGTATAGTCCTTGTTTAGTCATGTTCAGACCTGGTTTAGACCTGGTTTAGTCCTAGTTTAGACCTGGTTTAGTCATGTTTAGTCCTGGTATAGTCCTGGTATAGTCCTTGTTTAGTCATGTTCAGTCCTGGTTTAGACCTGGTTTAGTCCTGGTTTAGTCATGTTTAGTCCTGGTTTAGACCTGGTTTAGACCTGGTTTAGTCCTGGATTAGACCTGGTTTAGTCATGTTTAGTCCTGGTTTAGACCTGGTTTAGTCCTGGTTTAGTCCTGGTTTAGTCCTGGTTTAGTTCTGGTTTAGACCTGGTTTAGTCATGTTTAGTCCAGGTATAATACTGGTTTAGTCCTGGTTTAGTCCTGGTTTAGTCATGTTTAGTCCTATTTAGACCAAGTTTAGACCTGGTTAAGTACTGGATAAGTCATGATTAGTCCAGGTTTAGACCTCGTTTAGTTCTGGTTTAGTACTGGTTTAGATCTGGTTTAGTCCTGGTTTAGTCCTGGTTTAGTCCTGGTTTAGTCCTGGTTTAGTTCTGGTTTAGACGTGGTTTAGTCATGTTTAGTCCTGGTATAGTCCTGGTTTAGTCCAGGTTTAGACCTGGTTTAGTCATGTTTAGTCCAGGTTTAGACCTGGTTTAGTCCTGGTTTAGTCCTGGTTTAGATCTGGTTTAGTCCTGGTTTAGTCCTGGTTTAGTCCTGGTTTAGTCCTGGTTTAGTCCTGGTTTAGACCTGGTTTAGTCCTGGTTTAGTCCTGGTTTAGTCCTGGTTTAGTTCTGGTTTAGACCTGGTTTAGTCATGTTTAGTCCAGGTTTAGACCTGGTTTAGTCCTGGTTTAGTCCTGGTTTAGTCCTGGTTTAGTTCTGGTTTAGACCTGGTTTAGTCCCGGTTTAAACCTGGTTCAGTCCTGGTTTAGTCCTGGTTTAAACCTGGTTCAGTCCTGGTTTAGTCATGTTTAGTCCTGGTTTAGTCCTGGTTTAGATCTGGTTTAGACCTGGTTTAGTCCTGGTTTAGTCCTGGTTTAAACCTGGTTCAGTCCTGGTTTAGACCTGGTTTAGTCCTGGTTTAGACCTGGTTCAGTCCTGGGTTAGTCCTGGTTTAGACCTGGTTTAGTCCTGGTTTAGTCCTGGTTTAGACCTGGTTCAGTCCTGGGTTAGTCCTGGTTTAGACCTGGTTCAGTTCTGGTTTAGTCCTGGTTTAGACCTGGTTTAAACCTGGTTTAGTCCTGGTTTAGTCATGTTTAGTCCTGGTTTAGACCTGGTTTAGTCCTGGTTTAGTCATGTTTAGTCCTGGTTTAGACCTGGTTTAGTCCTGGTTTAGTCCTGGTTTAGACCTGGTTTAGTCCTGGTTTAGTCATGTTTAGTCCTGGTTTAGACCTGGTTTAGACCTGGTTTAGTCCTGGTTTAGACCTGGTTTAGTCCTGGTTTAAACCTGGTTTAGTCCTGGTTTAGACCTGGTTTAGTCATGTTTAGTCCTGGTATAGTCCTGGTATAGTCCTGGTTTAGTCATGGTTTAGACCTGGTTTAGTCCTGGTTTAGTCCTGGTTTAGTTCTGGTTTAGACCTGGTTTAGTCCAGGTTTAGTCCAGGTTTAGACCTGGTTTAGTCATGTTTATTCCTGGTTTAGTCCTGGTTTAGACCTGGTTTAGACCTGGTTTAGTCCTGGTTTAGTCCTGGTTTAGTCCTGGTTTAGTCCTGGTTTAGTCATGTTTAGTCCTGGTTTAGTCCTGGTTTAGTCCTGGTTTAGTCCTGGTTTAGTCCTGGTTTAGTCCTGGTTCAGTCCTGGTTTAGTCCTGGTTTAGTCCTTGTTTAGTCATGTTTAGTCCTGGTTTAGACCTGGTTTAGTCCTGGTTTAGTCCTGGTTTAGTCCTGGTTTAGTCCTGGTTTAGTCCTGGTTTAGTTCTGGTTTAGACCTGGTTTAGTCATGTTTAGTCCTGGTATAGTCCTGGTTTAGTCAAGGTTTAGTCCTGGTTTAGTCCTGGTTTAGTCCTGGTTTAGACCTGGTTAAGTCCTGGTTTAGTCATGTTTAGTCCAGGTTCAGTCCTGGTTCAGTCCTGGTTTAGTCTTGGTTTAGTCCTGGTTTAGTTCTGGTTCAGTCCTGGTTTAGTCCTGGTTTAGACCCGTTTTAGTCCTGTTTTAGTCCTGGTTTAGTCCTACTTTACTTCTGGTTCTGTTCTTGTTCAGTCCAGGTTTAGTCCTGGTTTAGCCCTGGGTTAGTCCTGGTTTAGTCCTGGTTTAGTCCTGGTTTAGCCCTGGTTTAGCCCTGGTTCAGTCCTGGTTCAGTCCTGGTTTAGTCATGTTTAGTCCTGGTTTAGTCCTGGTTTAGACCTGGTTTAGTCCTGGTTTAGACCTGGTTTAGTCATGTTTAGTCCTGGTTTAGTCCTGGTTTAGTCCTTGTTTAGTTGGTTTAGACCTGGTTTAGTCATGTTTAGTCCTGGTTTAGACCTGGTTTAGACCTGGTTTAGTCCTGGTTTAGTCCTGGTTTAGTCCTGGTTTAGTCCTGGTTTAGACCTGGTTTAGACCTGGTTTAGTCCTGGTTTAGACCTGGTTTAGTCCTGGTTTAGTTCTGGTTTAGACCTGGTTTAGTCATGTTTAGTCCTGGTTTAGTCCTGGTTTAGACCTGGTTTAGTCATGTTTAGTCCAGGTTTAGACCTGGTTTAGACCTGGTTTAGACCTGGTTTAGTCCTGGTTTAGACCTGGTTTAGACCTGGTTTAGTCCTGGTTTAGTCCTGGTTTAGACCTGGTTTAGACCTGGTTTAGATCTGGTTTAGTCCTGGTTTAGTCATGTTTAGTCCTGGTTTAGTCCTGGTTTAGTCCTGGTTTAGTCCTGGTTTAGTCCTGGTTTAAACCTGGTATAGTCCTGGTTTAGTCCTGGTTTACACCTGGTTTAGTCCTGGTTTAGTCCTGGTTTAGTTCTGGTTTAGACCTGGTTTAGTCATGTTTAGTCCTGGTTTAGTCCTGGTTTAGACCTGGTTTAGTCCTGGTTTAGTCCTGGTTTAGACCTGGTTTAGTCATGTTTAGTCCTGGTTTAGTCCTGGTTTAGTCCTGGTTTAGTCCTGGTTCAGTCTTAGTTTAGACCTGGTTTAGTTTTAGTTTAGTCCTGGTTTAGTCCTGGTTTAGTCATGTTTAGTCCTGGTTTTGTCCTGGTTTAGTTCTGGTTCAGTCCTGGTTTAGTCCTGGTTCAGTCCTGGTTTAGTCCTGGTTCAGTCCTGGTTTAGTCATGTTCAGTCCTGGTTTAGACCTGGTTTAGTCCTGGTTTAGTCCTGGTTTAGTCATGTTTAGTCCTGGTTTAGACCTGGTTTAGTCCTGGTTTAGACCTGGTTTAGTCCTTGTTTAGTCCTGGTTTAGTCCTGGTTTAGTCATGTTCAGACCTGGTTTAGTCCTGGTTTAGTCCTGGTTTAGTCCTGGTTTAGTCCTGGTTTAAACCTGGTTTAGTCCTGGTTTAGTCCTGGTTTAGTCCTGGTTTAGTCATGTTCAGACCTGGTTTAGACCTGGTTTAGTCCTGGTTTAAACCTGGTTTAGTCCTGGTTTAGTCCTGGTTTAGTCCTGGTTTAGTCATGTTCAGACCTGGTTTAGACCTGGTTTAGTCCTGGTTTAGTCCTGGTTTAGTCCTGGTTTAGACCTGGTTTAGTCCTGGTTTAGTCCTGGTTTAGTCCTGGTTTAAACCTGGTTTAGTCCTGGTTTAGTCCTGGTTTAGTCCTGGTTTAGTCATGTTCAGACCTGGTTTAGACCTGGTTTAGTCCTGGTTTAGTCCTGGTTTAGACCTGTTTTAGACCTGGTTTAGTCCTGGTTTAGACCTGGTTTAGTCCTGGTTTAGTCCTGGTTTAGTCCTGGTTTAGACCTGGTTTAGACCTGGTTTAGTCCTGGTTTAGACCTGGTTTAGTCCTGGTTTAGTCCTGGTTTAGTCCTGGTTTAGTCATGTTCAGACCTGGTTTAGACCTGGTTTAGTCCTGGTTTAGTCCTGGTTTAGTCCTGGTTTAGTCCTGGTTTAAACCTGGTTTAGTCCTGGTTTAGTCCTGGTTTAGTCCTGGTTTAGTCATGTTCAGACCTGATTTAGACCTGGTTTAGTCCTGGTTTAGTCCTGGTTTAGTCCTGGTTTAGACCTGGTTTAGTCCTGGTTTAGTCCTGGTTTAGTCCTGGTTTAGTCCTGGTTTAGTCCTGGTTTAGTCCTGGTTTAGTCCTGGTTTAGACCTGGTTTAGACCTGGTTTAGTCCTGGTTTAGTCCTGGTTTAGTCGTGGTTTAAACCTGGTTTAGTCCTGGTTTAGTCCTGGTTTAGTCCTGGTTTAGTCATGTTCAGACCTGGTTTAGACCTGGTTTAGTCCTGGTTTAGTGCTGGTTTAGTCCTGGTTTAGTCCTGGTTTAGTCATGTTCAGACCTGGTTTAGACCTGGTTTAGACCTGGTTTAGTCCTGGTTTAAACCTGGTTTAGTCCTGGTTCAGTCCTGGTTTAGTCATGTTCAGACCTGGTTTAGACCTGGTTTAGTCCTGGTTTAGTCCTGGTTTAGTCCTGGTTTAGTCCTGGTTTAGTCCTGGTTCAGTCCTGGTTCAGTCCTGGTTCAGTTCTGGTTCAGTCCTGGTTCAGTCCTGGTTCAGTCCTGGTTTAGACCTGGTTCAGTCCTGGTTTAGACCTGGTTTAGTCTTGGTGTAGACCTGGTTTAGACCTGGTTTAGTCCTGGTTTAGTCCTGGTTTAGTCTTGGTTTAGACCTGGTTTAGACCTGGTTTAGTTCTGGTTTAGTCCCGGTTTCTGACCTGTTGTTGTGCTGTGTTCTGTTGTTTCAGGTCAGGGCCAGAGGCGGCGCTAGAGAGAGGACCTGGCTGAGACTGAGACCGGTTCAGATCTGATTTGGTTCAGTTTCAGATACTTCACAAGCATCATTAGCATCATTAGCATCATTAGCATTTTGAGCATATTAGCGTCATTAGCATCATTAGCATCATTAGCATATTAGCGTCATTAGCGTCATTAGCATCTTTAGCATATTAGCGTCATTAGCATCATTAGCATATTAGCGTCATTAGCGTCATTAGCATCTTTAGCATATTAGCGTCATTAGCTTCAATAGTACATTCTTATAGTACATGTACTGCAGTACAATAGTACATTCTTATAGTACATGTACTGCAGTACAATAGTACATTCTTATAGTACATGTACTGCAGTACAATAGTACATTCTTATAGTACATGTACTGCAGTACAGTAGTACATTCTTATAGTACATGTACTGCAGTACAGTAGTACATTCTTATAGTACATGTACTGCAGTACAATAGTACATTCTTATAGTACATGTACTGCAGTACAATAGTACATTCTTATAGTACATGTACTGCAGTACAATAGTACATTCTTATAGTACATGTACTGCAGTACAATAGTACATTCTTATAGTACATGTACTGCAGTACAATAGTACATTCTTATAGTACATGTACTGCAGTACAATAGTACATTCTTATAGTACATGTACTGCAGTACAATAGTACATTCTTATAGTACATGTACTGCAGTACAATAGTACATTCTGATAGTACATGTACTGCAGTACAATAGTACATTCTTATAGTACATGTACTGCAGTACAATAGTACATTCTTATAGTACATGTACTGCAGTACAATAGGACATTCTTATAGTACATGTACTGCAGTACAATAGTACATTCTTATAGTACATGTACTGCAGGACAATAGTACATTCTTATAGTACATGTACTGCAGTACAATAGTACATTCTTATAGTACATGTACTGCAGTACAATAGGACATTCTTATCAATTGAATCCCATTATGTTTTATCAATATTCATATTTTGTCTCTTTTCTCTGGTTTAGTCCTGGTTTAGTCCTGGTTTAGTCCTGGTTTAAACCTGGTTCAGTCCTGGTTTAGTCCTGGTTTAGACCTGGTTTAGTCCTGGATTAGTCCTGGTTTAGTCCTGGTTTAGATTTGGTTTAGATCTGGTTTAGACCTGGTTTAGTCCTGGGTTAGTCCTGGTTTAAACCTGGTTCAGTCCTGGTTTAGTCCTGGTTTAGTCCTGGGTTAGACCTGGTTCAGTCCTGGGTTAGTCCTGGTTTAGACCTGGTTTAGACCTGGTTTAGACCTGGTTTAGACCTGGTTCAGTCCTGGTTTAGACCTGGTTTAGACCTGGTTTAGACCTGGTTTAGTCATGGTTTAGTCCTGGTTTAGTCCTGGTTTAGTCCTTGTTTAGTCATGTTCAGACCTGGTTTAGACCTGGTTTAGTCCTGGTTTAGTCATGTTTAGTCCTGGTTTAGACCTGGTTTAGTCCTGGTTTAGTCATGTTTAGTCCTGGTTTAGACCTGGTTTAGACCTGGTTTAGTCCTGGTTTAGTCCTGGTTTAGTCCTGGTTTAAACCTGGTTTAGTCCTGGTTTAGACCTGGTTTAGTCATGTTTAGTCCTGGTATAGTCCTGGTATAGTCCTGGTTTAGTCATGGTTTAGACCTGGTTTAGTCCTGGTTTAGTCCTGGTTTAGTTCTGGTTTAGACCTGGTTTAGTCCTGGTTTAGTTCTGGTTTAGACCTGGTTTAGTCATGTTTAGTCCTGGTATTGTCCTGGTTTAGTCCTGGTTTAGACCTGGTTTAGTCATGTTTAGTCCAGGTTTAGTCCTGGTATAGTCCTGGTTTAGTCCAGGTTTAGACCTGGTTTAGTCCTGGTTTAGTCCTGGTTTAGTCCTGGTTCAGTTCTGGTTTAGCTCTGGTTCAGTTCTGGTTCAGTCCTGGTTGAGTCCTGGTTTAGTCCTTGTTTAGTCATGTTTAGTCCTGGTTTAGTCCTGGTTTAGACCTGGTTTAGACCTGGTTTAGTCCTGGTTTAGTCCTGGTTTAGTCCTGGTTTAGTCCTGGTTTAGACCTGGTTTAGTCATGTTTAGTCCAGGTTTAGACCTGGTTTAGTCATGTTTAGTCCTGGTTTAGTCCTGGTTTAGTCCTGGTTTAGTCCTGGTTTAGTCCTGGTTTAGTCATGTTTAGTCCTGGTTTAGTCCTGGTTTAGTCCTGGTTTAGTCCTGGTTCAGTCCTGGTTCAGTCCTGGTTCAGTCCTGGTTTAGTCCTGGTTTAGACCTGGTTTAGTCCTGGTTTAGTCCTGGTTTAGACCTAGTTTAGTCCTGCTTCAATTCTGGTTCAGTCCTGGTTTAGTCCTGGTTTAGACCTGGTTTAGACCTGGTTTAGTCCTGGTTTAGTCCTGGTTTAGTCCTGGTTTAGACCTGGTTTAGTCCTGGTTTAGACCTGGTTTAGTCATGTTTAGTCCTGGTTTAGTCCTGGTTTAGACCTGGTTTAGTCCTGGTTTAGACCTGGTTTAGTCATGTTTAGTCCTGGTTTAGTCCTGGTTTAGTCCTTGTTTAGTCATGTTCAGTCCTGGTTTAGACCTGGTTTAGTCATGTTTAGTCCTGGTTTAGACCTGGTTTAGACCTGGTTTAGTCCTGGTTTAGTCCTGGTTTAGTCCTGGTTTAGTCCTGGTTTAGACCTGGTTTAGACCTGGTTTAGTCCTGGTTTAGACCTGGTTTAGTCCTGGTTTAGTCCTGGTTTAGACCTGGTTTAGTCATGTTTAGTCCTGGTTTAGTCCTGGTTTAGACCTGGTTTAGTCCTGGTTTAGTCCTGGTTTAGACCTGGTTTAGACCTGGTTTAGACCTGGTTTAGTCATGTTTAGTCCTGGTTTAGTCCTGGTTTAGTCCTGGTTTAGTCCTGGTTTAGTCCTGGTTTAGACCTGGTTTAGTCCTGGTTTAGACCTGGTTTAGTCCTGGTTTAGTCATGTTTAGTCCTGGTTTAGTCCTGGTTTAGACCTGGTTTAGTCCTGGTTTAGTCCTGGTTTAGACCTGGTTTAGTCCTGGTTTAGTCCTGGTTTAGACCTGGTTTAGTCCTGGTTTAGTCCTGGTTTAGTCCTGGTTTAGACCTGGTTTAGTCATGTTTAGTCCTGGTTTAGACCTGGTTTAGACCTGGTTTAGTCCTGGTTTAGTCCTGGTTTAGTCCTGGTTTAGTCATGTTTAGTCCTGGTTTAGTCCTGGTTTAGTCCTGGTTTAGTCCTGGTTTAGTCCTGGTTTAGTCCTGGTTTAGTCCTGGTTTAGTCCTGGTTTAGTCCTGGTTTAGTCATGTTTAGTCCTGGTTTAGTCCTGGTTTAGTCCTGGTTTAGTCCTGGTTTAGTCCTGGTTCAGTCCTGGTTTAGTCCTGGTTCAGTCCTGGTTTAGTCATGTTCAGTCCTGGTTTAGACCTGGTTTAGTCCTGGTTTAGTCCTGGTTTAGTCATGTTTAGTCCTGGTTTAGACCTGGTTTAGTCCTGGTTTAGACCTGGTTTAGTCCTTGTTTAGTCCTGGTTTAGTCCTGGTTTAGTCATGTTCAGACCTGGTTTAGACCTGGTTTAGTCCTGGTTTAGTCCTGGTTTAGTCCTGGTTTAAACCTGGTTTAGTCCTGGTTTAGTCCTGGTTTAGTCCTGGTTTAGTCATGTTCAGACCTGGTTTAGTCCTGGTTTAGTCCTGGTTTAGTCCTGGTTTAGTCCTGGTTTAGTCCTGGTTTAGTCCTGGTTTAGTCATGTTCAGACCTGGTTTAGACCTGGTTTAGTCCTGGTTTAAACCTGGTTTAGTCCTGGTTTAGACCTGGTTTAGTCCTGGTTTAGTCCTGGTTTAGTCCTGGTTTAAACCTGGTTTAGTCCTGGTTTAAACCTGGTTTAGTCCTGGTTTAGTCCTGGTATAGTCCTGGTTCAGTCCTGGTTCAGTCCTGGTTTAGTCCTGGTATAGTCCTGGTTTAGTCCTAGTTTAGTCCTGGTTTAATCCTGGTTTAGTCCTGGTATAGTCCTGGTTTAGTCCTGGTTTAGTCCTGGTTTAGTCCTGGTTCAGTCCGGGTCTAGTCCTGGTTCAGTCCGGGTCTAGTCCTGGTTCAGTCCGGGTCTAGTCCTGGTTCAGTCCGGGTCTAGTCCTGGTCCTCACCTGTCGGCCGGTGCAGCTCCTGGTGGTGCAGACAGGTGCGGTTGTGGCCTCCACAGATCAGACAAGCGTCTTCAGTGAGACCAGAGCCCAGGACCTGGTCACAACCTGCAGCCTGCAACACACAACACACACACAACTGTGTCTGTGCACACAACACACAACACACAACTGTGTCTGTGCACACAACACACACACAACTGTGTCTGTGCACACAACACACAACACACAACTGTGTCTGTGCACACAACACACAACACACAACTGTGTCTGTGCACACAACACACACAACTGTGTCTGTGCACACAACACACAACACACAACTGTGTCTGTGCACACAACACACACACAACTGTGTCTGTGCACACAACACACACAACTGTGTCTGTGCACACAACACACAACACACAACTGTGTCTGTGCACACAACACACACAACTGTGTCTGTGCACACAACACACAACACACAACTGTGTCTGTGCACACAACACACACACAACTGTGTCTGTGCACACAACACACAACACACAACTGTTTCTGTGCACACAACACACACAACTGTGTCTGTGCTCAGAACACAAAACACACAACTGTGTCTGTGCACACAACACACAACACACAACTGTGTCTGTGCACACAACACACACAACTGTGTCTGTGCACACAACACACAACACACAACTGTGTCTGTGCACACAACACACACACAACTGTGTCTGTGCACACAACACACACAACACACAACTGTGTCTGTGCACACAACATACACACAACTGTGTCTTTGCACACAACACACAACACACAACTGTGTCTGTGCACACAACACACACACAACTGTGTCTGTGCACACAACACACACACAACTGTGTCTGTGCACACAACACACACACAACTGTGTCTGTGCACACAACACACACAACTGTGTCTGTGCACACAACACACACAACTGTGTCTGTGCACACAACACACAACACACAACTGTGTCTGTGCACACAACACACACAACTGTGTCTGTGCACACAACACACAACACACAACTGTGTCTGTGCACACAACACACACACAACTGTGTCTGTGCACACAACACACACAACACACAACTGTGTCTGTGCACACAACAAACATAAAACTGTGTCTGAGCACACAAAACACACACAACTGTGTCTGTGCACACAACACACAACACACAACTGTGTCTGTGCACACAACACACACAACTGTGTCTGTGCACACAACACACACACAACTGTGTCTGTGCACACAACACACAACACACAACTGTGTCTGTGCACACAACACACACACAACTGTGTCTGTGCACACAACACACACAACACACAACTGTGTCTGTGCACAAAACACACACAACACACAACTGTGTCTGTGCACACAACATACACACAACTGTGTCTGTGCACACAACACACACAACTGTGTCTGTGCACACAACACACAACACACAACTGTGTCTGTGCACACAACACACACACAACTGTGTCTGTGCACACAACACACACAACACACACACAACTGTGTCTGTGCACACAACACACACAACACACACACAACTGTGTCTGTGCACACAACACACAACACAACTGTGTCTGTGCACACAACACACAACACAACTGTCTGTGCACACAAAACACACAACACACACACAACTGTGTCTGTGCACACAACACACAACACACACACAACTGTGTCTGTGCACACAACACACAACACACACACAACTGTGTCTGTGCACACAACACACACACAACTGTGTCTGTGCACACAACACACACAACACACAACTGTGTCTGTGCACACAACACACACAACACACAACTGTGTCTGTGCACACAACATACACACAACTGTGTGTGTGCACACAATACACACACAACTGTGTCTGTGCACACAACGCACACATACAACTGTCTGTGCACACAACGCACACAACTGTGTCTGTGCACACAACACACAACACACAACTGTGTCTGTGCACACAACACACACACAACTGTGTCTGTGCACACAACACACAACTGTGTCTGTGCACACAACACAACACACAACTGTGTCTGTGCACACAACACACACACAACTGTGTCTGTGCACACAACACACACAGAACTGTGTCTGTGCACACAACACACAACTGTGTCTGTGCACACAACACACAACACACAACTGTGTCTGTGCACACAACACACAACTGTGTCTGTGCACACAACACACTCAACTGTGTCTGTGCACAAAACACACAACTGTGTCTGTGCACACAACACACACAACTGTGTCTGTGCACACAACACACAACTGTGTCTGTGCACACAACACACAACACACAACTGTGTCTGTGCACACAACACACACAACTGTGTCTGTGCACACAACACACACACAACTGTGTCTGTGCACACAACACACAACACACAACTGTGGCTGTGCACACAACACACACACACAACTGTGTCTGTGCACACAACACACACACACAACTGTGTCTGTGCACACAACACACACACACAACTGTGTCTGTGCACACAACACACACACACAACTGTGTCTGTGCACACAACACACACACAACTGTGTCTGTGCACACAACACACACACAACTGTGTCTGTTCACACAACACACAACACACAACTGTGGCTGTGCACACAACACACACAACTGTGTCTGTGCACACAACACACACAACACACACACAACTGTGTCTGTGCACACAACACACAACTGTGTCTGTGCACACAACACACAACTGTGTCTGTGCACACGACACACACAACTGTGTCTGTGCACACAACACACACAACACACACACAACTGTGTCTGTGCACACAACACACAACACACAACTGTGTCTGTGCACACAACACACAACTGTGTCTGTGCACACAACACACAACACACAACTGTGTCTGTGCACACAACACACACACAACTGTGTCTGTGCACACAACACACACACAACTGTGTCTGTGCACACGACACACACAACTGTGTCTGTGCACACAACACACACAACACACACAACTGTGTCTGTGCACACAACACACACAACACACACACAACTGTGTCTGTGCACACAACACACACAACTGTGTCTGTGCACACAACACACACAACACACACACAACTGTGTCTGTGCACACAACACACACAACTGTGTCTGTGCACACAACACACACAACACACACACAACTGTGTCTGTGCACACAACACACACAACACACACACAACTGTGTCTGTGCACACAACACACAACACAACTGTGTCTGTGCACACAAAACACACAACACACACAACACACACACAACTGTGTCTGTGCACACAACACACACACAACTGTGTCTGTGCACACAATACACACAACACACAACTGTGTCTGTGCACACAACACACACAACACACAACTGTGTCTGTGCACACAACATACACACAACTGTGTGTGTGCACACAATACACACACAACTGTGTCTGTGCACACAACACACACATACAACTGTCTGTGCACACAACGCACACAACTGTGTCTGTGCACACAACACACACAACACACACAACTGTGTCTGTGCACACAACAAACAACACACACACACAACTATATCTGTGCACACAATACACACAACACATACACAACTGTGTCTGTGCACACAATACACACAACACACACACAACTTTGTCTGTGCACACAACACACACACAACTGTGTCTGTGCACACAACACACACAACTGTGTCTGTGCACACAACACACACACAACTGTGTCTGTGCACACAACACACAACACACAACTGTGTCTGTGCACACAACACAAAACACAACTGTGTCTGTGCACACAACACACACACAACTGTGTCTGTGCACACAACACACACAGAACTGTGTCTGTGCACACAACACACAACTGTGTCTGTGCACACAACACACAACACACAACTGTGTCTGTGCACACAACACACAACACACAACTGTGTCTGTGCACACAACACACACAACTGTGTCTGTGCACACAACACACACACAACTGTGTCTGTGCACACAATACACACACAACTGTCTGTGCACACAACACACAACTGTGTCTGTGCACACAACACACAACTGTGTCTGTGCACACAACACACACAACTGTGTCTGTGCACACAACACACACACAACTGTGTCTGTGCACACAACACACACAACTGTGTCTGTGCACACAACACACAACACACAACTGTGTCTGTGCACACAACACACAACACACAACTGTGTCTGTGCACACAACACACACAACTGTGTATGTGCACACAACACACAACACACAACTGTGTCTGTGCCCACAACACACACACAACTGTGTCTGTGCACACAACACACAACTTTGTCTGTGCACACAACACACAACACACAACTGTTTCTGTGCACACAACACACAACTGTGTCTGTGCACACAACACACACACAACTGTGTCTGTGCACACGACACACACAACTGTGTCTGTGCACACAACACACACAACACACACACAACTGTGTCTGTGCACACAACACACAACACACAACTGTGTCTGTGCACACAACACACAAATGTGTCTGTGCTCACAACACACAACCCACAACTGTGTCTGTGCAGAGAGCACACACACAACTGTGTCTGTGCACACAACACACACAACACTGTGTCTGTGCACAGGACACACACAACTGTGTCTGTGCACACAACACACACAACACACACACAACTGTGTCTGTTCACACAACACACACAACACACACACACCTGTGTCTGTGCACACAACACACACAACTGTGTCTGTGCACACAACACACACAACACACACACAACTGTGTCTGTGCACACAACACACACAACTGTGTCTGTGCACACAACACACACAACACACACACAACTGTGTCTGTGCACACAACACACACAACACACACACAACTGTGTCTGTGCACACAACACACAACACAACTGTCTGTTCACTCTTAACACACAAAACACACACAACTGTGTCTGTGCACACAACACACAACACACACACAACTGTGTCTGTGCACACAACACACACACAACTGTGTCTGTGCACACAATACACACAACACACAACTGTGTCTGTGCACACAACACACACAACACACAACTGTGTCTGTGCACACAACATACACACAACTGTGTGTGTGCACACAATACACACACAACTGTGTCTGTGCACACAACACACACATACAACTGTCTGTGCACACAACGCACACAACTGTGTCTGTGCACACAACACACACAACACACACAACTGTGTCTGTGCACACAACAAACAACACACACACAACTATATCTGTGCACACAATACACACAACACATACACAACTGTGTCTGTGCACACAATACACACAACACACACACAACTTTGTCTGTGTACACAACACATACACAACTGTGTCTGTGCACACAATCCACACAACACACACACAACTTTGTCTGTGCACACAACACACACACAACTGTGTCTGTGCACACAACACACACAACACACACACAACTGTGTCTGTGCACACAACACACACAACTGTGTCTGTGCACACAACACACACAACACACACACAACTGTGTCTGTGCACACAACACACACATCTGTGTCTGTGCACACAACACACACAACACACACACAACTGTGTCTGTGCACACAACACACACAACACACACACAACTGTGTCTGTGCACACGACACACACAACTGTGTCTGTGCACACAACACACACAACACACACACAACTGTGTCTGTGCACACAACACACAACACACAACTGTGTCTGTGCACACAACACACAACACACAACTGTGTCTGTGCACACAACACACACACAACTGTCTGTGAGCACACAACACACACACAACTGTGTCTGTGCACATGACACACACAACTGTGTCTGTGCACACAACACACACAACACACACACAACTGTGTCTGTGCACACAACACACACACACAACTGTGTCTGTGCACACAACACACAACACACAACTGTGTCTGTGCACACAACACACACACAACTGTGTCTGTGCACACAACACACACAACTGTGTCTGTGCACACAACACACAACACACAACTGTGTCTGTGCACACAACACACACAACTGTGTCTGTGCACACAACACACACACAACTGTGTCTGTGCACACAACACACAACACACAACTGTGTCTGTGCACACAACACACACACAACTGTGTCTGTGCACACAACACACACAACACACAACTGTGTCTGTGCACAAAACACACACAACACACAACTGTGTCT
Organism: Odontamblyopus rebecca; assembly: GCA_030686955.1. Classification (NCBI taxonomy): domain Eukaryota; kingdom Metazoa; phylum Chordata; class Actinopteri; order Gobiiformes; family Gobiidae; genus Odontamblyopus; species Odontamblyopus rebecca. The sequence continues at coordinate 45,104,327 of CM060655.1, forward strand.
GTGCACACAACACACACACAACTGTGTCTGTGCACACAACACACACAACTGTGTCTGTGCACACAACACACAACACACAACTGTGTCTGTGCACACAACACACACACAACTGTGTCTGTGCACACAACACACACAACACACACACAACTGTGTCTGTGCACACAACACACACAACACACACACAACTGTGTCTGTGCACACAACACACAACACAACTGTGTCTGTGCACACAACACACAACACAACTGTCTGTGCACACAAAACACACAACACACACACAACTGTGTCTGTGCACACAACACACAACACACACACAACTGTGTCTGTGCACACAACACACAACACACACACAACTGTGTCTGTGCACACAACACACACACAACTGTGTCTGTGCACACAACACACACAACACACAACTGTGTCTGTGCACACAACACACACAACACACAACTGTGTCTGTGCACACAACATACACACAACTGTGTGTGTGCACACAATACACACACAACTGTGTCTGTGCACACAACGCACACAACTGTGTCTGTGCACACAACACACACACAACTGTGTCTGTGCACACAACACACACACAACTGTGTCTGTGCACACAACACACAAAACACAAAGGTGGCTGTGCACACACACTACACACAACTGTGTCTGTGCACACAACATACACACAACTGTGTCTGTGCACACAACACACACACAACTGTGTCTGTGCACACAACACACACAACTGTGTCTGTGCACACAACACACAACACACAACTGTGTCTGTGCACACAACACACAACTGTGTCTGTGCACACAACACACACACAACTGTGTCTGTGCACACGACACACACAACTGTGTCTGTGCACACAACACACAACACACAACTGTGTCTGTGCACACAACATACACACAACTGTGTCTTTGCACACAACACACACACAACTGTGTCTGTGCACACAACACACACAACTGTGTCTGTGCACACAACACACAACACACAACTGTGTCTGTGCACACAACACACACACAACTGTGTCTGTGCACACAACACACACAACACACAACTGTGTCTGTGCACAAAACACACACAATGTGCGTATAAAAATATGAAAAGAAACTAGATCAGGCCATGGCCGTGTACTCGTCTGTCTCTTATACCTGTTCTGACACAGCTCAAGATCGTTCTAAAGCTTCAGGAAAGGTTCATTTCTGTCCCGTGAACGTGACTCTTTAGTAGTGCTGTCAAACGATTCATTTTTTAAATCAGATTAATCACACTTTAGAATTTTGATTAATCGCGATTCATTTCAGTTCAATTATTCTTCAAAACAGACCAAAATATTTTGACATAAATGTAATTTCTTGCTGCTCGGTTTGTTGTTGGTACGAGTAACGTCGTTGCTGCCACTGAATCAAACTCGTGTTTTGCTTTAAGATGATATTTTAAACTCGTTGTGCTTCTGTGGAAAGAGAGTTCATCGCTGCGATATCTGTAAACTACCTCAGTTTTATCTAAAGTCCCATCAGGCAGTTTTTTACAGAGAAATTTGCCCTGAGCACCAGTCACAGTCTCATCTGTCGTCTTCACATCCTTATATGGACCTGATCACTGACCTAATAACCTGCGCCGCCTTTCAGGACCATCCGCACTTTCCACAGAGGAGCGTTCAGAATAAACTGTGTGATTAATCTGCGTTAAAAACATTAGTGTGATATTTTTGGTGATTAATCGCATGTGTTAGCGCATTAACGTCGGCAGCCCTACTTTTTAGTATTGATACCTGCTCAAATGAGTATCTAGTTTCAATACTAGTTTTAGTTTCGTTTACACAGTTTCACAAATTACACTTTAGGTCTAGGAGATAAAAAATAACAGATATTTTACATGAGTGAGATCATTTCAGGTGGAGGGCAGGGGCCTGTGTAAGTTTACGGATGATGAACTGTTTTTGGAAGAAATCTCCAAACTTCTGATCCGCAAACGTTGAACCTGAACATTAGTGGTTTTGGGACCGGCTCCACAGAAACGTCCCACATTAATCTTACGTCTTAAAGCCTTTGGGGTTGAATAATGGCACCACTTTCTGAAGCTATTGTAAAAAAAAAATCACTTTTGTTTATTTATACCGACACAGGAGACGCTGAAGTTTGTGTGTGTTTTGTTTCATGCGGATAGGCCCAGTAATTACAAAGATATGAACCGTAAACCATCAACAAATCTGCAAATTCTACCAGTGGCGAAGTGTAATGAAGTAAAAGTTTTAAAGTACTGTACTTAAGTATAATTTTTATGTATTTGTACTTTAGTTGAGTACATTTTAAGTGCGTATTTTGTACGTTTACTTCACTACATTTGAGAGCAGGTATCTGTACTTTCTGCTACATTTTTGAACAGTAAAAAGTAGAGGAATAGAAAGTACTGATGGTAAAAATATTGTTTATTATATTTTGAGACCTGCTGAAAAGGATGAGGGATTATTTTGATCAAGTATGTAAAAAATATACAAAGAAAAACTGCTAAAAAACAACAACTATTGAATCTGTTGAGCAAAATTCAGTCTCAAAATCCGCATGAAAAACTTTTATTTTTTACTCTTTAAGTACATTTTTAAATGTATAAACGTATACTACTTTTACTTAAAGGTGCATCATGTACTGTGTGTGTGTCTGGGGGTTTATCACTTGCTTGTTGCTATGGATACGTCATTGCTCTGCCTGGAATGTTCCACAGTGTGACAGTAAACAGCTCTACTTTACATTTATTCAATTACAAGCGATTTTAGAGCTGGAAAATACCTAGAAAAACAGGGATTCTGACTGTGAGCGGCGTCGCCTCTCCACGGATCTGACCTGTAACTTGGTCTGTTTTGGTCTCCATGAAGATAGAAAGGTTTAATGCCCCACTGTGAAACATTTCAGACAAAGAAACATCATCTCCGTGGACAAAAAGCATTTGACGGACCCTCCAAAAGAAGAGTTGCACAGTGCACCTTTGAGTCGATTTTTCCATGTGATATTTTTACTTTTACCTGAGTTTTTTGGGGGATTTTTTTGCTCTTTTTGCTCTCGAGCGCTCCTTCCACCGCCGACTTCTCCCACCGTTTCCCGACCTGTCCTCCAGCTCTATTTCAAATTACAGGGAGTTGTGCGTTATCTCAGCAGACAGACCAGAGACGCCTCTTTTAGACCAGACCATGTTTCTAAAGTGCTCTAAACAGATCGCTCCATTCAGATTTCGCAATTACATAAGTGCTTCTTTTTTTTTTTTTTTTTCTTCTCACAACGGCATCAGCGAGTCTCTGTGGGCTTCACAAACCGTGACCGGGCTGCGATGGGCCAGATAAGAGTCACAAGAGCGCAAGTTTACGGCGCGCATGACTCGTTAGACTAAGCAACTTGCCTGGAATGTTCCACAGTGTGACATTAAACAGCTCTACTTTGCATTCATTCAGTTACAGCTGGTTTTAAAGCTCAAAAATACCTCGAAAAACCGAAATATTGACTCAGATAGAAAGGTTTAACGCCATACTGTGAAATATTCCAGACAAAATAACAACATTTCCATTAAGAAAAGCATTTAAACGGACCCTCCACCAGAAAAGTTACGCCTTACAAACTTGTCGGAAAAGACTCACATCTCTCTTTCCTGCAACATTTTTCAGCATCAGATTTAAAAAAAACAGGATAAAGCGGCACGAGAAGCAACCTTTTAATCATTGTATAATCCATGCGGGCAGTGAGGGATGAGGCACGCACCACAACACCACCCGTGCGACAGTGAAAAATGCCCCGTAATGGAGCTTTTTGTGGACTCGACGCTTAAAACAGGAGCAGGAAACCGCCCACTTACAGCTCCATCCATCCTGGCAGACAGACACGCCGAGCCCCACGTCGGCCTCTCCTCGCCGAGATGTTTTCAGAGCAAACACTGAGCGGAGGAGCAGAGCCTGGAGGACAGTCGTAAATCTGCGCAGTGAAATCGCGCTGTTAAACGAGACCGGAGAGAGTGAATTTAAAGTGTTTGTTTAGGTCTGAGGAGTGAGACGGGAGGGAGAGGAGGAAATGGGAGTTCATTTAACAACAAGAACGATGGAGGAGGTATCCGCACAGGGGAGCTACGAGTGAAGATGGAGAAGCTGATTCTGATTTCAGTTTGGAGATTTTTAGGGACAAAGGCCTAAAGTAGAAGTCGGTGAATGCGTGAAAGAATGAATGAGTGATTGAGCTGAAGGTTTCGTACATTAAACCTATGATTTAGGAGTGTAATCTGTCTTTAGTAGTTGTTTTTGAATGAGCTCCCCTGCAGGTGTAGTCTTGTGAGCACAGTTTGGGTCAGAAACACAGAGATATATAAGTGTTTTGAGAGCTTTTTCCACGCCCACTTTTTCGTCGATTGATAGTCGGCTTTAGTTGACCGAAAATTCTTTAGTCGACTGTAGCTATAGTTTGGTTTGTCCTTGTAAAATTGGTGAAGTAAAGCAAAACATGAGTCTCATCTTTTGTTCAACTGCCCCAGCAAAAAGAAATGTTTCACTCCACAAGAAGCAGTGTTGCATATATTTTTCATTGTCCATAAAGGTCTAAACCAGGTCTAAACCAGGTCTAAACCAGATCTAAACCAGGTCTAAACCAGGTCTAACCCAGGTCTAACCTAGGTCTAACCCAGGTCTAAACCAGGTCTAACCCAGGTCTAACCCAGGTCTAACCCAGGTCTAACCCAGGTCTAACCCAGGTCTAACCCAGGTCTAACCCAGGTCTAACCCAGGTCTAACCCAGGTCTAAACCAGGTCTAACCCAGGTCTAACCCAGGTCTAACCCAGGTCTAAACCAGGTCTAACCCAGGTCTAACCCAGGTCTAACCCAGGGCTAACCCAGGTCTAACCCAGGGCTATCCCCGGACTAACCCAGGTCTAACCCCGTCCCTCTCTGTTCCAGGAGCAGAGGCCAGTGCGGAGTGCTCGTGTGAGAAGAATCACTTCACGTGCGCGGTCAGTGCGTTTGGAAAGTGCAAGTGCATCCCGGCGCGGTGGCAGTGCGACGGAGACAACGACTGTGGGGACCACAGCGACGAGGATGGATGCAGTGAGTTCATGTGTCGCTTTTACACCGTTTATGATGCTTATGCTTATCCAAAAGACAGAATCACGTCACTGGTGCTGAAGTTCGCTCACTGATATGAAACGACGGCGCTGAAAATGACAGAGAGGAGGGACTTCCAGTGGAGTTTTAGCCAATCACAGCAGTAAATCGATGCTTTTGGCTAAATAAATATGTAGCGTCATACCTATAGTTGTTTTTTTTTACTAATGTTTTTGGTGCAGTAAATATACTTTTCCTGCTTGGCACCAAAAGTTGTGTGGACTCGGATCACCCAGGATCTGTACAAACCTGTGAGTCTGAAAACTCCAATCTGGCAACAAGAGATTGTGTCCTGGCTCTAGCGCAGAGCAATGTAATGATAAAAATCAAATCATGATCTGTGTAGTGTTGGTCAATAACGAAACGTGTTGTCTTCTTTTAGTTTTCTTTATTTCCGAACTCTCTTTACATAAAGTGGCTGCTTGCCTGGTCCTTGCCTAACTAACCTCTCCGGCCTCCGTAACTCGCGTTTTATAACTATACTACATTTCCTCTCCTCGTAGATTTTAACTGATAACCTAAAAACATTTCAACATTAATCTCATAATGATTTCCATGCTTCTAAATGATCATTAACTATACAAAGCAAAAGTAACTTCCAGTAACTTGCAACCCAAACATATATATATATATATATATATATTTTTTTTTAATACTACATTCTGTATCGAGCTGGTTTCCTGACGACCCTCCCAGATCTGGTAGTAAGTTCATATGGTGGATTTGGTTCTGGGACAGTGACTGTCTCTGGTGGTATCTCTGCAGTTGGCAGGTGCATGGGCTGTAGTGTATCCTCGGGTACTGTTATATCAACCTCCGGAATTTCTGGTTCTGGGATGCTGACCTCCACTGGCATGGGTGCATGTCGGAGGTGCTTGGCATTCCTGTTCACAAGAGATCCATTTTCAGTATTGACTAACTCAAAAGAAGTGTCAGAGGTCCTTTTCAATATGACATAGCGCACATCTTTGTACTTTGAATCCAACTTGCTGTTTTCCAGGTTTGCAATGTATACAATGTCCCCGATCTTAAAACTGTGTTCTTTTGCTCCATGTTTCTTGTCAGCATACTCTTTCATTTTGTTTTTGTATTTGTCATGATGCTTTCTGATGTCACTGTTCTCATTTTCTTCCTCCTCCCAATGAGGTAGTTTGGTGCGCATATCCCTCCCAAAGATGAGATAGGCTGGGGTCTCACCTGAAGCTCTGTGGGTGGTTGTGCGATATGCCATAAGGATCTTTGACAGTTCGTCCGTCCAGGTCTTTCCTTCACATGCAGATGCCCTGAAGGCTTTCTTCAAGTAACGATGAAAGCGCTCAATCTTGCCGTTACTCTTAGGGTAATAAGGGGATGCCCGGATATGTTTGATTCCACAAGTTCTGAGAAAAGAATCAAACAGATTGGACACAAATTGCCTGCCATTATCAGTCACTACCTCTAGGGGGTATCCAAATCTTGCGAATATTTTCATCAGTTCTCCAACGAGTGTCTGTGATGATATATCTGACAAAACAACTGCTTCTGGGTAAGACGTGTAATAATCAATGACTGTCAGTATATGCTTATTGTCAATTGGGCCTACTAGATCTATACCTAATTTTGTCCACGGCTTTGGGGGTAGCTCTAGTGGCTGGAGCGGTTGATCTTCCTGCAGAGGTTGGTTCAGCACGCATGCATTGCAGTTTCTAATCAGTCTCTCAATATCAATATCCATGTTTGGCCAATAGAATTTGTTTCTCAGAAACTGTTTTGTCCGCACTACTCCTTGATGTGTTTCATGTGCTATGTTCATGGCTTGCTTTATTTTGCTTTTGGGCAGCACAATCCTGTGTGCCCGAAGGATCAGTCCATTGTGTGTTGACAATTCTTCTGCACATCTCCTATATGGTTGCAACTCCTCTGTCATCTGCGTTGGCCATTGTCCTGTCTCAATAATGGAAACGAGCTGGTTAAGTGTGGCATCCTCTTGTGTGTCTTTTATGATGTCATTGAGTGTCATGGCTGGTACTTCACTTGTGATGATGGAGAGTACCCTTTCTACATATGTGTCAACGTACTCACTGTCTTCTTTTGCAGACAAAGGCAGTCTAGAAAGAGAATCTGCTATGTTACACTTGCCTACCACATGTTCTATTTTGTATTCAAATGGGTGGAGTCTCATACCTAATCTTTGGATTCGCGGTGGCAACATTGTTGCCTTTTCTGGATTGAACATGTAGATTAGTGGTTTATGATCTGTTTGTAAGGTAAATTTACCTCCCCATAGGTATGTTCTAAAGTGCTCTACGGCCCAGACGCATCCAAGAGCCTCTCTTTCAATTTGTGAATAGCGTCTTTCTGTCGCGGTCAGTGAGCGACTGGCATATGCTATTGGTTTGTTTTGTCCATTGGACTGTTTCTGAAGTAGGACAGCTCCTAATCCTATTGGACTGGCATCTGCAATTACAGTGGTCGGTGCGTCCAACTTGAAGTAAGCTAGGCATGGTTGCCTTACCATTGCTCTTTTCATTTCTTTAAAGGACTTTTCAGTCTCTGTGGTCCACTGCCATTCTTCACCTTTTCGCGTCAATCGTCTGAGTGGTTCTGACAGGTTGGCATAATCCGGTATGAACTTCATCAAAAATCCACATGTGCCTAGGAATGATCGTAGTTGTGCAATGTTCTCTGGTCTTGGTGCTTTGCTAATAGCTTCCACTTTTCTTGGATCTGGTTTTATGCCTTCTCCTGAAATCACATGGCCTAGTATTTCAATTTGTTTCAATCCCAACACACATTTGTCTTTGTTAAGTGTCAATCCTCTCTCCTGAAATCTTTTGAACACACTCTTCAGTCTCTCTTCTAGCTGTTCCTCGTCCTCTGCATATAGAACCATGTCATCCATGTAGCACACAATTCCAGGCATGCCACTAAGCAAAGAATCCATAGCCTTCTGATAAGCCTCTGGTGCTGAGGATAATCCAAAAGGTACCTTTTTGTACCTGTAGCAGCCTCTGTGTGTAATAAATGTGGTCAGGTGTCTTGACTCTGGGTCTAAGTCAATTTGCCAGAAGCCTTTCCTTGCATCCAATTTTGCGTACACTTTAGATCCCTGTACTGCTTGTAGAATGCTATCGACAGTCGGTACCGGATGCCTTTCTCTAATCACAGCTTTGTTCACCTCTCTAAGGTCTGCACAGAGCCTTAATTCTGCTGTGTTTTTCTTTGGTGTGAGCAGTAGATTCGAAACCCACTCAGACCCTTCATTCACTTCTTCAACTATATCTTGTTCAAGCATTTTGTCCAATTCTTGGTTTACAGCTTCCTTCATGTGATATGGAATTTGTCTTAATTTCTGTGCCACCGGTGCTATCGATTTATCCACGGTTATTTTGTGTGCATATCCTTTGACATTTCCTAATCCTGTGAAAAGCTCTCTATATTCCTCAAACAGGTTCTGAAATCTTTGAGACTGTTCAACTGCCTTGACTGTCTCTCTTTTGTTCAGTATTTTCAATGAGAAGCTAGACATCCTTCCTAAAAGTGGCTCAACATCGCCTCTGATCACATAAACATCATTCTTTATTCTGCTTCCATTCCAGCAGAGATCTGCTTCAAAAATCCAATGCATGGCAATGGTGTTTTCTGCCCATATGCATAAAACTTTTTCGTTGTCGTTTTCAGCTTTGTGTTTGTTTTGAACAGTCTGTTGTAAAGGCTGTCAGATATGAAGTTTCTGCTACTTCCTGTGTCTATTACCATTTTCACTCTTTGTCCATTAATCTGAATTGGTTCCTTTCCTTCAGGATCGACTGAATAAACAAACTCATCAGAATTGTCTGAGCTGTATTCATCCACATTTCTTAGTTTCTCTGATCTGGTTCTGTCTGATTCTGATTTTCTTTGTTTTGAATTAGTGTTGCTCTTACTACCCTCTTTCGCTGTAGCATAGTTCTTCTTTCTGCAAACTCGAGCATAATGTCCCACTTTCTTACAGTACATGCATTTAGCTGTTCTGGCTCCGCAGTCATCCGCCTTGTGGTTAGTCATTCCGCATCTGTAGCACGCATTATCTTCGTCGTCACTCTCATCTTTCCCGACGGCGCCTCTCCTTTCAGACCGTTGATGCTGTGTGCGCCTGTCTTTAGTGAAGTTCACAGTGCTATCCTTTTGTCTAGTGCTGTCTGACAGTGTTTTGGCTTCTGCTTGTGCAGCTTCAAAAACTCTTGCTACTTTAAGCGTTCTCTCCAACGTGAGCCCTTCCTCCTGCAGCAGTTTATCACGTAGCTTTCTGTTTGCGCATTTCTCCACGATTTGGTCACGTATCATGTCTGATTCTAAGGCCCCAAAATCGCACGATCTGGCCAGTTCTCTGAGTGCGTTGACATAGGCATCTATAGTCTCGTCTGGAGACTGAGTTCTCTGTCTGAATTTGTGCCTCTCAAGCACAACATTTCTGCGTGGAGTAAAGTATTTGTCTAGCACGGTTATCGTCTGTTGATATGTATCTTTCGGACCGTCTAGGTTGGCAAAAATCCGCTGGACTGAAGTCCCTATGCAATGTAGCAAAGTAGCTCTCCTCACCTCATCCGTGCTACGTATGGATCCGCTGGCTATTTCAAAAATCCTGTAAGAGTCCATCCAGAGCTTGTATTCCGTGTACAGATCTGCAGCTCCCATATTCAAAGGGATGGGCGGTGATATTTGTACAATCGTGTTCCCACCTTGCTGAACTTGTCCAGGTGTCGTTCTTGGGCCAGGCGAAGAGGGTACACCTCCACGACCACGGCCAGCCGCGGCGACATGTTCAGCGTCTTCCATCGCCGCTCCCAAATAACTTAGCTAACTCTGCTAGCGGAATCCAGTCAGATCCGAAAGTTTTAAAGACGCTTTGCAAGGTTAGATGTGTCGTCCTTCTTTCATTTCAATGTCTGTGAATTCTTGGTTATCCTCGTCGCCATAAATGTAGTGTTGGTCAATAACGAAACGTGTTGTCTTCTTTTAGTTTTCTTTATTTCCGAACTCTCTTTACATAAAGTGGCTGCTTGCCTGGTCCTTGCCTAACTAACCTCTCCGGCCTCCGTAACTCGCGTTTTATAACTATACTACAATCTGACCCCTGTGCCCGTCTGCCGATTCGGTGATGTTATTACGGTTCAGGTGATTCGGAGCCTCTGTTAAATGCAGCAGCTCGAACACAAACACTTTTCCCCGCCCTCTCCTCCTATTGGTCAGTCTTTTTCTATTCTGGGTGAGTGACAGGTGGATTTAACCCGTCACAAAAATCATGATCTGGCTGTAAGATGGTGATTTTAACTTTGTGCTGCTAAATATCTTCTGAAATGGACTTGTATTTGCTCTTTCTCTAAGTTCAGTTTGTGTATAAATCCAGGCTGTTTTCCAGAAAAGTTTCCTCTGTTAATAGAAAATACTGTAGTGTTGCCGTTTACAGAAAAGCCGCCGTTGCCTTACAGTTATGTCCATTTGCTTTGACATAAATCCCTGTGCTTTGTATTTTGTAGCTGCTTAGTTTTCTTGAACACTTCCTCTCGCTTCAGACTGGGTCCCTTTGCTTTTCCCTGTCACATTAATCTAGTTAGGCCTCGGCTGGGCTCCTAAGTGCTATTGATCAGAGGCCACTTGAACGTAGGCCCCGCAGCATTGATTTCCTTGCCGTTTGGTCTCCTGATGCATTAGGACTTGCGTGATCGATCCCGGGCACTTGGACCCACAGCGCCGCAATCTCTTAATCACATCATATCAGATCATAGCCCGGGACAGTAATTCAGTCACACATGTTTCAGAGTCATGCCCAATGTCTTATTCTATGGACTGGGGCGGAAAATGTTACGCCATTGTTTCGTGGGACTTGGAAGAGAGCTTTTTTATGCAGAATCGACTCTAAAGAGCTTTTAACCGGGTTACAGCTGCTGTGTCATTGTGTCTTTAGGAAAAAAAAACACTTCACCCACCCTGACTCTTATGGATTTGGAGTGAGTGAGTGATGGGTGGAGGTCAGAGGGGCTGATGGCGCAGATTTGCAGCCTCTCTTCTGTCAGTCTGTCCCAGGGCAACTGTGGCTACAATAGTGTGGAGTGAAGAAGGGTTGGGCGGTATCCAAATGTTGATACCGTTAAACTGTCTCAGAATTTTACTGTGACTAATTAAGAATGATTTTGGAGCATTCAGAAACAGAAGAGCAGCTTTATATTTGAAGATGATGCACAAGTTCTGATCAAACCAAACTTTGCCGCGTGTTTGATCGCATCAGCATCAGTGCACGAGCTGTTTTTATCAGCTCTTATACTGTATGCAAATGAGCCATGTGGTTTGTTTCTGTAAAACGTAAACAAATGTGCGCAAAGCTGCATTAAACACATTATTACTCAGAGTCTATAATGAGCGGAGCAGCGGAAATGTAGAGCGGTGGAGACGACCAATCACAGCCCTTATCATCTGCGTTGTTTTCACGTGTAGTTAAAAAGTTTCGGAGGTGCACGTCGACGCAAACACGTTTCGACGCAGAGCCATAAATCGGGCTTTACCGTCTCCACCATGAAAGTCTGACTTCGCCCTCGAGCGGGAACTTTCTCCTCTTCAACGCCTCGTCCCCTTTCGACTTTCGGCTTCAATAAAACGTCTCCATCACAAACTTTTCGGCTCAACGTCACACACGAAGCGTCAGTCAGGTGTTTTTCTTCTTCCTCGCTGCGTGTGGATGGAAATCTCTGAGCGTAACGACGTCTGAAGAGGAGAGAGAGCGGAGGGGAGAAAGTCGGCGCTGTGGGTTTAGGTCCTTATGCAGGTTTTTTTAATGACGGTAATGAAACTGATACCGTTGCTACTTTTGAATACCGCGGGATACCGTATTACCACCCGACCCCACCCAGATCTAAACCTGTTGTTAAACACAAAAGCCGAACTCAAGTTAATAAATAGAAATAAATACATAATACTGACGTGATTATTATCATGATGATCGATTTCTACCCATTATGCTGATCACTGTACAGTTCTCGAAGCTGCTCATAGTGTTGAAGCCGCTCAGACACTTTTCAGTTTGCCGAAAAAATGACAGGGAACATTGCTTGTCTGGTGTTACCTTTACATTTATCTATCTCCATGGACGCAATCAATTGAAGCCACTAGGTCAGATCTGCAAGAGCAAGTTTTTAAGTATATTTTTGAGCAGTAAAAAGACCTCCAAAACAAATAAAGGCAAGGCCGGCTCTAAATAGCGAAATAGCGCGAGTGTGAAATTGCGCTTTATTTGTGTCTGCTTTGTCTCCATGGCGACGGCATGCTAGAAATTAGCACTAGACCTTCAGATGTGTTTCTCTTCAGTTTGTTGTTTGAAAAGATTTGAACTTTTTCACCTCCGCTCCACTCAACGTCACTGAGCTTGAGTTTGGAGACAGAAAGAAAAGACGCCACACACAGATTATAAATTGGCAGCTCGTCTTCAAAATCAATCGGCTTTGACCCGGACAAGGGCACCTGTGTGTGTGTCCCCATAACTCACCTGTGGGAGAATCAATCAGAACAAGACTTTAAAGTGAAACGCTTCGATTAAAGGGCTCATGTGACACTATTGTTTCCTCATCAAAATCATATCTGGAGTCACAATTTCCACGAGACGAGACAAGATACGAGACTGGGTCCACGAGAACGAGATTAATTAACATAATTCCTAATATATACAATACATTTCTCACACAGTAAAAAAGGCCTATCAAAAATAAGAGAAAAAAAAACAATTTTGAGGTAAAAATGCCCTATTTTAAGTGAAATTATCTGCCAGTGCAGTAAGAAATTATCACTTACCACTTGTTAAAACAAGACGAAATATGAATTTTGTTCTAAGCAGAAAACACGAGTTTCAAGTATTTATGGACAGATTTTTCCCCTTATTGGTTTGAGAAGGAAGTTAAAGAGGCTTAACCTGGACTGAGTTCATATAAAAAGTGCTCAGAATAAGTTGTAATATCGAGATAAGATAAATCAGGATGAATATCTTGAAACTCCCTTTTCTGTATCTCTCACACCGTCTCTCTCCCTCCTTCTCTCATTGTCTCTCCCTCTCTCCTTCCCTTATCTCCCTCTCTGTGCCTCTATCTGTCTTTCTGTCATTCTCTTTACTCTCTCTGTCTCTCCCTTTCTCTCTCAGTTTCTCCCTTTCTTCCTTTCTCTTTATCTCTCTTCTCTTCTCTCTCTTTCCCTCTCTCCTTCCTTTGTCGCCCTCTCTCTGCCTCTTTCTGTCTTTTTGTCATTGTCTCTTCTCTTTTTGTCTCTCCCTCTCTCTCTCTATCTCTCCCTCTTTCTCTGTCTTTCCTCATTGTTTCAGTACTACACACACACACAGACACACACACACACACTTCTGTATCACACACACACACAGACACACACACACACACTTCTGTATCACACACACACACAGACACACACACACACACTTCTGTATCACACGCACAGACACAGACACACACACACACACTTCTGTATCACACACACACACACAGACACAGACACACACACAGACACACACACAGACACACACACACACACAGACAGACACACAGACACAGACACACACACACACGCACAGACACACACACACAGACAGACACACACACACACACACACACACAGACACACACACACTTCTGTATCACACACACACACACAGACACACACACACACACTTCTGTATCACACACACACACAGACACAGACACACACACAGACACAGAGACAGACACAGACACAGACACAGACACACACAGACACAGACACACACACACAGACACACACACACACAGACACACACACAGACATACCTCTGTATCACACACACACACACAGACTGACCTGTCCAATCCCGTCTCTCCACAGACCTCCTGAATCGTCCAAACATCTCCGTGTCTGTGTCTGACGAGGCCTCTGAGGTCCCGTCAGCCACAGACCTCCTGAATCGTCCAAACATCTCCGTGTCTGTGTCTGATGGGGCCTCTGAGGTCCCGTCAGCCACAGACCTCCTGAATCGTCCAAACATCTCCGTGTCTGTGTCTGAAGGGGCCTCTGAGGTCCCGTCACCCACAGACCTCCTGAATCGTCCAATCATCTCCGTGTCTGTGTCTGACGGGGCCTCTGAGGTCCCATCAGCCACAGACCTCCTGAATCGTCCAAACATCTCCGTGTCTGTGTCTGACGGGGCCTCTGAGGTCCCGTCACCCACAGACCTCCTGAATCGTCCAAACATCTCCGTGTCTGTGTCTGACGGGGCCTCTGAGGTCCCGTCACCCACCGTCCGCCTGAGTCGGCCAGACATCTCCGTGGCTGTGTCTGTCGGGGCCTCTGAGGTCCCGTCAGCCACAGACCTCCTGAATCGTCCAAACATCTCCGTGTCTGTGTCTGATGGGGCCTCTGAGGTCCCGTCAGCCACAGACCTCCTGAATCGTCCAAACATCTCCGTGTCTGTGTCTGATGGGGCCTCTGAGGTCCCGTCACCCACAGACCTCCTGAATCGTCCAAACATCTCCGTGTCTGTGTCTGACGGGGCCTCTGAGGTCCGGCCTCAGGGGCTGCGGGTGCAGCTGGGCTCAAAGTTCAGGGTCCAATGCTCCGTGGAGCCACAGTACCCGGGCGGCTCCTTCCGGCTCCTCTCTCCCGCCGAGCCCCCCGCTCAGAACCGCACCCTGCCCGCCGTCAATCACTCCGCCCACTTCCTGTTCTCTGACGCTGACCACGCCCACAAAGGAAACTACACCTGTGTTTACCTCCTGCAGATGTTCAACCACAACTTCTCCTCCCAGAGCTCCATCCTCCAGCTCTCCCTGGGAGGTACGTCCACATACAGACTCAGGAGAGGGTCAGTGGAGAGTCCTGGTCCTGGTCCTGATCCTGATCCTGATCCTGATCCTGGTCCTGGTCCTGGTCCTGATCCTGGTCCTGGTCCTGGTCCTGGTCCTGATCCTGGTCCTGGTCTGATCTGGGTTCTTTTGTGTTGCAGAGTCAGACTCAGACCTGATCATCAGAGTCGTGGTGATTCTTCTGTTGAAGCTCCTGTACATCCTCCCGATGTACTACTACTACTGCAAGGTCCTGACTATAGACCTGGTTTAGTCCTGGTTTAGACCTGGTTCAGTCCTGGTTTAGTCCTGGTTTAGTCCTGGTTTAGTCATGTTTAGTCCTGGTTTAGTCCTGGTTTAGTCCTGGTTTAGTCCTGGTTTAGTCCTGGTTTAGACCTGGTTTAGTCCTGGTTAGTCCTGGTTTAGACCTGGTTTAGTCCTGGTTTAGTCCTGGTTTAAACCTGGTTTAGTCATGTTTAGTCCTGGTTTAGTCCTGGTTTAGTCCTGGTTTAGTCCTGGTTTAGACCTGGTTTAGACCTGGTTTAGTCCTGGTTTAGTCCTGGTTTAGTCCTGGTTTAGTCCTGGTTTAGTCCTGGTTTAGACCTGGTTTAGTCCTGGTTTAGTCCTGGTTTGGTCCTGGTTTAAACCTGGTTTAGTCCTGGTTTAGACCTGGTTTAGACCTGGTTTAGTCCTGGTTTAGTCCTGGTTTAGACCTGGTTTAGTCCTGGTTTAGTCATGTTTAGTCCTGGTTTAGTCCTGGTTTAGTCCTGGTTTAGACCTGGTTTAGACCTGGTTTAGTCCTGGTTAGTCCTGGTTTAGACCTGGTTTAGTCCTGGTTTAGTCCTGGTTTAAACCTGGTTTAGTCATGTTTAGTACTGGTTTAGTCCTGGTTTAGTCCTGGTTTAGTCCTGGTTTGGTCCTGGTTTAAAACTGGTTTAGTCCTGGTTTAGACCTGGTTTAGACCTGGTATAGTCCTGGTTTAGTCCTGGTTTAGACCTGGTTTAGACCTGGTTTAGACCTGGTTTAGTCTTGGTTTAGTCCTGGTTTAGACCTGGTTTAGTCCTGGTTTAGTCCTGGTTTAGTCCTGGTTTAGTCCTGGTTTAGACCTGGTTTAGACCTGGTTTAGACCTGGTTTAGTCTTGGTTTAGTCCTGGTTTAGACCTGGTTTAGTCCTGGTTTAGTCCTGGTTTAGTCCTGGTTTAGACCTGGTTTAGTCCTGGTTTAGTCCCGGTTTAGTCCTGGTTTAGTCCTGGTTTAGTCCTGGTTTAGTCCTGGTTTAGTCCTGGTTTAGTCCTGGTTTAGTCCTGGTTTAGTCCTGGTTTAGTCCTGGTTTAGACTTGCTTCAATCCTGGTTTAGTCCTGGTTTAGACCTGGTTTAGTCCTGGTTTAGTCCTGGTTTAGTCCTGGTTTAGTCCTGGTTTAGTCCTGGTTTAGACCTGGTTTAGTCATGTTTAGAACTGGTTTAGACCTGGTTCAGTCCTGGTTTAGACCTGGTTTAGTCCTGGGTTAGTCCTGGTTTAAACCTGGTTCAGTCCTGGTTTAGTCCTGGTTTAGTCCTGGTTTAGTCCTGGTTTAGTCCTGGTTTAGACCTGGTTTAGTCCTGGTTTAGACCTGGTTCAGTCCTGGTTTAGACCTGGTTTAGTCCTGGTTTAGTCCTGGTTTAGACCTGGTTCAGTCCTGGGTTAGTCCTGGTTTAGACCTGGTTTAGACCTGGTTTAGTCCTGGTTTAGTCCTGGTTTAGTCCTGGTTTAGTCCTGGTTTAGTCATGTTCAGACCTGGTTTAGACCTGGTTTAGTCCTGGTTTAGTCATGTTTAGTCCTGGTTTAGACCTGGTTTAGTCCTGGTTTAGTCCTGGTTTAGTCCTGGTTTAAACCTGGTTTAGTCATGTTTAGTCCTGGTTTAGACCTGGTTTAGTCCTGGTTTAGTCCTGGTTTAGTCCTGGTTTAGACCTGGTTTAGTCCTGGTTTAGTCATGTTTAGTCCTGGTTTAGACCTGGTTTAGTCCTGGTTTAGTCCTGGTTTAGACCTGGTTTAGACCTGTTTTAGACCTGGTTTAGTCCTGGTTTAGACCTGGTATAGTCCCGGTATAGTCCTGGTTTAGTCCTGGTTTAGACCTGGTTTAGTCCTGGTTTAGTCCTGCTTTACTCCTGGTTTAGTCCTGGTATAGTCCTGGTTTACTCCTGGTTTAGACCTGGTTTAGACCTGGTTTAGTCCTGGTTTAGTCCTGGTTTAGTCCTGGTTTAGACCTGGTTTAGTCCTGGTTTAGTCCTGGTTTAGACCTGGTTTAGTCCTGGTTTAGACCTGGTTTAGACCTGGTTTAGTCCTGGTTTAGTCCTGGTTTAGACCTGGTTTAGTCCTGGTTTAGACCTGGTTTAGATCTGGTTTAGACCTGATTTAGTCCTGGTTTAGGCCTGGTTTACACCTGGTTTCAGTCCTGGTTTAGTCCTGGTTTAGTCCTGGTTTAGTCCTGGTTTAGACCTGGTTCAGTCCTGGGTTAGACCTGGGTTAGACCTGGTTCAGTCCTGGGTTAGACCTGGTTCAGTCCTGGGTTAGTCCTGGGTTAGACTTGGTTCAGTCCTGGGTTAGACCTGATTCAGTCCTGGGTTAGTCCTGGGTTAGACCTGGTTCAGTCCTGGGTTAGACCTGGTTCAGTCCTGGGGTAGTCCTTGTTTAGTCATGTTCAGACCTGGTTTAGACCTGGTTTAGTCCTGGTTTAGTCATGTTTAGTCCTGGTTTAGACCTGGTTTAGTCCTGGTTTAGTCATGTTTAGTCCTGGTTTAGTCCTGGTTCAGTCCTGGTTTAGACCTGGTTTAGTCCTGGTTTAGTCCTGGTTTAGTCCTGGTTTAGACCTGGTTTAGTCCTGGTTTAGTCCTGGTTTAGTCCTGGTTTAGACCTGGTTTAGACCTGGTTTAGACCTGGTTTAGTCTTGGTTTAGACCTGGTTTAGTCCTGGTTTAGTCCTGGTTAAGTCCTGGTTTAGTCATGTTTAGTCCTGGTTTAGACCTGGTTTAGTCCTGGTTTAGTCCTGGTATAGTCCTCGTTTAGTCCTGGTTTAGACTTGCTTCAATCCTGGTTTAGTCCTGGTTTAGACCTGGTTTAGTCCTGGTTTAGACTTGCTTCAATCCTGGTTTAGTCCTGGTTTAGACCTGGTTTAGTCCTGGTTTAGTCCTGGTTTAGTCCTGGTTTAGTCCTGGTTTAGTCCTGGTTTAGTCCTGGTTTAGACGTGATTAAATCCTGGTTTAGACCTGGTTCAGTTCTGGTTTAGTCCTGGTTTAGACCTGGTTAAGTCCTGGGTTAGTCCTGGTTTAGTCCTGGTTTAGATCTGGTTTAGTCCTGGTTTAGTCCTGGTTTAGTCCTGGTTTAAACCTGGTTCAGTCCTGGTTTAGTCCTGGTTTAGACCTGGTTTAGTCCTGGGTTAGTCCTGGTTTAGTCCTGGTTTAGATCTGGTTTAGACCTGGTTTAGACCTGGTTTAGTCCTGGTTTAGACCTGGTTCAGTCCTGGTTTAGTCCTGGTTTAGTCCTGGTTTAGTCCTGGTTTAGTCCTGGTTTAGTCCTGGTTTAAACCTGGTTCAGTCCTGGTTTAGTCCTGGTTTAGTCCTGGTTTAGACCTGGTTTAGTCCTGGTTTAGACCTGGTTCAGTCCTGGTTTAGTCCTGGTTTAGTCCTGGTTTAGTCCTGGGTTAGACCTGGTTTAGACCTGGTTTAGTCCTGGGTTAGTCCTGGGTTAGACGTGGTTAAGACCTGGTTTAGACCTGGTTTAGTCCTGGTTTAGTCCTGGTTTAGTCATGTTCAGACCTGGTTTAGACCTGGTTTAAACCTGGTTTAGTCCTGGTTTAGTCCTGGTTTAGTCATGTTCAGAGCAGGTTTAGTCCTGGTTTAGTCCTGGTTTAGTCATGTTTAGTCCTGGTTTAGACCTGGTTTAGTATTGGTTTAGTCATGTTTAGTCCTGGTTTAGTCCTGGTTTAGACCTGGTTTAGTCCTGGTTTAGTTCTGGTTTAGACCTGGTTTAGTCATGTTTAGTCCAGGTTTAGTCCAGGTTTAGACCTGATTTAGACCTGGTTTAGCTTTATTTTAGTCCTGGTTTAGTCCTGGTTCAGTCCTGGTTTAGACCTGGTTTAGTCTTGGTGTAGACCTGGATTTGACCTGGTTAAGTCCTGGTTTAGTCATGTTTAGTCCTGGTTTAATCCTGGTTTAGTCCTGGTTCAGTCCTGGGTTAGTCCTGGTTTAGACCTGCTTCAATCCTGGTTTAGTCCTGGTTTAGACCTGGTTTAGTCCTGGTTTAGTCCTGGTTTAGACCTGGTTCAGTCCTGGTTTAAACCTGGTTCAGTCCTGGTTTAGTCATGTTTAGTCCTGGTTTAGTCCTGGTTTAGATCTGGTTTAAACCTGGTTTAGACCTGGTTTAGTCCTGGGTTAGTCCTGGTTCAGTCCTGGTTTAGTCATGTTTAGTCCTGGTTTAGTCCTGGTTCAGTCCTGGTTTAAACCTGGTTCAGTCCTGGTTTAGTCATGTTTAGTCCTGGTTTAGTCCTGGTTCAGTCCTGGTTTAGACCTGGTTTAGTCTTGGTGTAGACCTGGATTTGACCTGGTTTAGTCCTGGTTTAGTCATGGTTTAGTCCTGGTTTAGACCTGGTTTAGTCCTGGTTTAGACCTGGTTCAGTCCTGGGTTAGTCCTGGTTTAGACCTGGTTTAGTCATGTTTAGAACTGGTTTAGACCTGGTTCAGTCCTGGTTTAGTCCTAGTTTAGACCTGGTTTAGTCCTGGTTTAGTCCTGGTTTAGACCTGGTTTAGTCCTGGTTTAGTCCTGGTTTAGTCCTGGTTTAGTCCTGGTTTAAACCTGGTTCAGTCCTGGTTTAGTCATGTTTAGTCCTGGTTTAGTCCTGGTTTAGATCTGGTTTAGACCTGGTTTAGTCCTGGTTTAGTCCTGGTTTAAACCTGGTTCAGTCCTGGTTTAGACCTGGTTTAGTCCTGGTTTAGACCTGGTTCAGTCCTGGGTTAGTCCTGGTTTAGACCTGGTTTAGTCCTGGTTTAGTCCTGGTTTAGACCTGGTTCAGTCCTGGGTTAGTCCTGGTTTAGACCTGGTTTAGACCTGGTTTAGTCCTGGTTTAGTCCTGGTTTAGTCCTGGTTTAGTCATGGTTTAGTCCTGGTTTAGACCTGGTTTAGTCCTGGTTTAGTCATGTTTAGTCCTGGTTTAGACCTGGTTTAGACCTGGTTTAGTCCTAGTTTAGACCTGGTTTAGTCATGTTTAGTCCTGGTATAGTCCTGGTATAGTCCTGGTTTAGTCATGTTCAGACCTGGTTTAGTCCTGGTTTAGACCTGGTTTAGTCCTGGTTTAGTCATGTTTAGTCCTGGTTTAGACCTGGTTTAGACCTGGTTTAGTCCTAGTTTAGACCTGGTTTAGTCATGTTTAGTCCTGGTATAGTCCTGGTATAGTCCTGGTTTAGTCCTGGTTTAGTCCTTGTTTAGTCATGTTTAGTCCTATTTAGACCTGGTTTAGACCTGGTTTAGTCCTGGTTTAGTCATGTTTAGTCCTGGTTTAGACCTGGTTTAGTCCTGGGTTAGTCCTGGTTTAGTCCTGGTTTAGTCATGGTTTAGTCCTTGTTTAGTCATGTTCAGACCTGGTTTAGACCTGGTTTAGTCATGTTTAGTCCTGGTTTAGTCCTGGTTTAGTCCTGGTTTAGTCATGTTTAGTCCTGGTTTAGAACTGGTTTAGTCCTGGTTTAGTCATGTTTAGTCCTGGTTTAGTCCTGGTTTTGTCCTGGTTTAGACCTGGTTTAGGCCTGGTTTAGTAATGGTTTAGTCCAGGTTTAGACAAGGTTTAGTCCTGGTTTAGTCCTGGTTTAGACCTGGTTTAGTCCAGGTTTAGTCCAGGTTTAGACCTGGTTTAGACCTGGTTTAGACCTGGTTTAGTCTTGGTTTAGACCTGGTTTAGTCCTGGTTAAGTCCTGGTTAAGTCCTGGTTTAGTCATGTTTAGTCCTGGTTTAGACCTGGTTTAGTTCTGGTTTAGTCATGTTTCGTCCTGGTTTAGTCCTGGTTCATGTTTAGTCCTCGTTTAGTCCTGGTTTAGTCCTGGTTTAGTCCTGGTTTAGTCATGTTTTGTCCTGGTTTAGTCCTGGTTCATGTTTAGTCCTGGTTTAGTCATGTTTAGTCCTGGTTTAATCCTGGTTTAGTCCTGGTTCAGTCCTGGGTTAGTCCTGGTTTAGACCTGCTTCAATCCTGGTTTAGTCCTGGTTTAGACCTGGTTTAGTCCTGGTTTAGTCCTGGTTTAGACCTGGTTCAGTCCTGGTTTAAACCTGGTTCAGTCCTGGTTTAGTCATGTTTAGTCCTGGTTTAGACCTGGTTAAGTCCTGGTTTAGTCCTGGTTTAGACCTGGTTTAGTCCTGGTTTAGACCTGGTTTTGTCCTGATGTAGACCCGGTTTAGTCCTGGTTTAGTCCTGGTTTAGTCCTGGTTTAGACCTGATTCAGTCCTGGTTTAGTCCTGGTTTAGATCTGGGTTAGTCCTGGTTTTTGTCCTGGTTTAGTCCTGGTTTAGATCTGGTTTAGACCTGGTTTAGTCCTGGTTTAGTCCTGGTTTAATCCTGGTTCAGTCCTGGTTTAGACCTGGTTTAGTCCTGGTTTAGACCTGGTTCAGTCCTGGGTTAGTCCTGGTTTAGTCCTGGTTTAGTCCTGGTTTAGTCCTGGTTTAGACCTGGTTCAGTCCTGGGTTAGTCCTGGTTTAGACCTGGTTTAGACCTGGTTTAGTCCTGGTTTAGTCCTGGTTTAGTCCTGGTTTAGTCCTGGTTTAGTCCTTGTTTAGTCATGTTCAGACCTGGTTTAGTCCTGGTTTAGTCCTTGTTTAGTCATGTTTAGTCCTATTTAGACCTGGTTTAGACCTGGTTTAGTCCTGGTTTAGTCATGTTTAGACCTGGTTTAGTCCTGGTTTAGTCCTGGTTTAGTTCTGGTTTAGACCTGGTTTAGTCCTGGTTTAGTCCTGGTTTAGTCCTGGTTTAGACCTGGTTCAGTCCTGGTTTAGTCCTGGTTTAGTCCTGGTTTAGACCTGGTTTAGTCCTGGTTTAGACCCGGTTCAGTCCTGGGTTAGTCCTGGTTTAGACCTGGTTTAGTCCTGGTTTAGTCCTGGGTTAGACCTGGTTCAGTCCTGGGTGAGTCCTGGTTTAGACCTGGTTTAGTCCTGGTTTAGTCCTGGTTTAGTCCTGGTTTAGTCCTGGTTTAGACCTGGTTTAGTCATGTTTAGTCCTGGTTTAGACCTGGTTTAGTCATGTTTAGTCCTGGTTTAGTCCTGGTTTAGTCCTGGTTTAGTTCTGGTTTAGACCTGGTTTAGTCATGTTTAGTCCAGGTTTAGACCTGGTTTAGTCCTGGTTTAGTCCTGGTTTAGTCCTGGTTTAGTCCTGGTTCAGTCCTGGTTTAGTCATGGTTTAGTCCTGGTTTAGACCTGGTTTAGTCCTGGTTTAGTCAGGTTTTGTCCTGGTTTAGTCCTGGTTCAGTCCTGGGTTAGTCCTGGTTTAGACCTGCTTCAATCCTGGTTTAGTCCTGGTTTAGACCTGGTTTAGTCCTGCTTTAGTCCTGCTTTAGTCCTGGTTAAGTCCTGCTTTAGTCCTGTTTTATTCCTGGTTTAGACCGGGTTTAGTCCTGGTTTAGACCTGGTTTAGTCGTGGTTTAGTCCTGGTTTAGTCCTGGTTTAGTCCTGGTTTAGTCATGGTTTAGTCCTGGTTTAGACTTGGTTCAATCCTGGTTTAGTCCTGGTTTAGACCTGGTTTAGTCCTGGGTTAGTCCTGGTTTAGTCCTGGTTTAGATCTGGTTTAGTCCTGGTTTAGTCCTGGGTTAGTCCTGGTTTAGACCTGGTTCAGTCCTGGTTTAGTCCTGGTTTAGACCTGGTTTAGTCCTGGGTTAGTCCTGGTTTAGTCCTGGTTTAGACCTGGTTTAGACCTGGTTTAGTCCTGTTTTAGTCCTGGTTTAAACCTGGTTCAGTCCTGGTTTACACCCGGTTTAGTCCCGGTTTAGTCCCAGTTTAGACCTGGTTTAGTCCTGGTTTAGACCTGGTTTAGTCATGTTTAGTCCTGGTTTAGACCTGGTTCAGTTCTGGTTTAGTCCTGGATTAGACCTGGTTTAGTCCTGGGTTATTCCTGGTTTAGTCCTGGTTTAGATCTGGTTTAGTCCTGGTTTAGTCCTGGTTTAGTCCTGGTTTAAACCTGGTTCAGTCCTGGTTTAGTCCTGGTTTAGACCTGGTTTAGTCCTGGGTTAGTCCTGGTTTAGTCCTGGTTTAGATCTGGTTTAGACCTGGTTCAGTCCTGGTTTAGTCCTGGTTTAGTCCTGGTTTAAACCTGGTTCAGTCTTGGTTTAGACCTTGTTTAGTCTTGGTTTAAACCTGGTTTAGTCCTGGTTTAGTCCTGGTTTATTCCTGGTTTAGTCCTGGTTTAGTCCTGGGTTAGACCTGGTTCAGTCCTGGGTTAGTCCTGGTTTAGACCTGGTTTAGACCTGGTTTAGACCTGGTTTAGTCATGGTTTAGTCCTGGTTTAGTCCTGGTTTAGTCCTTGTTTAGTCATGTTCAGACCTGGTTTAGACCTGGTTTAGTCATGTTTAGTCCTATTTAGACCTGGTTTAGACCTGGTTTAGTCATGTTTAGTCCTGGTATAGTCCTGGTTTAGTCCAGGTTTAGACCTGGTTTAGTCCTGGTTTAGTCCTGGTTTAGTCCTGGATTAAACCTGGTTCAGTCCTGGTTTAGACCTGGTTTAGTCCTGGTTTAGACCTGGTTCAGTCCTGGGTTAGTCCTGGTTTAGACCTGGTTTAGTCATGTTTAGTCCTGGTTTAGACCTGGTTCAGTTCTGGTTTAGTCCTGGTTTAGACCTGGTTTAGTCCTGGGTTAGTCCTGGTTTATTCCTGGTTTAGATCTGGTTTAGTCCTGGTTTAGTCCTGGTTTAGTCCTGGTTTAAACCTGGTTCAGTCCTGGTTTAGTCCTGGTTTAGACCTGGTTTAGTCCTGGGTTAGTCCTGGTTTAGAACTGGTTTAGACCTGGTTCAGTCCTGGTTTAGACCTGGTTTAGTCCTGGGTTAGTCCTGGTTTAAACCTGGTTCAGTCCTGGTTTAGTCCTGGTTTAGTCCTGGGTTAGACCTGGTTCAGTCCTGGGTTAGTCCTGGTTTAGACCTGGTTTAGACCTGGTTTAGTCCTGGTTTAGACCTGTTTTACTCCTGGTTTAGTCCTGGTTCAGTTCTGGTTTAGACCTGTTTTAGTCCTGGTTTACCCCTGGTTCAGTTCTGGTTCAGTTCTGGTTTAGTCCTGGTTTAGACCTGGTTTAGTCTTGGTTCAGTTCTGGATTAGTTCTGGTTTAGATCTGTTTTAGTCCTGGTTTATTCCTGGTTCAGTCCTGGTTTAGACCTGTTTTAGTCCTGGTTCAGTCCTGGTTCAGTTCTGGTTCAGTTCTGGTTTAAACCTGGTGTCATCCTGGTTTAGACCTGGTTTAGTCCTGGGTTAGTCCTGGTTTATTCCTGGTTTAGATCTGGTTTAGTCCTGGTTTAGTCCTGGTTTAGTCCTGGTTTAAACCTGGTTTAGTACTGGGTTAGTCCTGGGTTAGACCTGGTTTAGTGCTAGGTTAGACCTGGTTTAGTGCTGGGTTAGATCTGGTTTAGTCCTGGTTTAATCCTGGTTTAGTCCTGGTTTAGTCCTGGGTGAGACCTGGTTTAGTCCTGGGTTAGACCTGGTTTAGTCCTGGGTTAGACCTGGTTTAGTCCTGGGTTAGACCTGGTTTAGTCATGTTTAGTCCTGGGTTAGACCTGGTTCAGTCCTGGGTTAGTCCTGGTTTAGACCTGGTTTAGACCTGGTTTAGTCCTGGTTTAGTCATGGTTTAGTCCTGGTTTAGTCCTGGTTTAGTCCTTGTTTAGTCATGTTCAGACCTGGTTTAGACCTGGTTTAGTCATGTTTAGTCCTGGTATAGTCCTGGTTTAGTCCTGGTTTAGATCTGGTTTAGACCTGGTTTAGTCCTGGTTTAGTCCTGAATTAAACCTGGTTCAGTCCTGGTTTAGACCTGGTTTAGTCCTGGTTTAGACCTGGTTCAGTCCTGGCTTAGTCCTGGTTTAGACCTGGTTTAGTCATGTTTAGTCCTGGTTTAGACCTGGTTCAGTTCTGGTTTAGTCCTGGTTTAGACCTGGTTTAGTCCTGGTTTAGTCCTGGTTTATTCCTGGTTTAGATCTGGTTTAGTCCTGGTTTAGTCCTGGTTTAGTCCTGGTTTAAACCTGGTTCAGTCCTGGTTTAGTCCTGGTTTAGACCTGGTTTAGTCCTGGGTTAGTCCTGGTTTAGTCCTGGTTTAGATCTGGTTTAGACCTGGTTTAGTCCT
The DNA here is from genome assembly GCA_030686955.1 of Odontamblyopus rebecca. Taxonomy (NCBI): domain Eukaryota; kingdom Metazoa; phylum Chordata; class Actinopteri; order Gobiiformes; family Gobiidae; genus Odontamblyopus; species Odontamblyopus rebecca. The sequence continues at coordinate 45,129,611 of CM060655.1, forward strand.
GGTTTAGTCCTGGTTTAGTCCTGGTTTAAACCTGGTTCAGTCCTGGTTTAGACCTGGTTTAGTCCTGGTTTAGACCTGGTTCAGTCCTGGGTTAGTCCTGGTTTAGACCTGGTTTAGTCCTGGTTTAGTCCTGGGTTAGACCTGGTTCAGTCCTGGGTTAGTCCTGGTTTAGACCTGGTTTAGGCCTGGTTTAGTCCTGGTTTAGTCCTGGTTTAGTCCTTGTTTAGTCATGTTCAGACCTGGTTTAGACCTGGTTCAGTCCTGGGTTAGTCCTGGTTTAGACCTGGTTAAGTACTGGTTTAGTCCTGGTTTAGACCTGGTTCAGTCCTGGGTTAGTCCTGGTTTAGACCTGGTTTAGACCTGGTTTAGTCCTAGTTTAGACCTGGTTTAGTCATGTTTAGTCCTGGTTTAGTCCTTGTTTAGTCATGTTTAGACCTGGTTTAGACCTGGTTTAGTCCTAGTTTAGACCTGGTTTAGTCATGTTTAGTCCTTGTTTAGTCCTGGTTTAGTCCTTTTTTAGTCATGTTTAGTCCTATTTAGACCTGGTTTAGACCTGGTTTAGTCCTGGTTTAGTCCTGGTTTAGTCCTGGTTTAGTCCTGGTTTAGACCTGGTTTAGTCCTGGTTTAGACCTGGTTTAGTCATGTTTAGTCCTGGTTTAGACCTGGTTTAGTCCTGGTTTAGTCCTGGTTTAGTCCTGGTTTAGTCCTGGTTTAGACCTGGTTTAGTCATGTTTAGTCCTGGTTTAGACCTGGTTTAGACCTGGTTTAGTCCTGGTTTAGTCATGTTTAGTCCTGGTTTAGTCCTGGTTTAGTCCTGGTTTAAACCTGGTTTAGTCATGTTTAGTCCTGGTTTAGACTTGGTTTAGTCCTGGTTTAGTCCTGGTTTAGACCTGGTTTAGTCCTGGTTTAGTCATGTTTAGTCCTGGTTTAGACCTGGTTTAGTCCTGGTTTAGACCTGGTTTAGTCATGTTTAGTCCTGTAGTCCTGGTTTAGTCCTGGTTTAGACCTGGTTTAGTCATGTTTAGTCCTGGTTTAGACCTGGTTTAGTCCTGGTTTAGTCCTGGTTTAGATCTGGTTTAGTCCTGGTTTAGTCCTGGTTTAGTCCTGGTTTAGTCCTGGTTTAGTCCTGGTTTAGACCTGGTTTAGTCCTGGTTTAGTCCTGGTTTAGTCCTGGTTTAGTTCTGGTTTAGACCTGGTTTAGTCATGTTTAGTCCAGGTTTAGACCTGGTTTAGTCCTGGTTTAGTCCTGGTTTAGACCTGGTTTAGTCATGTTTAGTCCAGGTTTAGACCTGGTTTAGTCATGTTTAGTCCTGGTTTAGTCCTGGTTTAGTCCTGGTTTAAACCTGGTTCAGTCCTGGTTTAGTCCTGGTTTAGACCTGGTTCAGTCCTGGTTTAGTCTTGGTTTAGTCCTGGTTTAGTCCTGGTTTAAACCTGGTTCAGTCCTGGTTTAGTCCTGGTTTAGACCTGGTTTAGACCTGGTTTAGTCCTGAGTTAGTCCTGGTTTAGACCTGGTTTAGACCAGGTTTAGTCCTGAGTTAGTCCTGGTTCAGTCCTGGTTTAGTCCTGGTTCAGTCCTGGTTTAGTCCTGGTTTAGTCCTGAGTTAGTCCTGGTTTAGACCTGGTTTAGACCTGGTTTAGTCCTGAGTTAGTCCTGGTTTAGACCTGGTTTAGTCCTGGTTTAGTCATGTTTAGTCCTGGTTTAGACCTGGTTTAGTCCTATTTAGACCTGGTTTAGACCTGGTTTAGTCCTGGTTTAGTCATGTTTAGTCCTGGTTTAGACCTGGTTTAGTCCTGGGTTAGTCCTGGTTTAGTCCTGGTTTAGTCCTGGTTTAAACCTGGTTTAGTCCTGGTTTAGACCTGGTTTAGTCATGTTTAGTCCTGGTTTAGACCTGGTTTAGTCCTGGTTTAGTCATGGTTTAGACCTGGTTTAGTCCTGGTTTAGACCTGGTTTAGTCCTGGTTTAGTCCTGGTTTAGTCCTGGTTTAGTTCTGGTTTAGACCTGGTTTAGTCATGTTTAGTCCTGGTATAGTCCTGGTTTAGTCCAGGTTTAGACCTGGTTTAGACCTGGTTCAGTCCTGGTTTAGTCCTGGTTTAGTACTGGTTTAGTCCTGGTTTAGTCATGTTTAGTCCTGGTTTAGTCCTGGTTTAGTCCTGGTTTAGTCCTGGTTTAGTCCTGGTTTAGTCCTGGTTCAGTCCTGGTTTAGTCCTGGTTTAGTCCTTGTTTAGTCATGTTTAGTCCTGGTTTAGACCTGGTTTAGTCCTGGTTTAGTCCTGGTTTAGTCCTGGTTTAGTCCTGGTTTAGTCCTGGTTTAGTTCTGGTTTAGACCTGGTTTAGTCATGTTTAGTCCTGGTATAGTCCTGGTTTAGTCCAGGTTTAGACCTGGTTTAGTCCTGGTTTAGTCCTGGTTTAGTCCTGGTTCAGTTCTGGTTTAGCTCTGGTTCAGTTCTGGTTCAGTCCTGGTTGAGTCCTGGTTTAGTCCTTGTTTAGTCCTGGATCAGTCCTGGTTCAGTCCTGGTTTAGTCCTGGTTTAGACCTGGTTTAGTCCTGGTTTAGACCTGGTTTAGTCCTGGTTTAGTCTTGGTTCAGTTCTTGTTCAGTCCTGGTTTAGTCCTGGTTTAGACCTGGTTTAGACCTGGTTTAGTCCTGGTTTAGTCCTGGTTTAGTCCTGGTTTAAACCTGGTTTAGTCCTGGTTTAGACCTGGTTTAGTCATGTTTAGTCCTGGTTTAGTCCTGGTTTAGACCTGGTTTAGTCCTGGTTTAGACCTGGTTTAGTCATGTTTAGTCCTGGTTTAGTCCTGGTTTAGTCCTTGTTTAGTCCTTGTTTAGTCATGTTTAGTCCTGGTTTAGTCCTGGTTTAGACCTGGTTTAGTCCTGGTTTAGACCTGGTTTAGTCCTGGTTTAGTCCTGGTTTAGACCTGGTTTAGACCTGGTTTAGTCCTGGTTTAGACCTGGTTTAGTCCTGGTTTAGTCCTGGTTTAGACCTGGTTTAGTCATGTTTAGTCCTGGTTTAGTCCTGGTTTAGACCTGGTTTAGTCATGTTTAGTCCAGGTTTAGACCTGGTTTAGACCTGGTTTAGACCTGGTTTAGTCCTGGTTTAGACCTGGTTTAGACCTGGTTTAGACCTGGTTTAGTCCTGGTTTAGTCCTGGTTTAGACCTGGTTTAGACCTGGTTTAGATCTGGTTTAGTCCTGGTTTAGTCATGTTTAGTCCTGGTTTAGTCCTGGTTTAGTCCTGGTTTAGTCCTGGTTTAGTCCTGGTTTAAACCTGGTATAGTCCTGGTTTAGTCCTGGTTTACACCTGGTTTAGTCCTGGTTTAGTCCTGGTTTAGTCCTGGTTTAGACCTGGTTTAGTCATGTTTAGTCCTGGTTTAGACCTGGTTTAGACCTGGTTTAGTCCTGGTTTAGTCCTGGTTTAGTCCTGGTTTAGTCATGTTTAGTCCTGGTTTTGTCCTGGTTTAGTTCTGGTTCAGTCCTGGTTTAGTCCTGGTTCAGTCCTGGTTTAGTCCTGGTTTAGTCCTGGTTTAGTCCTGGTTTAGTCATGTTTAGTCCTGGTTTAGTCCTGGTTTAGTCCTGGTTTTGTCCTGGTTTAGTTCTGGTTCAGTCCTGGTTTAGTCCTGGTTCAGTCCTGGTTTAGTCATGTTCAGTCCTGGTTTAGACCTGGTTTAGTCCTGGTTTAGTCCTGGTTTAGTCATGTTTAGTCCTGGTTTAGACCTGGTTTAGTCCTGGTTTAGACCTGGTTTAGTCCTTGTTTAGTCCTGGTTTAGTCCTGGTTTAGTCATGTTCAGACCTGGTTTAGTCCTGGTTTAGTCCTGGTTTAGTCCTGGTTTTGTCCTGGTTTAAACCTGGTTTAGTCCTGGTTTAGTCCTGGTTTAGTCCTGGTTTAGTCATGTTCAGACCTGGTTTAGACCTGGTTTAGTCCTGGTTTAAACCTGGTTTAGTCCTGGTTTAGTCCTGGTTTAGTCCTGGTTTAGTCATGTTCAGACCTGGTTTAGTCCTGGTTTAGTCCTGGTTTAGTCCTGGTTTAGTCCTGGTTTAGACCTGGTTTAGTCCTGGTTTAGTCCTGGTTTAGTCCTGGTTTAAACCTGGTTTAGTCCTGGTTTAGTCCTGGTTTAGTCCTGGTTTAGTCATGTTCAGACCTGGTTTAGTCCTGGTTTAGTCCTGGTTTAGTCCTGGTTTAGACCTGGTTTAGTCCTGGTTTAGTCCTGGTTTAGTCCTGGTTTAAACCTGGTTCAGTCCTGGTTCAGTCCTGGTTCAGACCTGGTTTAGACCTGGTTTAGTCCTGGTTTAAACCTGGTTTAGTCTTGGTTTAGTCCTGGTTTAGTCCTGGTTTAGTCATGTTCAGACCTGGTTTAGACCTGGTTTAGTCCTGGTTTAGTCCTGGTTTAGTCCTGGTTTAGTCCTGGTTTAAACCTGGTTTAGTCCTGGTTTAGTCCTGGTTTAGTCCTGGTTTAGTCATGTTCAGACCTGATTTAGACCTGGTTTAGTCCTGGTTTAGTCCTGGTTTAGTCCTGGTTTAGTCCTGGTTTAGTCCTGGTTTAGTCCTGGTTTAGTCCTGGTTTAGACCTGGTTTAGTCCTGGTTTAGTCCTGGTTTAGACCTGGTTTAGACCTGGTTTAGTCCTGGTTTAGTCCTGGTTTAGTCCTGGTTTAGTCCTGGTTTAAACCTGGTTTAGTCCTGGTTTAGTCCTGGTTTAGTCCTGGTTTAGTCATGTTCAGAC